>OZ026623.1:71440754-71808254 GCA_964020975.1 Hermodice carunculata
TGGTACGATCCTATATCTTCTAATAAAACTCTTTTTGCCCGGCCACGTCCTCCGGGTCTCTGCAAATTTGCGTGTTTTTTTTTTTTTTAGTGAAGTTTAGAACAAAACAGCTGGTTGAAGACCGATCCATCTGGCACTTGAATGGAAGGTCTTTCAAGGGGAATCGAATGTTCAATCAACACTCACTATATGCTGGCAAAGAGTGACGAATAATATGTGTGCAAAGTGACCATATTACAGACGAAACGCAAAAGTTGCAGAGGGGAAAAATCACAAGTTTTTTTTAATCCGTACATATTACTATTAATTTTTTAAGGGGGGGGGGTGGGGGGATGTGTGTGCATGATGATGCTTTCATTAGGGACATTACACTTTCGTTTAAGAATTAGAGTTATATTTTGCAAAGGACTAAACCGAAGATCAAAGAAGTTGCCTGAAGATTTAACTACCAAATGACCACGGTAAATCTGATTACTCTTAGGAAAACTGTAATAATGGCAGAACATCTGTACCTGACCATTCTCCCTTTTAGTAAGTTAACGTCATGGAAGTGGCAACTAAATGGCTATAGTAAACTTTATTTCAAATATTGATGGCGCGGCGACTAAGTGATCAGAGGAAAACTTTGAAACTTCGGAAATCGCAACTTAGTGAGTTTGGTAAACCTTATACATGTGTTAAATTTAAAAAAAGCCAACGGAAGACCAAATGCAAACACTATAATTCATATTAGGATACTGCATATTTCGCAATTGACAATTGGGGAGCAAATATATCGAGACAGGACCACTTCCGGCGGCATTTCCCCGAAAAATGTCCAGAATACTGATAAAAACATTTCTGTGCATGTTTCTGTAAAAACTTCTAGACATATCAAAAAGAATTCTGTTTGATTTTAGTTTCTCGTCGAAAACGCCAATAGATGATAAGTTACTTCGGCTTTTCCGGCAAAAATGTCGAACAGTGCTAAAGCGTGTTCTCTGATCACTCTTACCTCGGTATTTCTTGCCATTTTTGCCGAGAAATGTCGAAAAAAAAGGACCAGCGAGAATGCTGCTTGGCTCTTTTGGCATATTCCTTTCCCAAGAGACACCAGCAACTAACCGAAAACTGCTGCAGCATTTCTTGAACATGAAAAAAAAAAAAAAAAAAAAAATAAGAGAAAAAATATATAAATAGCAGCCGAGGTAAGGATTAGTGCTCAGAATACCTTAACATTTATCAACATTTCGGGAAGGAAAAATCAGACGCATTTTTCAGGCTAGTGATCAGAAGCAAGATAGAATATGTGCAGCAGAATATGAATGTTTAAAAATCTTTCGGAAATAGCAATACCGGTATCCTTTGTTTATAAAGTCCAGGTTGTCACCTTGAAATGGTGCGGCAGGTACAAACTTTAAGGTTAATATCACAAACATTTATGAAATACTCTGGCTTTCTTACGTTCAATACATTGAAATTTTATATTGAACTTCTCATTCAATTCAAATCTCTTCTGGTACATCTTAACCCTCCGTCCAAAATGTGATAGTCCAAGTCCAAATAAATGTAATGTATATTCCGCCCCCCCCCCCTTCCAAGAAGATTTAGATGGAAGTGTGAGTTGTGTAAGGCAAGAACTGTCATCCGAAAAAAACGGAAGTTTCTTTCCGAAAGGAATATTGGAAATTGATGCCCTGAGTAATCAGGTTAACTTGTTCATGATTTATCAATAAATAAATGATCGGGAGAGTATCTTGGCATTTCTCAGACAATCAGAGAATATATCTCTCCGCATGTTCGCCGAGGAAAACCGAAGTAAGAACGACCAGTGAAAATACCTCGGTATTTCGCGGTATTTTTTGCCGAGAATTGCTGAAGTGAAGTAGAAGGGGGGGGGGGGGTAGGTAGTTTTTTTTTTTTTTTTTTTAATTTTTTTTTTTATATATATATTTTCCTCGAGGCACGCCGAAGTAAAATTGATTGGGGAGAGCCTCTGCTGGTAAGAAACACCAACGAAACAAGTCAAACAGGACTTTGTTAACAAGCATTTCTTGGCGTCTCTGTCGAGATTATCTCAGATATTGTTATACTAGACGTGCACTTTTTCGCTTAATAGATACTTGTGAGAGGGTAACAAGAATGACTATAAAATTGAGATTTTCATTGCCGTTGGAATAGACCAGAGGTATGGGGAAACAGTTTTTAAATTAAGGCAATATAATTCATGTTTAGCGGCCAGAGTCGAGAATGAACGAAACACATAGAGATCAGGGAAATTTAAAAACCCCGAGGAGGCACTCATAAATCTAAATCAAACAACCAAGAAAGCAGATAGTGAATAAACGCAACAGCATGAAACGCAACAGCATGAGACCAAGTGATATAAAATCATAATATTTGTGCATTGTGATCCTTACAATACACAGATTTTCTCCGCTACAGTGTCAGACCGGCTGCCTGCGCAACCTACAAATCTACGTATTTATACCAACAGTGCTACGTCTCGTGACAATCGGTATCCAGTTTGTCATATAGGATTTTAACAGTAAAGATGATTATGATTTCATTTGTTACCATGAGCCGTGTCCAAATATGGACGTGGTAGGGGTATTTAATTAAGTATTCACAAGTTCTGAATACATTATGACGTAACTGCTACGTGAAATATGCTTGTTACAAAATTTGCTTTTCTAGATAGGTCTAGGACACAAACTTTATTGTTTTACATGAAGAACTTTTGTTTCTTTGAAATAGGAATGAAAGAAAATATATCTCTCTGCAAACTAGACACAAATTGCATCCTTCGTTTGCAATAGTTTGTGGCGAAAATATGAAACTTAATTCTGTATATAATTCTGACTTGCTTTTAACCATGGTGATGTTTCGAATTAAAAAAATTTACTCGTTTTTCGCGGCATTCCTTGGCAACACAATGGAGCGAGTGGCTCTTTCTCGGCATTTTATTCTCCCAGCGTAAACGACTGTGGTACAATATATTACTTTTAAAAAATTATAGTGGGAGTCGTAACTGCAGGATCCTGTGGGATTAATAACCGTGTGCTGAACAGACCAGTCTACTCAAACACTTCAATTAAAAGAAAAAAAAATCATGATTAAATAAATCTCAACGCAAACAAACAACCCCTCTACCTAATAAAAGAAGAAGAAAAATCTAAAAATAATTTTAGTTAGAATCATGTCTTGTATTGTTGATCAGGTCTATTCTTATTTTCTTGTTTGATTCAACATGATCTTAAGAATTATACAACACTGGGTCAGCTGTGCCCCTTGGCATGTATACCACGACACAAATCCAAATATTGCCTCCTTTCAAATGGTATGAATTGTTGTACAATAGGTTTTGCTGGTTCTATGCAATGGTGCCCCTCATTAGCTTTTAGGGCAACCTTGAAGTCACAACATGCGCAATATGGATTAGAGACAGTATTACATATGTAGCGACGGTTGGCAATAGGGTTGATATATTATGAGTTAAATGTTGGATACTGGTACGAGTATCGGGTGCGACTATGTGCTTTTCTTTCTTTCTTTCTTTCTTTCTTTCTTTCTTTCTTTCTTTCTTTCTTTCTTTCTTTCTTTCTTTCTTTCTTTCTTTCTTTCTTCCTTTCTTTCTGTCTTTCTTCCTTTCTTTCTTCTTTCCCTTTATACCTCCTTTCACTTTTTATATTTTGGGATGCATATATATATATATATATATATATATATATATATATATATATATATATATATATATATATATATATATATATATATATATCCCAAAATATAAAAAGGAAGAGTATATATATATATATCACGACAGCTGGCAATAGAACCTGTGCAGCAGAATAAAATCTGACACGTATCGATTTTTAATCTCGTTGTCGATTTTTATTCTCGTTGAGCAACCACTGCTTAACCGTAAGTAATACCTGTAAAGGTGATCGATTCACTAACAACATTCTCAATAGTACACACACACACACACACACACATATATATATATATATATATATATATATATATATATATATATATATATATATACATATATATACATACATATATATATACATATATATACATATATATACATATATATATATCCCAAAAGGGAAGGAAAGAACATGATGGAAATCCAGCAAACTAGCATACATATATATACATATATATATATACATATATATATTATATATATATATATATATATATATATATATATATATATATATATATATATATATATATATATATATATATATATATATATATATCCCAAAAGGGAAGGGAAGAACATGATGGAAATCCAGCAAACTAGTTTACCTTATCAAATAGTAAGGTCTGTTCGCTGCAAAATGCCCACCAAGCAATTTTATGGACGTTTCCAGCTACCGGCCAGAGCGGCCAACCAAAATTATATATTATAGATTATAGCATCCTTTGTTGACGATGAGAAGTATATCAACTCGCACTGGATACCATATAGCAGAACTCGTTCGCTTCGCTCACTCGTTCTGCTGTATGGTATCCAGTGCGAGTTGATTACTTCATATCGTCTACAGAGCATGCTATAAAATTTTTGTCTCATGTTTGGGTCGATTCGTACATTTCAACACACAAAGCAAAAATTAGAACGACATTTGCCGAAAGTTTTACTCCTCATCAACACAATTACCGGTGAAACCGGAAGAGTACAAATACCATCGGCATATTGCCGATCCCACCGGAAGAGCACCGTTACATCACTTCGCGGCACTGTAGCTTTTAGGCCTATGATACGGTATTTATACAAGCTTGTTATAGTACTAAAACCGACCCAAACATGAGACGAATATATATATTTTTATACTATACAGCAGAACTCGTTCGCTTCGCTCACTCTTGCTGCATCGGCTTTTTGGCACCCAGTGCCCGTTTATATTCTTCTCCACAACAAACCATGCTATAATCCGTGCCTATGTACATGTATATATATATATATATATATATATATATATATATATATATATATCGTCATTCCTTTTCGCAGGGTATTTTAATTTCCGTTGAGTAGTAATGATGTATTGAACAGGTGTGATATGCTTTTCTCGACTGCAGGCTATGGGTTCGTCCATGCGTGATGATGATTCTTCTACCACGTACGGCGGGATAACGTATTCATACAGTACCACCGAGGTTCATATCTATGCTCCCGACAAAAATAATGAGCAGTCCTCCGGGCGTGCAATCTGCACAGGTCAGTTTTGTACTATATTTTGTTTATCTCATTCATTCCCTATAAAGCTTTTGTATGTGTGAAAACTGAGTACAGCAAAGTGTATTTTCGGAGCAAATTTGATGTGAGAGGCCCCCGAAACCTTGAGGGTAACTTTTAATAGATAAATAAATAAATAAATAAATAAATAAATAAATAAATAAATAAATAAATAAATAAATAAATAAATAAGTAAATAGATAGATAGATAGATAGATAGATAGATAGATAGATAGATAAATAAATAAATAAATAAATAAATAAATAAATAAATAAATAAATAAATAAATAAATAAATAAATAAATAAATAAATTGTTGTCACTACTTTTTAACTGGGCCACTGTCTTGGGGGTGACCTTGCAACTTCCAGAGGAAAGAATTTTTGCGGAAAGAGTAGCTTGCTGAACTAAACTGCAAAATTTACACCGGGTGTGAGACCAACATTATCACAAATTCACAACCCAGGTTTGACTCTCTTTGTCCGATGATAAAGTTGGTTCACCTGATAAAGAATATGCAGGGCCTGCACACTCTTTATCAGGTTGGCCAACCATATCATGGGACAAAGAGTATACATCAATTCAACAAGAGAACATGCAGCCCTCCACCTTGTCAAAGCTAAAAATAGTGGGAGCCTGCCACCGATGAGAAAACAAGAAAAACAAAAAACAAAAAAAGCAACAAAGAAACAACAATAAAAACCCACAAAAAACAAACAAACAAAACAAAAAACAGAACAAAAAACAAAACAAAAACAAACAAAAAAAAACAAAACAAAACAAAACAAAACAAAAACAAACAAAACAAAACAAAACAAAACAAAAAAAACTTTCCCCTCTCAAATTGCCCAAAACCCACCCCTGGGTAAATTGCCGTCTGCTTTAAAATTTTTGCTTAAAATTCATTGTAACAGATCACATATTTTTTTTTTGCTCAGAATTGTTGATAAAATCTGTCATGATAGCAGGGCTCAGATCTATAGCTTTACTTGGCGCTGGTTGGGCGCGAGGAAAACTATTGACTTAATATGTGTCTGACCAGGAAAGGTAGATGACAATGATTATTATATTTTAGGGGCCACCGGCTGGACCAGTACCAACAGTCAGACCAGTTCAACAGCCTACATTAAGGTTCGTGTATGGAGTTCTTGTAACTTCCCTCCGCCTGATTGGGTCACGGGCTGGTTTAACTTCGCGTCTCACGCAGGTTTGGTCACTTTGTGCCTTGTCCATTATCATGATACTATGGAAAGTATTAAATTAATTCAGTTTCTAACGCGTGGAAAACATTTGGTAATTTATTATTAAGGCTTTCATTTGATATTGTACAATAAAAACCATTGAAGTTTGATATGCTCAATTTGAATATTGTCCATTTTACATGTTATACTGTGA
Source organism: Hermodice carunculata (assembly GCA_964020975.1). Classification (NCBI taxonomy): domain Eukaryota; kingdom Metazoa; phylum Annelida; class Polychaeta; order Eunicida; family Amphinomidae; genus Hermodice; species Hermodice carunculata. The sequence goes on from OZ026623.1 coordinate 71,447,386, forward strand.
CGCATAGACTACATTCCTTTTCTGTATTTGACATTGCTATGTACTGCCACCTGTTGCGCTGTGAGAGCAGGGACAGTGAAGAGCTGGCATAGATGGCCACAGACCACAGTTATAAATGCTTCTATTTTTCATATTAGCATTTTTCAGTCTAAAAAAATCAGCATTTTGGTATTTCAAAATTCCGTGAACGGCATTTAACAGATAAAAATGTCAGAAAAACATGAATGGATTTTTGTCATATAATTCCCAGCTCGTTAATTTGTGATAATTGTAATACGGAACAACACCTGGATGTCAGCTTTATACAGGTGTATGGACTGTGCTCTTGCCAGGGTCACATCATTGTCCTTCCCCACCATAAAGTTCCCACCTGGCCTCGAAGACAGTGCATCTATATGACCACCAATGAAGCAACTCTGCAATGCAGCATACCTGACTCAGCTAACTGTATTTAAACAGAAGCTACAGCATGCTGCAAACACGGTATTTTCACAATTACGGACTATCTCCGTTGGGATGCGCAACCAGCCAATCACAACTGTAATCTATAACCAGATCAGTGCAGTTTGCGCCAGTCAGACAAGCATAGAACGGTGGATCACTAGAGATACCACTCCTCGAATGGGGCTAATTGACTCCTCTTGGCTCTTTTCGTTGGTAAAAGATATCACGTGATTCCTCTCTTGCTCTTGTTCCCGCTGGTGATTCAAGGGCTCATAACATTGATATTATGACTTTAGGTTCCTCTTCATATACGACCAAGTCGCACACCGTAGGATCTACCCCAGCTCTTGTGATCTTGCAAGCCAAACTTGAGGAATCAAGAACAGACCTATACGTTGACGGCATGGGTAAGTTCATTATTTCATTTGTTTGTAAAGAACGAGTTCTGGCGAACCACAAATTAGGGAGTATGAAATTACCACAGACAAAGAATTCTTATGAACAAAACTGAATATTTGCCTTTCTTGTCAAAACAATTAAAGCCCTGTACAAAAAAAAAGCAAAAAAAAAGCAAAAAAAAAAAAAAAAAAAAAAAAAAAAAAAAAGCAAAAACAAACACAAGCCCCCCCCTCAATCTATACTGTTTTCTTAATTTCTTTTGTATCTCCGCTCTTATATTCATCCATATCTGTATTCTTATCTTTATCCCGATGGGTGTCACTATCTTTGTCCTTATACTGGTCTCATCCTTATCTTGATCCTCGCAGCGACTCTTCTTTATCTAATCTTTACCCTTATCTGTGTCTCAATACTTATCTATGTCCTTGTTGTTATTATCCTTGTGCCCATCTTTATTATTATCTTTGTCCCTACTTTTATCTTATTCTTTTTCTTTTCCCTTTTAATATCATTATTCTTGTCCTTACCTTTATCGTATTCTTTGTCCCTATATTCCTTTTATCCCCACCATTGTCTTCATGTCTATCACCATCCTTACCTTTATCATTATCCTTGTCATCATCGGCATCCTTGCCCATTTCCTTCAAGTCTTTCTCACACGTTTTGCTTATTCTTATCGTGTTGCTTACCTTTATCCTTGTTTTTAGTATTATCCTTGTCTGTATTTTACCCTTTTCTCCAATATGCATTGGTTTAAACATATTTTATTTAAAAAAAAAAACAATTTGGAATCAGAGTATAGTCCTATATTAATCCCTTTTGCACAAAAAGGAGGAGTAGTTGTACATCGCACTAGAAGGAAGACGATACATTTGCTCGACACACTTGTAAGAGATGTAACAATAAGTGACGACACTGATAGAGTGGCACTGCCACACAGCTTGAAGAAGTGAACCAGGACAGGACACCACAGACAACCAGGACAGGACACCACAGGCAGCAAAAGGGTTGGGGGGGGGGGTAAATCTTAACACTATATCTTGATTTATATATTACAAATAATAACTGCTTTGTATTTAAAAATACAAATATATAATATTATACCAACTTTCATGGAACTGCCCCGAGTCTTCCTGAGTAATTTATATACTGCTAGACGGCCTTAAAAATGATTTCATTTTCGATAAAAGAGCAATTCATGGAGCCATAAAGTAATGTATGGAGTGTGAATGGCTCTAATCTAATAACTGGGCTTTGTAATGTGTCCTGCGTAATCTGTATTTGTCACACTCACAGAGAAAATTAAAAGAATCTTCGTTTTCAATGCCACTGGCACACACTCAGGGGAGTCGACCATCCCTTTTATATAATGAAATGCAGGTTGCTACACTTCATTCCCAGCCGAGCATAAATTACGGCTAGTCGATGATCATCAATAAAGAGAAGTTTGTTTGTTTTACCAACATTACTGATATGGTTAAGCCTCTTTTTGAAATCACGAGTAGACTCAGCATTACCATGATTACACACAGACAAGGATAACTCGTTCCATAATCTAATCACGGAAGGAAAGATTTGATCTGTCTGATAACTTTGTTCACGTACGTATGTTTGACAAATTTTGGCGTGATGTGACGTTATACCTATTGCGTTCAGAAAGAGCGGTTGAAAAAATTAGATTCCTCAGATATTGAGGTGCAACACCGCGCATTATATTGTGGAATAGGATCAATTTATTTTTCTTTCTTCTCTCTAATAGCATTTCAAAACCTGTTTCCTCACAAACAAAATTGTTGTTTAGTGCCCCTTTTTGCCCCTGTTGTTACTCTGAAAACGGAACATTTTCCATCTGTTGAGACTCCTGTAAAGAACAGCCGTCCCACACAACTAGACCATACTCAAGAATCGGACGGACAAAACTGTAATAAATAATTCCTGATGACTTTCTGTTTGGCGATATTGTAAATATTTTATGATAATTATAATTTTCGTTCCTTTCGTAACCAAACTGATCATGTGACTTGTCTATATCAAGTCTGATCTTATAATCAAGCCCAAATGCTTATGTTCGTTTCCGTGCTGTAAGGTTTTGTTCATAAAGACTAAATCAGGATACATAAGAGGCATTCGCTTCTAAGACATAATCATAACTCTTGTTTTAAACTGGTTAAACTAGACCAGCCAAATATGCGACCAACTCTCCATCTCATTCAGGTCCAAATTCAGAAAATTGGTTGCTCAAGTGGCGTCTTCAACTTCAATAAAAAGGGTTGTGTCCTCTGCAGACAATCTAATAGACGAGTTTACCACATTAGCAATATCATTTATATGATTTAAGAATAACAGGGGACCCAATACATTATGCTTTCTTATCATTGTCTTCAATTTTATCCTCGCATTCATCATTATCATCATTTGTATCCTGACATCACTATTTCTTTATTATATCATCTTTATTTTTAGCAATATCCCGTCTTCAGCCTTTTCCTTAACCTGGCCATTATCCTACCTTGATCCCACATGTCCTTTTCTGTGTACTGACCCTTTTTTTAACCGTTGTCCTTTTGTTTATTATTACCGTGACTTTTTGCACAGGGGCAACTCAAGCTGACCAGGACGGCGGTTCCATGAACTGGGGTGGCATTGTCTATGGATTTAATTCAAATACAATACGTGTATGGGCACCAAGTGGATCCAGCTATCACGGTAAGTTGGCCAGACAAGGCCTCAGTCATCAGCCTTTCCTTTAGTGGTTAATTTCCCCCCCCCCCCCCCCCAAAAAAAAATCAGCACCATCAGAAGAAATGTTATGTATAATTATTAATAATCACTATCTGTGTGCTGTGTTATCATAAATTACCATAATACATGTTTGGTATTATAATAAATAATTATGACATGTAGCTGTAGATGTAGATTATCATAATTACTTTTTCGCATACATTTTCAGAAATTATATGAATATATACTTTTGCAATGATATATATTATCATGTTGACTGGGAGCATTTGATGAATTATTATGATCAATGTTTTTGTACTGCCATAGATGTTCGGATGAGCAAAGAAGGTTAAAATATGAGGAGGCACCTGTTACCACAGAGACCTCTCGGTGTCGATAGCTTTCCGAGGGAGTAGATTAGTATTAGTTGCAGCCAAGAACATTACGTAGTTGTTTGTTAAATACATTTTACCGGGTGAAAAAATTAAACCACCACCATTAAAAAACAGTACCAACAACTCATTCCAACCCCAACCGATATAACCCCAGCAAACCAGCCACCCCACTTAGGAAACGAACAGGTCAGAAGATAAGGAATTTAACTATCCCTTTTGTACAATTTACAAAGAAGGGGAGTTAAAGAGTTAACGGTGGTCATGGAAACGTCATCAGACCAAGCACTATGAAAGCAGCTTTATTCTATGTTGTCCCTACAACTGGAGTTCCGAATGTCTGGACACCCGTTTGGATAGAGTGGTACATCAAACAGATCTCTGATCCGCACTTGTTGTACCCTGATATACAAAGATGTCTGTCTGCACTTGTGCAAGATACCCAACCGAAACTAATCAGTCAGAATTAATTTTATAATAAATAAATAAACAGATAGATAGATAGATAGATAGATAGATAGATAGATAGATAGATAGATAGATAGATAGATAGATAGATAGATGGATAGATAGATAGATAATTTGGGCGAAGATAATATGAAGTAAGATAAAATAAATCTCATAAATGTAAGAAGCAAAGGAAAATAAATAAATAAATACATAAATGAATGAATGAATGAATGAATGAATGAATGAATGAATAAATAAATAAATAAATAAATAAATAAATAAATAAATAAATAAATAAATAAATAAATAAAGCTTCCCTGAAATTTCAGACATTACTCACAGAAATAACAAGCAATGGGTATAGTTCCAGACATGGATGAATTTAGGGAAAATGTTTCCCTTAAAAACATCCAGTGTTAATTAAAATAACCTTGATGTGAAGGACAAGTATTTTAGATTTGAATCTTTCTAAATGCACATAATTCCCTAAACATTCAAGATAAAGATGACTTAGACATTAGTGTACACACATTTAGCGCAACGTCACGACACCACTTATATTCTTTTAATTATATTGTGACTTTTAGACAAATATTTATGATAATGTGTGTCATTGTGCCATAGCACATACAAAAGCGACCATCATTGCTGATAATAACATTTCCCCATGTTTCTGCTCGATTACTCGAAATTTTATATATAAAATTTAGGGAAACGGCCAGAAACTCATTTGCCCATATGTTCAAGTTTTATGTTCCGGAAACCAAGTGGGCGTAGCTAATTGGAATGGGGCGGGGACACACACGACTTTGTGTTTGGTCTTATAACACACCAGGCTCATGTGTTATGGTCTGACAACACACCAGACCCTTTCCTATACTTGTAATGCTAAAAGTTAGACTGAATGTAAATGTTCCACAAAAAATCAACATCGCTTGCCATGCGTATTCGCAATTTTAGACTATAAGAGATCTCAAAATTCCACACAATTTGTCAAGAGCCTTATCTGCATTGTCGCGTGGTTATTTTCTTCTTGTCAGTATTTAATCCAGTAACCTGGATAATTAGGCCTGCCCGATTTTAACCAAATATGAATTTGAGGGACATAGAGATGGTAGTATGATATTGGCAGAACATACTGAAACATGAGCCAATGGTCTTTGGTATGTTTAAAATCATGATTGTTCACGTGGACCAAAAACCTACAGTAAATGGTATGTGTTTCAGGATATGCTGCATACATAGGAGATGGTTGGGCTGGCGAAACCATGACCTTTGCTGCAAAGAAAGTCAAAATTAGGATCTCAGCATGGAAAGCCTCCAGTCTTGGGACACTGAAATCCACTCATGATGTGAGCATGGGCGTCAGCGGCGAAAAGACTCAACTCAGTATTGGCAGCAACAGTTGGGACCGGGTTCTGGCCGTGGTGCAGGTGAGCAACAATAGTTGTGCGTTGAGAAAATGAGGCATATAATGTACTTCGGTAAATAGGCATAGGGCATACAAGCCTAGAGTGATACATTGTAATCTGATAGAGAGGCCTGGCGCAGACAAGGTTGATACTATCAGTGATATTGGGGTTGATCCGCTGATATAGCAAGATAAATCCTCCTGACAAGAGTGTAGGCCCTGAAGCCAAACCATCCAAGGAAAATATAGGCCCTGAAGCCGAACCATCCAAGGAAAATGTAGGCCCCTGAAGCCGCTTCATAGGCTACATTTTCCTTGGAGAGTTTGGCTTCGGAGCCTATACTTTCGGCCTTTGGCGTCAGGGACTACATTTTCCTTGGACGGTTTGGCTTCAGGGCCTACACTTTCGTCAGGACGATCTATCTTGCCATATCACTGGCTCGACCCCAGCATGAAAATTGTTCTGGACGGCATACTGGTTTGAACGAACAGTACTATCCGGTGTTTCCTTCAGTCATTTTGTAAGTATTTCATTGTCTGTAAATGCTCCAAAGCGCTTCATTTCACAATTGCTGTCTTGGCAGTGGTGCCCTCCACAAGTCAAATGCTTGACGCACAATGTCCGTGTTACACAAAATATTCTCTCTTAATGCCAGTGTTACAGATGCACATGCAGGGGCAAATTAACCGATACAATTCCTTTTTGTTTGGCACCATCAGGAGATAAACGTACTCTAATAAAGCGGCATAGGACACACAAGGGTGATACAATGTAAGCTGGTCAAGAGGGATAGCGCACACAACGGTGACGCAATGTACTCTGGTAAATAGGCATATGACACACAGTGGTGATACATTGTACTCTGGTCCCGGCACTCTGGTAAAGGGGCATATGACGCAAAGGGTGATACAATGTACTCTGGTAAAGAGGCATAGGACACACAAGAATGGTACAGTGTACTAGTATTCTGGTAAAAAGGCATAGGACACTCAAGGGTGATACAATGTACTCTGGTAAAGAGGCATAGAACACGCAAGGGTGCTACAAAGTGCTCTGGTAAAGAGGCAAAGGCCACACAAGGGTGCTACAAAGTGCTCTGGTAAAGAGGCAAAGGCCACACAAGGGTGCTACAAAGTACTCTGGTAAAGAGGCAAAGGAGAAACAACGGTGCTACAAAGTACTCTGGTAAAGAGGCAAAGACCACACAAGTGTGATACAAAGTACTCTGGTAAAGAGGCAAAGGCCACACAAGGGTGCTACAAAGTACTCTGGTAAAGAGGCAAAGGCCACACAAGGGTGCTACAAAGTACTCTGGTAAAGAGGCAAAGGCCACACAAGGGTGCTACAAAGTACTCTGGTAAAGAGGCAAAGGCCACACAAGGGTGCTACAAAGTACTCTGGTAAAGAGGCAAAGGACAAACAAGGGTGACCCAATGTACTTTGGTAAAGAGGCATAGGACACACAAGGATCATAGAATATACTGTAATAAACAGGTACATGACACACAAAAGTCATAGAATACAATGCACTCTGATAAAAAAGACATAAGACACACACGGATCATACAACGTACTAAGGTATACATGCTTTAGCCACACCAGGGTCATACAATACATTCTGGTAAAAAGATTTAGGGCACACAAGGGTCATAAAATGCACTCTTGTAACAATGCATATAGCACACATGGGTTACGCAATGCCCCCTGATAAACAGGCAAGGGACACCCTAGGGTTATACAATATACTCTGGTAAAAAGGCCCCTAACAAAGTCATACAATGTTCTCTGATATTTGGGCATGAGACCCCCCCCCCCCCCCCAACATAATGCACTATCAAACATACAATGTATTCCAGATTAAAAAGCACAGGATAGGATACACAATGATGTTTTTCCTTTGTCTCTTCTTTCCTCGTAATGCTAGATCCCATGTGTCACAGAGTCGTCGTTCTTGTACACTTGAACCGGTTTTGCAAATTTTTCATAAATCTGACTCCTCTAATGAATTGAATTTGAAGACAGCGACACCACTGTCAATTTCATTCTGCAAGCTGGACAGAGTTTTTCAATCACCTTGAGAAATCAAGTTCTGGTTCACTGAACATAATGCCGATTTTTTTTACCACACACACATGCCCAAGCACACACACAGAAACAAGTACAGACACACAGGTGATGAATATTCATAGATACATGCACAAATGTTCTTTAACCAAAGTTATTAAATATCAACTACCATTGTGCCAAAAATGTTAGTTATTTACCGAAGAGAGAGCGTTGTGGGCATTAATATTCTTTCAAAACAGGGAAACGGTGTCAAATTTTATTCTCTGTCACAGTATAGTGTAGGGATTCAAAAAGTCTTGTCTTTCGATGGCACAGAAACTCAGAACTTAAACATGTCAGCTGTGCCTAACTATAACCATCGAACACTGCTTGTTATGATTTCACCATCATTTCAGGCTAGGACCATAATCATTACGTTTGGCAGCATTTGGGGTTTACACTTAGGACATGAAAAATAAGTGTATCAAACATTTTATGGACATGCGATCACTGCATGATCAAGTGCTGGAGTTTCCAAAATTAGCCATAAAATGTATTTTGTCCATTGTTCTGATTGGGGCTCGTTTGCCAGAATGAAAGGGGGGGGGGGGGTAAGGGGGGTTGGTACGCTGGTACAGGTAATTATTTTTCTAGAGTACGTAGTACAGAAAATAAAAATCTTTCAAAATTTTGGATAGTACGAAGTACGTAAAAAAGAGGGATTCCAGTACACCAGTGCGGTAAATAAAAAGCCCCAGTACGCCAGTACGGGAAACCCCTTTCCCACCCTCAGAATGGCGCGTCGTACTATCAGTATTGTACCAGTGGGGGAATGGTTATGCTCCAACAGTAGTGTGCTACTTGAGGAAAGAGTATGGTCCCGGAGAATGCAAAAGGGATTTACATAGGGCATTGCCCTGCTTCCCAATAGGAAAGGTCAGAATTAGCTCCAACGGGTGTATTCGCGCCAATAAACAAACATTTGGAGGGCTAGTGCTGTGTATTCCCATTAGTTTGTATGTTAAAGCAACCTTAAATAAACTAGTCACTTTTGTAGCTGTGGTTATATGATTTTTGTGAAGTATTTAGTTATGCTTTTAGATTTACTGTCTGAAATTTGGTGTTTCTATATGCAGTAGTTTTCAAGCTATTAAGTGGCAAATTACATTGTAAAGCAATAGGAATACACAACCCTAGCCCTCCACTGACTGCAGTGCCCTCTTTTAGGCAGTTCTTGAACCTTCTATTCTTTCCCTTGCCTATTGTATCCTTGCGGAAGTAAAAATATTAAAACCAATGCCTAGGACAGCTGTTTTGACAAATAGCAATGGCTTTCCGATTATTCAGACGCAGCCTACATTTGATATTTTATTGTAATTTTCAATGGGAAAATGCTTAATTTTCTTCCTGCCGAGACAGACTCAGGCAAAAGATGGCAACAACAACGGGTACAGGTTCAATGGCATGGGAGGGGCGATGGGTAGTGGTCAATACGGTGGCAAATACGGAGGAGTCATATGGGCTCACAACGGAAACAACGTACGACTTTGGCGTCCCACGGGAAGCAATGGCTATATTATTAACATCGGTAAACATTGGGGTGCGGGCAGCAAGGAACAACACTCCAAAACAGGCACTGTCGTCATAAGAGTCTACGATTTATCAACTTCGAAGAGCAGTAAGTCACACCAGTCTTTCTATCAATGAATTAGCCGTCTCATATTGTGATGATAAAATGGTTAAGTTGCCATCAAGAATGATGTTAAAATGTCATTCGTTGACGCGCAGTTGACAAATGCTTACCCAACCGGATTCTGATCACACAGATTATAACAGTTGTAGCTGTCAAGTGTATTATTTGTTAGAAAACTGAATAAAATGTAGGGAAACTTGAGTTTGCGTTCTCAGATCGCGGATAGCATAGCCCTCTGGGCGACTCTCATGCCTGATGCTGTAAACAACAGTCAAGGATGGACTTAAAAAATTGCAAGTTTTAGCAGACAACGGAAAACATTGTTTGAAGAACAGAAAAAAAAACATTCACTTGGCAAACCCACAGAATGAAATCTTCAAGTGCCACATGTCACAAATCAATCGACTTGTAAGAAAGGACTCTACCAGCTAAACAAAAGGGGCTGAAATTACACTGTAATTCATGCTAAATGTAGCAGACCTCTGTGGGCATGTTTTTTTTATCCTACGAACGGTGTTATACGGCCTTCAGTTGCAGTCAGTTCTCAATGAAACCTAAATGTAAAGCTGTCAGATGTTTCTCCCTGGCAGAAACAAGAAAGTGGCTTGCCATTAAATGCAAATTTGTCGACACTTGTCTTGATTTAAAATAAGACTTCCCTACTTTACAATTAAACTATTTGTCCCTGAATGAAAATCAGTATCGGCAAATCAGAATGCTCCAAAATGACATTTGAGATGGCAGGTTTTTTTAAAAAAAAAACAGTGACAATTTCTCTACACTTAAAAAAAAAAAAAAAACCACGAAGGCCTCTCTGTGCTCAGCATGTTTGGTTTTATGGGAAAATAGTGGTTCGTACTTATCTCAGCTCACAACTGGAGCTGTGAACTTTGTTGATTCTGAATGTATGTGCTTTTCTCTTCAGATGTGTGTACTCCAGGTAGCTGTTCTACGGGTTCACTTGGAGCCACTTGTTCATGTACAGGCACCGGCTACACCGGCACTGCTTGCAAGACCAGTAAGTACACGAGATATGTGATATAACTTAATATCAAAATCTCGGATACTTTCACTTGACAATGGCGACAATCATGCAGCATGAAACGTACATCTTGATGGATGCATCACTCTCATTAGACAATGGTGACTCATCCAGCCTGAAACGTGCATGTTCATGGATGCATCACTCTCAAAAGAACAATGGTAACAATCATCCACCATGATACGTTCATGTTGATGTAGGCATAAAAGGTGTTCCTAACATTTGTAGGAGTGAAGAAATTCAAAGAGATGGTACGTCCTACGTACACGGCGCTCAATATGTGTGTTCACAGGATATGGCTCTGGTTTCTAAAACGCAAATTAATCCCAATTCAGTATTTTTCACAAAAGCAACACAGTTTGCTCAGTTTGATAAAGGAATCTTCCTGTACATATGGGCACCGCAGTCAATATGAATTTTTCGTATTGATGTCCAATACACTGACAGCTATTACTATGTTTAATCAAACGGACAGCCAGATCTGACAGCATTCACATCTGAATGTAGTCCCACTGAAAGCTTGTCACATATGAATACTGATTGAGTATTAGCTTAGAAAACCTGATTCACCAAAGAAGGCCACTGCTCTAGAGCAGGGCACCTGCAATCTCCTATCTAATCAAGTCTTGCGGGATACGGTAAGTAATTTCTCTCGACCAGTGGTGCCCTTAAGTACCTATTTGCAACACCGAAGAAGGAGATTTTCCAGTTAAAGGCCGGTTGCACCATTGCAAAATGCAAGTCAAATGGATCAAGTACACGTCCGTTAGTGCCCTTTATTAACTTAGTTCTTTTGTCCGTTGGTCGATCGATCAGATTGTCAGAGTGTTCGAACCTTTAGTTCAGTCAATGAATTAGGAAAAAAAAGAAAAAAAAAAAAAAAAAAAAAAAAAGAAAGAAAATAAAGACAAAAAAAAAAAAAAAACAACCAGTCACACAATCTGTTTCAGAGGCCTCATGCAGTGCCCCACCAAACATTGCTAATGCTGCGAAGAGTGGATCCACATACACGTATCAGTCGACTGTGACGTATTCGTGTAACACTGGGTACCAGAAATCGTCGGGCAGCACCTCCAGGACATGTGGCACCGGCCTGACTTGGTCTGGATCCAATCTTGTTTGCGCAAGTAAGAAAACCAGATGTCATCATGCATTTTGTTTCAAACTAACGCAAACAAAGTGACGCTCTTAGGGGAGACATTGTTGTCGAAATCTCATTAATTGAGTGACATTTGACTTTCTTCGCTTTCTGTGTGTGCGTGTGTGTGTGTGTGTGTGTGTGTGTGTGTGTGTGTGTGTGAGAGAGAGAGAGAGAGAGAGAGAGAGAGAGAGAGAGAGAGAGAGAGAGAGAGAGAGAGAGAGAGAGAGAGAGAGAGAGAGAGAGAGAGAGAGAGAGCTTTTATTAAAACCTCAAAAATATAAAATTGGAGTTCTCGTGTGACCTGTTTTACAATACTGACTGTGGTCAAAGGTATAGTTTTTATTTGGTTAAATTTGGTAATGTGGAGACAAACCCTGTCTGGACAAACCAGAGTAAGACTGTCAACAATTCCCTTCCATGTCATTTTGATGTTGGTCAAACTAGAAAGGCGTGTCATTGTCTGTAACGTCATGGTTATGTCAGTGAGCATTCAAAACTAAAAATATCAATTCAGCTCTCCTGAGAAACCAAGCCTTCCCATTTTACTTCACGTTAGGCCTGTCCCTCTTTAAGGTTGCCAATAGATTGTCAATTTTGTGGTTTTGGTATGATCAACATGCAAGCAGCTAGCTTTAGTATTAATATGACGCACACATTCTGTCCGGGAACAATAGTTTACCATTGTACGTTAATGTGTAAGGAATATATAATTTGTAATTGAGCTAGAAACGTATCACAAGAAACCTATTTAAGCCATAATTCCTGTTGTATGAAAGAAAGGGATCAACGTCTGTTTTCCTGGATATGATTTTCTTAGAATTTGATACCATCTGGCCGAAGTAGCAGCTCTCATGTTTGTCTCCTGACCGCTCATTCTGCTTGTAAAAAGACCTTTCATTCCAGTACTAGCATGCCTGAAGGTACATAGAATATAACTGTCCAGGTGCACAGCTCTCCTCGGCGCGCTTCGGGCGCAATGCGTTAACAAATGAATGTTAGGGCCACCATAGTGATTAAAAATTAAAATGATGATGATGATGATACTTAGTCCATTCATTTTCACCCTCACAGCTAAGTCGTGGTTCAGGCAAAATTATTAACTTGAACCAAATGGGAACAGGCATGAGTGACCAAGGCATAGTTTTGTATGGCAGATTTTCGGGAAAAGTCAGCCACCGGCAAAATACAGTACAGGCTTTCCTTTCCCACAAAAAGTATAAACCTTTATTACTAGAACCTTTCTTATCTGTCTGAGGAGAAACAAATTTGGTGACGGTCTTATGGCAACACCAGGTCATTCCAAAGTTTTATTATTGATGGAACAAAGGACGTTTAAAATCTGCTTTAAATTTGTGATGTCGAATATTATGAGAATTTCTGAGGTGACCACAGTCTGCGTCACTGGTGGTATCAAATATGCTAGATATTTAAGTACTGCTGTATTTACGCTTTGTAATTATAATAAAAGCTCAAAATATTTTCACTGAGCAGCTAGTTTCCCATCCTAACTCGGGAAGCAGCCAAACAACGGTTATGATGTAATGTCCGCCAAGGACAAACCCGATCAGCTTCATAGTGGATGGATTCCATTAAGTTAGACAAATTTTGACAGCAATTATCAAAGAGGGCACAAGCGTATTCCAGTACGGAGCAAACCTTTAGTTTATACAGTTTAGCTAAAGCACTTTAAGACAGTCGGAAATTATTTTTAACAACGCAACTCTTTCTCTCGTTTTGTCCCTAAATGCCATGATTGTCTGTGATCTTTCCAAGACAAATTTCTACATATAATGTAATGCTAGTTGTGTAAGACTATACACAGGCGTATCTAGAAAAAAGGAACAGCGGTCAAGCTTATTTTGTTGTGATTTCAATCCGCTAAAGCTTGCTTTCCGTAACTTTCCCCATTTACCACTTGAGATATATTGAAATTTAGTTTGACGCTATAGACAGTCGCATTTCTACCAATTACCAACAACTGGTGTCATAAATACATATCTGAGCAGAATATTGCGAAAAAGATACAACTGTAACTCGTGTTTTCCTGTTACAGAGGTGAGCTGCGGGAACCCAGGCAACATTGCAAATGCAGCAAAGAGCGGATCTTCCTACGTATACCAGGCCAAGGTGACATATTCCTGTAACACCGGATACGAAACCAAATCCGGCAGTACGTCCAGGACCTGCGGCTCCAACAAAGCTTGGAGCGGCTCGGCTCTCGTCTGTGGAAGTTGGTATATTTCCACCCACATTGTTCATTAGTCATCGGGGCGGTCGATAAAACTAAACAAACGTTCATAAAATAAACATATATCGCAACATGGTCATCTCCCTCTCATGTGTTTATTATGAACCGCACATGCTCTTACCGCAGCACAAAAATGAAATGACATTTTCAATTTTCACGTCAAGTGACTGGGGTCGACCTCCAAACAGAGAATAATCTCATTCAAACTTTATCACTGCTAATGATCGCGCGTATGTATAGAATATATAAATTATGTCATAATACAGTACACCTACACAATTATGACACTGATATATTCTAGCGGTCATGCATACTGTGTATTATTTTACGACAAGAAATTGCTTTCCATTTCAAAATTCATTTAAAAACATGGGTAGGCGTCAAATGGTCCCAGATATAATTTGAGATTGTAATTCGCATGCTAGTCACATCCTGGCATGTAACGAATACCAGGTAGCTTTCTTACTGTACCCTGAAGCCATTTTTTTTTGCTATTTTGCAATATCAGTCACAAACGTAAAGGGGTTAAGCATCTAAGTTTTATGAAATTATGTTATCGGAAAGACTCAAGACATAATCAATTTTGAAAAATGTATGTGCATGTTGTGCATGCAAACACGAAGGTGCTATGATACTCTGGTTAATTTTACCACAAAGCATAAGTGTCCAGCGTTTAATTTTTCCATTTGTGTATTATTTGTACATTGCAGAGGTGAGTTGCGGGAATCCCGGCACAGTTGCCTTGGCGACCAAGTCCGGGAGCTCCTACCTCTATCAAGACAAGGTGACGTACACCTGTCAGACTGGACACGATGTCAAAAGTGGCAATGCACAGCGTACCTGTGGCTCCAACAAGGCGTGGTCTGGATCCAAACCTGTCTGTGGAAGTAAGTCTTGCGATAAATGAAAACTAAGTCGCGTGCAAACGATACTGACAGTATGATTCGTAAATTTTGGCAATATAGGGCTGCCAAATGGGAAAAGGAAGAGGCTTATCAACGGGACAATGTTTATGAAAACGTGCAAGGCGCGCAGAAAGTTGTTGATTTTGGAAGAACATACGGGTAGAATAATTTTCTAATACACTTTCATGCATTTTAAGCGGTGGAGAATGTTTGACGATGTTTAAAACTACTTGATAATACACACAGATTTGCACCGAAACTGATAAACATTGAAGACAATGTTACAACTTGAAATGTAGTACTGCGTTGTTTTGTAATAAAATTACATTTTAAAGCAAATTTATTACAGTTCAAAACACTACGAGTCCAGTTTAAAATGTAGTAACTTCGGTGGTTTGTAATCACTAGAAATTAACAAAAACAGTCTGCGTTAAATCGCAATACTACTGAAAAACGAAGGTAATGTAGCATAATGGATGATCCCCACTCAGTGTACTTGGGTTACTGAACAGACGTTACTAATCGATCTATGTATTTTTTGTACTTTTTGTGTCAGTTCGAGGTTTTCAAAATGTTGAGCTCCAATTTCGCCAGATACACTACAAGCTTTTTTGAATGCCTAGCTAGTGCAGCTGAATAGATGTGAGATTTTTTTTCTGACTTATTGCAAATTTGCTTCCTATGTATGGCCACAACGTGTACTTGGAGCCTACCGTCTTATGCAAATGTTAGAGTTCATTGATCAAGGTGTTCGCCATAGAAAAGACATGGAAAATTCTGTTAACTAAGTCTGAATTATATCCTTTTTAAAACCCCATTTTGTCCGTAACAGATAATAGGAAGACTAAAACCTGCTATAATAACTCATTTTGCTGTTTTATTCACACAGCCAAAAAATTTAGATATTTACCTCCGCCAATGAGGTCATGTTTTTACGGCGTTCGTTTTTTTTTCTTGTTTTTTGTTCTTCTGTTTTTTGTTTGTTTTTTGTTTTTTGTTTTTGTCTGTTAGTAACTTTACACAAAAAGTTATGAACTAGAGATGGGAATGGCCTAGCCTCGCCGTGGTTTAGCGGGCTAATTTCTTCTAAATACGAGCGCCGGCTTGAATTTTTTAGCATCGACTAAGCCGTGGCCCAGCCGTTGGCTTGTGGTAATGCTGTTGTGGATAATATATGAAATAAATATGTTAAAAAAAGTCGACCTCTTTCGTGAAAACTTACTGCGCACTGTTGTTTTATGTTTTAACAAAGAGGGGCGTGCGCATTTTACTTTGTATACTTATTACAGTATTCTATATATTTTTCTTTTGTTTTTCACTTTCATATTTTACAATACATATGAACCATAGCCGACTGAGCCGTCGGCTCAAATCAGCGCACGTCGGCGTGCGCAGGCCCATAGTATAGGTTCAGCCGGCTGTAGAGATGCTGGTCGGCTGCCATCTCCATTATGAACATATATTGATAAAATCTCAGGGAAGGTCAAGGACCATTTAATTGGATAATGGGAGTGATCCGGATAATTGCATGTCTAGATCCAGGATTTTTACAGAATTCTTTATCATTGCGAGATAGGGCAATATGGAGGAATTGAGTCACCTGGGCTGAGGCCTGTGTTGTCCGAGTGCTTTCTAGTTTAATTCTAAAAAAAAGTGTTGTTTTTTTTGTACATCTCGGTACATATATGCATAGAATACACAGAAAAACAAGATATTCGAAAGAAGTATATTGTCAGGATATTCTATGGTCACGGTGTGGTTGGAAATACTAAAATACTATGTTGATAATGATGAAAATAAACCCTTTACTGCTCCATAATAGGGGACAAGCGGTATTGGCTTAATGCGTAGAAAGCATGTCGTCTGTTTTATGTAAAAACAACTTAATTAGCTATGAAACTATAGAATATTGCTGTAAAATTTTAAATGACTTTTTTGTTAGGTGTAAAGTATAAAATAAAATTTACTTGTCTGTAAATGTTGAAAAGAACAAAAGTTAATGTAAAACTGAAAACTGGACCTCCCTTGCCCCTATGAAACATGGGTTGACCAATATTTCATCTCATTGTACATTTTCCATCACTTTTTGTATTCTCATTCAGGCTGGAGCTGTTTAAAATGTGGTTACCGGAATTGCACGGCATATCACATAAAGTCTATTTGGAAATCTAAGCTGATATAATTGAAGTGAAAGTTACAAAAAAAAAAAAAAAAATGAAATACGACCAACGGCACCGTCACTTGGGAAGGACCAATAAAATAATTTTTCAATTTTATATATGAGCAAGCTTGTAAGATAGGTATCCAAACTTTGACATTCCAATAATTTAAATTTGTGGAATAGAGGATCAGTATATGAATTAAAACCTGAAAATGTTATGATCCATACTATCTTTTTTCTGAAGTTAAGTAATCTTATCTATTGTACCGGGATATGTGATGGCCCATGAAGTATAACAGTATGTGAAATATGGATACACCAGAGCATAATACAACTTAATTAAAACTTTGATTCAAAATTTGTGTCTGATCTTCTAAAAGAACCCAATTATCTTACTTACCTTCTTGGAAGTATAATGAATGTGTTCTTTCCAGTTTAGATCTTTGTCAAACCAAACACCCAAAAATTTGAATGTTTCAAATTTAAGTAACTTTTTTTTTTCATTTATTTCCATAGCAAAATCATCTGATTTTTTTTTATTGCAATATCAAAAAAATCAAATCATTAGTTTTATCGATGTTTACAGACAATTTATTTGCATGAAACCAACGAATAACATCTTGTAAAGTGTTATTTATTTTAAGCTTTAGAGCATCGACATCTCTATCACAGAATAGTAAACTTGTGTCATCTGCAAATAATAGACATAACATATCCTGAGACACAAGGCCTTGGTCATCAACATATACGAGGAATAACAACAGTCCTAAGATGGACCCTTGAGGAACACCACAGTTAATAGTTAATATGTCAGAATCTTCATTCAAGTAATGTACATACTGTGACCTATTAGTTAGATAACTAGTAAACCATTTCAGAGCTAAATCACGTACGCCATAAAAGGATATTTTTTTTGATATAAGATAGCATGATCGACCGTATCAAAGGCCTTGGAAAGGTCAAGAAAGACACCAATGGTGTGTTCCATTCTCTCCAGGGCCTCAGATATTTTATACCAGAGATAGCTTACAGCATATTGTGTACTATACTTATTGCGAAATCCAAATTGGTAGTCATATAAGATATCAAATATGTCAAGATCATCAGTCAATTGGTTGTGAACAACTTTGTCAAATATTTTTGACAGAGAAGGAAGGGCAGAAATTGGTCTATAGTTATTGAATACTTCCTCATTGCCTTTTTTAAAACTGGGACTAATTCTAGCAAGTTTCAAAGTTTCGGGAAAGATGCCAGTTTGGAGAGATAAGTTAATAATTTGGGTAAGTGGAGAGACTATTTCACTTGACACAAACTTTAGAACCTTTGGATGTTTATTATCCCAATCTGGGCTAGAATCTTTTACATTCTTTATAATGATATTTATGTCTTGCTCAATGATTGGAGAGAAATAGAAAGAGTTAAATAATTACCTTGCAAGTATGAGTCAGGATTTACATGGGTTGGAGGTATTTTATTAGCTAATGATTGGCCAACATTCACAAAGTAGGAATTAAAGTTATTGGTTATGTCTTTTGGCTCAGTTACGATTTTGTCATTGCTTATAAATCTGTTTGTAATTTTTGACTTTTTTGTTTACTTATAACAGTGTTTATAAGTTTCCAGACCCGAGATAAATTTGATTTATTGTGTTGAATTACATCAGTGTAATATTTTTCTCAGTTATACGTAAGATGTGATTTAATCGATTACGATAGCTATTGTATTTTTCATTATTTTTTACAGTTGGTGAGTGTTTTTTTCAATATAACTTGTTTTTTCTATCAATGGATTTGACAATCCAAGGTGTTAACCATGGCGTCTTTAGCTTGTATCTGGAGCTTATTGTTCGAAGGGGAATGGTCTCTGTTTACTCGTATATGTCTTTCCAGTCATAAGAACTTACTGCAAGTTTAAGATTATCAAGGGAGTTAAGATAAATGACATACTTCTTATTTGGAGTTTGATTGTGTATTATCTTGACTGCTGTATGTTTGCACTGGTCTTTAAGTTTATGTCCGTTACCTTTGTTGAATAATTTTGGCATACAATGTAGTTCCATCACAATAAAAATGCGTTGTTACATCTCAAGCTGTAACAGACAATGTATTTGCGTGGCTCTTGACTGAATGTGTGGGCCTGTCCGTCCGTCTCATCCGGGTGTTGACTTCATCCACACATTGTACTTGGGAACAAGACTTTGATGATTTCCAAGACAAATGCCCAATTGCTTGAGACTATTTATCTTCCGGGTTATTAGCTTTTTTTCTAAGTACAACCAACTATTTGATGTTCTTGCCTATTTTACCAGCTTAGAATTACGTTGGTCCTTTTAAAAACTGCTTATTAGGGTGATTATATACTAAGTTTTACCTCTGACATGATTAGGCACGCGAGACAAGCACGCATGCATGCTGTAAAAAGACTTTTCGCAATTTTTCAGGCAGGAACGTGGTGTCCCTGTCCGTCTGCACTGGGCTATGTTGGTGGTGACACCTTGTGGCGTAGGCTATACTAAACAACCAAGCACGGTATTATGTATTTTCCGAGATGTGGGATATGAACCAATTGAAACTCATACACTGCGAAAGAAATGCCGTTGATTTTGTTCAATTTTGTACCTGAAAAGTGTCAAATTTACGACGAAAAATAATTCATGCAGCAAATGTAAGCCTATCATTTACATTGACAGAGGTATCGTGTGGCAATGCTCCTGCAGCAAGCAACACAAAAGTGACGTCAAAAACCTACGTGTACCAGGACAAAGCGACCTACACGTGTAATTCTGGCTACGAGAAAAAGGCAGGAGACTTTGTGCTTACGTGCGGCGCCAACAAACAGTTCTCCGGGACCAAGGTCACGTGTGGAAGTAAGATTGTTTAATCTTTGATTTTGTGCTGTTTTTATGATATACTATAAGACGTTTAACTCTCATGGTATTTGACAATTCATTCTGAGACACACTAACCCTTATGTTGTTCCAGGTGTTGTACTTCCGAATGCTGTAAGACGGCTCAGCGCTTGACAATATCTTATGCTTGTGAAAATGTGTAATAGGACAAAATGCGAAAAAGTTTAACGTATGTGTGGTCCTTATTATAAATGTAGTCTGTTTAGATTTTCGTTGTTTAATGATATATTATAAAAACAGTCTAATTATGGCGTTGTCTCTGCGATATTGTAATTTGCCCCTGTGTGATATGCTGCAAGAAATTTTTAATTTCTTGTGCCAGGTACGGCGCAACTTGGTTCTGGTGTACACTTTTTAACCAGATCAGGTCGGAGTAAGATTCGGTCAATAGATTTCTTTGGCATGCGATGGTCATAATGCGCTCAATACACGTCAAGAAAAGCAATTGGCATGGGAACGAAGGGCTTGATGGGGATGGGGGTGGGGGTGGGGGGGTCATGACAAGTCTTATCGGCAATTCTTGGCAAAATTAAGATAAACACATCAAAACATAGAATTCATATCCAGCGATTTGAGGCAGTATTGGAGCGGATGTTTTTTTTTTTTTTATATCACACATTGGCATTGTGCACTTGGATTTTGCCTATATAGAAATAACAGTTTTAATCCCAATTTGGTCATGAGAGAAAGGTGGGACACCAATAATCTTGACCACTGGGCATATAGAGCCCAGCACGCCAGTAGGAGCTGTGTGACAAGCATATTTTGATGACAATTTTACTTAGCAAATTGTTTAGCCGACTCATTGACAGTAATCTGTTTGCCGTCCAAATATATTTCAGGCAACGAAGTTGGAAAAGCGTTCAATGAAAATGAAAATATTGCTAGCGGTAAAATGACCCATTAGTGTGGACTGCCTGTTTCAGAATTTGTTAAAATGAATGTGATATTTTAACAGAGGTTAGTTGCGGTGATCCGGGAACAGTGGCACAGTCATCGAAGTCCGGAACATCCTATCTTTATCAGGACTCCGTTACCTACACGTGTACTTCTGGATACGAAATCAAGTCCGGCAACGCCAAGAGAACTTGTCAAGCGGGTAAAACATGGAGTGGTGCCAAACCTGTTTGCGGAAGTAAGTTACAACGGACGGATCTTTTTTATCTCCCTCCCCCTTTTTGTCACATGGAGATTTATGAAGTAGACAGTGGTATTTCCTTTCTGATTGTTTTATTTTTTGTTTATTTTCTTAGCAACACCAACCCTCTCCTATCGAAAGGGGAGGGGGGGAGGAGCTAAGACCAGTTGTAAGGCTTTTTTCACAGTTAGTACCTCGAAGTTTTAATACTACCTTGATGTCTCTGAAGACGCCACGAGGACAAGGCGAAATCTCTCTCTCTCTCTCTCTCTCTCTCTCTCTCTCTCTCACACACACACACACACACACACACACACACACACACACACACACACACACACACACACACACACAATATTTATTAGTCTGCAGTGCTAGACCTACATAGCTTGAGCCTCTCTAGGAGCCGAGGCAAAATTTTAACTGAATCATGGGACTAAAACCTATGCGAGGCTAATCTACTTTTTCAGCGACCTTGACTTTTTCATTCGATAACTTGCATATTACCAACATTTCTCCGGTGTTTTTCAAATCATTCACAAACAGCATGACAAAAATGATAACAAATTGAAATTATGCGCCTGCTATTGTTGGCTTTGAGAGGTAAGCCTCAAATGCGAACGTAATTTTTTCTATATCGAAAAGGTTCTTCATTAGTTTTACGGTTGTGACTCTCCGTATATCTTTACTGAAGGCACAACGTTTCCGTTTTTAGCAGACATTAATGATTCGGTTTGTGAGCCTAGAACCTCAAAAGGCTGTTTGGTCCTTCAAGATGCCTGTGTGTCGGAGTAATTCAGTTCCATCATAAGAGAACCTGTTATGTTAAATGTGTTTGTTGCTGTGTGGAATGTCGTTTTCTTGAATATCTGACTGTTACCTATTTTCAGTCGTAATTATCGATTTATCATTCACTAGTGATTACCGATGTTTGCTTGCATGCTGTTACGAAATGCAGGCATGCACTACTATTTCTTCATGTATTCACTGTATATGTACTTAATGAGCAAAGACAGCAGGTTGATAAATATGAGCATCCATACTGCAGTTACTGTAAATAAAGAACATAGGATTCCGAATGTTTATTTCTGTTACAGTATTGCTCACAATAGTTTAAATATGACGGAACTATTTTCATTTACTAGGCACATGCATGTAATCTGGGGGGCGTAAAGCGAACTGGGGTGAGCGTAGTATTAATGTTAGTGCCATAGATGGAGATTTTGACAGTTGGAAATTCGCTGAATTCAAATATTATATTCCGATTTCTGTCTAATTTAGCTTCACGTGTTATTCGTCGTGTGAATGTAGTCTGTCTGCAGATAATTTGGCATGCAGGGATCGTCAACAGCCGCATACTTATTCTATCCTAGGCCATGAAAATACACAGGCCACAATTCGAAAAGTTAATTACCGATTGACATGATCTTAAGCTCCATGCCATAGGCAACATGTTTCATGGTGCAATTTTTCCGTTTATTTCATATTTGAAAATGAAAACAATGAAGATCAAGGTCATTTAGCCATATAAAAAGAAAGGCATCACTTTTCAGCGACCGTGTATTCCTTCATCATCGCTCATTGTTACAATGTAGAAACACGTCTGTTCAATACTCACTAATAGAATTCAGTCCAGGCACTTGAAAATGAGAGTGTGGTCACAGGATAGGCCTTGTCTCTGTGATTGAAACCATCTTGTTGTTAGGCTAACAGCATCTCTAATTAAAGTATGGGCTTTTTATAATCATTATAAAGTCCGATGGGCTGAAGTTTCGAGTGGCAATTTTATATTTTGTGTCTCTATAAATTTAAGGCTGTTACTCTGGCTTTGAATGAGATAATGCGAAGATTTTATAAAGTCTTTTTTTTTACCTTCTGTACCTAGAGATTGGCTGCGCTGACCCCGGCGTGTCAGCTGGAACACAGCGTACAGGCACGTCATTTACCTTTGGTGATTCACTAACCTATTCGTGTAAAACCGGCTGGACAAAGTCTTCCGGAACTAGTGTCATCACCTGCAGTTCCAACAAGCAGTGGAGTGCGCAGGCTCTAAAATGTCAAAGTAAGTGACGTTATCACCTCGATGCAACAAGTTGCCAAACATAATCTCGCAAAGTGGGTGGCAAATTTCCAGCTTTGCACTTGATCAAGCTTTTTACCCTCCCCCCCCCCACCCCATTTCTATGCAAAATTAAAATATGCATAAAAACACGTCAATAAAGTATGTAAGCATCATATAATATATCGAAAAATATACTTAGTACATTGAAAAATATAAAAAAATACTAAACCACTGCAACCCACAAAATAAGTCACTAAAATATCGCGACCGGAAATTAAGAATATACATGTATACGGGTACAATAAGTAGATGAACACAGGCCGCCACCAGGCGAGGTCATCCAATAAACTTCTACATTCCACTAAAGCTGGCCAGCTTTTGCAACCAGATGGAAGCACCCAACACTCCGAATATAGTCAAAAATAGTCATAACCACGCCTAGGATACCATAAATATCTTATTCAAAAGTGACACTCAACGTGATTAACTGGTTGTTTGAAAATCGTCACTCTGAATCCTACCTCAGCCTACACATGTCTCTTGACATGAATGTATAGGAAACACTTCCAGAAAGACGTCTGGCGAAGCTCTTTGTAAAAAAAAAATACATTGTCATTATGTAGTAACAATTATTGGTGCAACAAATGGTAAAAAATGGAGTTTTGAACTCTTTTAGTGCCAATTTGACAAAGTCACTGGTCTCTGATTTACTATAACGGTTAACGGTACCAGGTTCATATTTCTTGTATCCCGAACTTTCATTCAAGCACCGGCTTGCCTGCAATTAAGATAAAAGAGCAAAGACCAAAAGAGTGGTCCAGGTTAACAGTGTTCCTCCGCTCTCTATGCACATTGCACCCAAAGCGAGCTGATAAAAGTTGTTGACTCCGTCAATCCATGGCACTAAAAGAGTTAAAGTGATGATTCTCAATTTATGAGACTGTTTTTTTTTAGCAACGATCTCAGTAATGTGCATTTTTTTTTTTTTTTTTTTTGCGATACAGGAGTCAGTTGTGGCTCCCCAGGCAACATTGTCAACGGTACCCTGCACGGAAACAGCTTTGTCTTTGAGTCTGTCGTTAACGTTACATGTGTCACGGGCTATGAAATCAAGACCGGGTCATCCTCTCGTGAGTGCCAGTCTGACAAAACCTGGACTGGCACGAAACCCAGTTGTGGAAGTAAGTGTCTCTTATTGCACCAAGTAAGATTTCCCTGGGAGGCAAACCCGTTTTTGTAATGGATACGTACTTCTTTCGTGTCTAGCCATGAAGAATATCAGTGTTTTTACTGTAAATAGAGCGGTACGGGTCCAGAGATTGTTAAAATATGAACCGGCATAAAAAATTAGCCGTTCTGATTAACAGTGATGGACTAAAAAGCTTAAGTAGCGGAGGGTGAAGGGATCTTTTTGAAACGAATCGTAATTGCTGTTGTAGACACAATTGCCAAGTTCTGATCAAGTGGAAATTGATAGGAATGTCATTTTGTGGGCAAGTCTTTTCTGTATTGGTAATTCTGTATGTTTGGCATGCCAAACAAAGGTTTGAAAAGGTAAAGATGAAGTGATAAAGAGCTTACATTGTTGTTTTTTTTTTAATATAAAAGTATTTCTGTCGCATATCTTCATCAGGAATTTGTCGTACATGCCAAATTCACACTTTCGTGTCAATAATATTGACCTTTTCCATGTTTTCAGCAATTTGACGCACTTGTCAATTTAACAGGTTCATGGCAATAAATTTTTCAAAGTAATTTGATGTAATTGTCAATGTGCAGGTTCATGTCAGGTTAGTATGCTCAGTATTGTGATGCACTGAACAATTTTGCAGTTTCATATGCTCCTATAAGTGTTTCTTTTTTGTGCAGAATTTGGGCACATTGGTCAATTTTTCAGTTCATGTCAATTAAGCGCGATCAGCATTTTAATGCGCTTGTGAATTTCAGAGGTTCAGTGCCCACTGGCGCTTGGAGCCGGTGTGCAAGTGTCTGTCGGCGCCAAGTCCACATATGAATTCATGGATCAAGTCACATTGGCCTGTAAGACAGGGTACCTGGTGAGCGGAGGAAACACCACCGGGCACTGTCGGGCGAGTGGCAGTTGGCTTGGTGCGTCACTCACATGCTCAAGTAAGTGCTCATTTGTCAACGTGGATCCAAATCCACAGGACTGGCTTAAGGTGCCTGGTGCGGTGTCGTGGAAAGGTATTGGGATATTGTACTGTTGACAGCTATTGTGCCGGTCAAACTTATTTCAAATCTAAGGCTAATCTAGTTGCTATTATTTGATAATATGATAAGCCTGGAATACAAGTATCACCGGATGGCAGCATGTGTCGTGATCTAAGGATCACCTGACAGTTCCTGGCCAACCAAACACCCGTGTAGCAACAGGCTTCAGGTGAATCCTCTTAAACAGTGGCGCCCTCATCTAAGTCAAAGGTTCTACCTTGTTAAATTCTGGACGGATATGGTGTATCTACATTTTCTTTGATGTCATTTTGATATTGCTTTGCTGGCTCTCGACTTAAGTTTCAAGCAGGTACAGGATTCCTTGGGCTGGGAGAGGATAAGGAGAGATGGGGCTTATCCGATGATCTATGTAAATTATGCAAGGAAAACAAAGAAGATTTGGCCCATTTCATATTCTTGTGCCATGCACTGAATAACATTAGAGCAAAATTCTATAATAGGCTAGAAAACGAATGTAAAAAATTAATGTCTGAACATGTTTGGCAACGTTTTTCTGCAGCTTCTATATGCACCAAATTATGCTGGTCCGTGGGGGAACATTCATACGATTTTGGGAAAGATGTTGGTGATCTGTATGAGCACGCGATCAAAAACTATCTTGTTGAAGCTTGGCAGTACAGGAGGCAGCCAGAAGAGGACCCTCCTTAACTCCCAAACTTTGCACATAAAACTAATAACATTATACTGTATATAGCTATAACTGTACAACGTTTTCAACATAGTTTGATTTTACTTTGTCCACAGGACTTTTAAGCTGTGACGGACGCATCATGGACTTACCCCGGTCCGTGGTGCCCCCGTGTCAAAGGGGTAGTTTTCCGAATAAAATTATTATTATTATTATTATTATTATTATTATTATTATTATTATTATTATTATTATTATTATTATTATTATTATTATTATTATTATTATTATTATTATTATTATTATTATTGCTATCAATCGAATGGCCGAATAGAAAATTCAGATGTACAAGTAAATTCTCCAGCTTTAACAAGGTTAGAGGTTGCCTGAAAGACTTAAAGTATCATCTCGACTGTACACACCAGTTGCGCAATATTTGTTCCATTGTATTTGGTGCATAATGTATGTTTGATTAAATAAACCCCAACTGTTATAAAATTGTATTTTTCAGAACAACTCCAAGATAATCAAACATGTCACGATATTAGATGACATCATTACAAGTTTACTTGTAGAGTACGTCACACTTCGATAACGTCGTTGAAGGTCAATGTGTGCGGAAATCTATAATTCAAGCGATATCATTTCAGACATCGATGATTGTTCGCCCAACCCATGTCAAAACGGAGCTGGATGCACGGACGGGGTCAACGACTATACCTGCAGCTGTACCAGTGGCTACTCTGGAAAAACTTGCAACACACGTAGGTAGACGTGCTAACCCCAGACCTGCCGTACATTAAAGTAGGCAGGGAAATTTGCCGCATGCCTACGTGCTCAGGAGAAAAACCTAAATGCGCCTGTGAACTTAGGCAGAAAAATTTGCAGCATGGGCAACTCCTTTAGCAAAAATTCCAAACCCAGGCTAGAGAAAAAAATCTAAATCATGCATAAAGGGTGGTAAGGGGGGGTTCAGTACGCTGGTACAGGTAATTATTTTTCTGCAGTACGCAGTACGGAAAATAAAAATCTTTCAAACTTTTGGATAGTACGAAGTACGTATTATAAGTACGCCAGTACGGTAAATATAAAGCCCCAGTACGCCAGTACGGGAAACCCCTTACCCACCCTCATACATGTACGTCTAAGCACTCAAGCAGAAAAGTCTGTAGCAACCCAAAAGACGTTTAAGGGAAAAAGTGTGAATACACCTGAGCACTCACGTAAACAAATCTGCAGCATCGCTTGTACGTTGAATGAAAATTTAAAACACGCCTAAATACTTGGGCAGAAACTGGCAGCTTGCCAAGGGTACTGATGCAAAGTTTGGAGCCTGAAAAAGCACTCAGCCAAAAAGCCGAATGACGGCTGAATACTTGGGCTCAAACGTGAATCACACTAAACTGCAGAGGCAAAAATCATACCAAAAAACCTGAAATATAACTAGCCGGGTGAAAACCTACAGCATAATAACAAGCCAAACCTAAAACAAATAAGAAGTTTAAATGCTATGCAGTTGCACTTCTGTGTTTCTTAGGTCACTTAAGTACGATATAAGTAAATATAAACTTATTTGCATAAGTGTCAAGTAATACCACTTTCGTGTTAGTCGATAACAGTTCAGTAAATTAAAGTGATACTTGAGTATTACTCGCTAACCGCTAACTGGACTGAAACTTCTTTTAAATGCGATTCATTTCCTCTGAAGTATAATACGAATTCACTTAAGTCAAACCAAATAACGTCTATGTGAAATGTCATTACACAAGTTAGACTTCATATTACGTGAAAGCCACCATATTTCCCGACAGCAGACGATATCTAGATTATACTTTACAAAAAGACTCTTCATATACTCCATTTTATGAATATTAGCATTATTATT
Organism: Hermodice carunculata; assembly: GCA_964020975.1. NCBI lineage: Eukaryota > Metazoa > Annelida > Polychaeta > Eunicida > Amphinomidae > Hermodice > Hermodice carunculata. The sequence continues at coordinate 71,475,314 of OZ026623.1, forward strand.
ACTATGTTAAAATGTTTAAGTATTTTCTTACAGTCTTTGGGTAAAATAGTGAATCCTAGTTTTAGTTTCTGTTGCTGCGTAGCTCCCATGCTCTGCAGCACACATCAGCTGGCCACTTGGCTGGATCAAAAACTATGTCAATGTCACGGATGCTCACCTCAAAGATCTGATGATTTTATTGCCCTGATTTCACCGCTCTTCCACCGTTGTTGTAATATGCTTTATTTCTTTAATGAGGATTAGACAAAATAGCCCAAGGCTAATGCAGGTCATCGCATGTATACACGTACATCATGTACATGATGACAGTTTGTCACAATCACATTGAAGATAGGGAAGAAAAAAAAACAGGGACATATGCATTCATTGTTGTCCCGCTGCTTCAAACATTTTATAAACAATGCGAAGAAAACACTGACCAAGGTACGCAATGTCCAAAGAAGCCGCACCACAGATCTAATGATGTTATTGCCCCCCCCCCCCCCATTTCACCGCTCTACCACCATTGTTGTAATATACTCCTTTTTTTCTAAATGGGAATTAGAGAAAATAGCCTAAAGCTAATGCAGGTCACTTCATGTATACACGTACATAATGACACAGTTTATCACAATCATATTGAAGACAGGAAAAAGATATAAAAAACTAGAAAAGATGATTTGCATGGCGAATCAGTGTGTGTGTCTTCAAAGCATATTGGTATGGCAATGTACAGCTAGTCCATTTCATAAGAGTAGAAGTTGGAATAGCATCTCAATCTATTATAGTATTGGAGTTATTCAAGATTTACAATTTCTAATGGTTCTACTTAGCATAATTTAAATTGCTACCACTTTTGTTTTCTATCTATTACATGCTCAATGGTCAATAACCCCTGGTAGAAGTTGAAATGACATCTCTATCTATAATAGTTTTGAGATACTCAAGATTTAAAGTTTCAAATGCTGCTAATTAGCATAATTTTAATTGCTACAACTTTGTTTTAAATTCATTAGATGCACAATTGTCAAAATCCCTCTGGTAGAAATTGAATGACATCTCTATCTGTTATACTTTTAAAGATATTTAAGATTTAAAATTGCAAATTCCCCTAATTTGCATAATTTTACTCGTCTTCATTCCTCTGCATACAGAGGCCCAACTCCTTGTATGGAGGTACAATTGGGCCAAGTTTGGAGTTTATGTATAATGTCAGAGAAAAGTGTCGGACAGATGCACTGGTAAAGAAGAAAGAAAGAAAGAAAGAAAGAAAGAAAGAGAGAGAGAGAGGGAGGGAGGGAGGAAGAAAGAAAGAAAGAAAGAGAGAGAGAGAGAGGGAGGGAGGGAGGAAGAAAGAAAGAAAGAAAGAAAGAAAGAAAGAAAGAAAGAAAGAAAGAGAAAGAAAGAAAGAAAGAAAGTGTTGACACACACTTTATGTAAGAACAGGACATATACATTCAAGTGGTACACACAGGAGAGATGACCTTCAAAACAGGCTTTAGTCATGAACGTTGTCATTTAGGTGTGTGTGTCAAAACACACTTTTCTGTTTTTCCTAAAATTCTCTCTGTCTTTCTTCTGCAAACAAACATGCTAGTCTGCACTTTAGTGAATATTTTTTGCACCCTCTCTCTCTCTCTCTCTCTCTCTCTCTCTCTCTCTCTCTCTCTCTCTCTCTCTCTCTCTCTCTCTCTCTCTCTCTCACACTCTCACTCTCTCTCTGCTGCTTAAAACCGAGTTAACGCTTTCAAATTTTGTCCAAGTGTAGACAAGATATATAAATCATATCAAAAATGACAAAACCCAAACATACCTAAAAAAAACCGCCGAAATGGGTTGGACATTACGTTAATTACCTCGCGAGCCAGACTGTCTTCGGGGTGCGGGATCCAGTGCCGCGTTGCCCTCTGGGCCGTGCAGAAAGGCAGAGATTCAAGAATTGCCAAACCATCAACATTCATTTTCAAATTTCCGTGTGATGAAATGAATTTCACAGGAGAGAGTTAATATTAACTAAAGTAAATAGTTCAAGAACACATAATCCGTTTCATACCACAGCCAAGTGGGCATTCTGGCCGTTGGACACTGTCTTCTTGGTACGACACCATCTTTGAACTTGATGTGATTGATATATTTGTGATATTTTGAACGCATATATATATATATATATATATATATATATATATATATATATATATATATATATATATATATATATATATATATATATATATATATGTGTCTATATGTTCATATATAACATATATATCATGTTTGGGTCGATTTTAGTACTATAATAGGCTTGTATAAATACCGTATCATAGGCCTAAAAGCTACCGTGCCGCGATATGATGTATCGGTACTCTGCCGCTGGTGTCGGTAATCTTCCGGTTTCATCGGTAGTTGTATTGATGAGGAGTAAAACTTTCTGCAAATGTCGTTCTTATTTTTGCTTTGTGAATTGAAATGTACCAAACATGAGATAAAAATTTTATAGCATGCTTTGTAGACGATATGAAGTAATTAACTCGCAATAGATACCTTATAGCAGAACTCGTTCGCTACGCTCACTCGTTCTGCTATATGGCATCCAGTGCTTGTTGATATACTTCATATCGTCAACAAAGCATGCTATAATCTATATATTATATATACAAATATAAATAAATAAATAAATATATATATATATATATATATATATATATATATATATATATATATATATATATATATATATATATGCATAGAGATAGAGTTGGAAGGACAAGGACACATACATACAGTGGCCCCCATACAAAGAAGAAACTGACATCTTAATCCAAAGGAACGAAGCCCGGACCAGTATGTCCTACCAAATCAGTGTTGGCCTGTTTGTTTTCATGTGTTCACTTCATTAGGGTGTTCAATATGCTTTCAGGTGTCACAACAACACAGAACATTCTAGCAGCATTACAAGGCAGAGGTAAGCTCACACTCCGTTACTATTGTTGTCAAACCTACCAATTAGGCCTACTGGTCCAAACGCTCGCCCTTCGCGCCAATTAGTGCAAAGCCACAGTAGAATAGAACATCGTGCACCACTTAAGATCGCCCACAAAGTGTGTGTTTGTGTGAGTTTGTGTGTGTATGGTATGTGAATGGACCCCGTCCGTGTGTGTGTATGGTATGTGAATGGACCCCGTCCGTGTGTCCTTCCATCCGTCCGTCCAGAATACATTTTGTCGGGACCATATCTTCTAAATTATAAATGGTAGCCCTTTAAAATTTAGAGAGTTGGTAGATCACAGGCAGTAGGTGTGCATAGGCACTGTTTTGTGTGCCTACAATTGCTTACATTATTTAATTAACGAAAGTTCATTAGGCAACCTCCAAATCACAAACGATTTTGTCTAGGCCATATCTAAACTATGAAAGCTGGCCCTTTGAAATTTTCAGGGTTGGTAGACCTTAGGAAAGAAGTGTGCAAATGATTTAATTCATTCGATTAATTACTTTCTTTTATTAATTAATTAAGTAAGAAAGATCGTTATGCACCTCAAACAAATTTTGTCCGTATCTTCTAAACTATAAATGATAGCCCTTGAAATTCATAGAGTTGGTAGATTATAGTTAGTAGGTGTGCGTAGGTATTGTTTTGTGTAACATTAATTATGTAATTAATTAAGAAAAATTCATACGCAACCTCCAGATCAGGAACAATTTTGTCCGGGCCATATCTTTGGAAGTATAAATGCCAGCCCTTTCAAATTTTCAGGGTTCGCAAATGTTAGGTAGGAGGTGTGCATAGAATTAAATTAATTCAGCAGATTACTATTTCTTATTACTTAATTTATTAATTAACAAAGATAAGTATGTTTTGTTTTCTTTTTATCCCTGCTTTTATGGACGAGGTTTTATCGGTGCTTTATCGTCCGCGGTAAGACATCGAATATGAACAGCTTTGGGCAAAATGGATGCTAGATGCCGAAGACAGCTTCGCTCATTGGCAAAATTTGGAAAATGAGGAGTTAAAAACGGCTCTCACACTGATCATTGTGTGACAAATATGGGCTTCAGTAGCGTTTTATGGTTTAGATATCACTGACTCATGAATTTGTGTGGAGTTTCCACAATATTTATGAGATTTTGTGTGGCATGGGTGTGTCTAGACAGCTGACCTGATTTCAGTACATGGACCATATGCGCAAGAACATGTCATGTTCGTGGATGTTTTGAATGATCACCAGGCATCTTTATACTACGCACTATTAAAATATAAGTAGTGTGTATCATATGCATATATTTATGTTTGTTGGTGGTGTATTTTGTCGAACTTATGAACAGAAAGTTGAGAAAATGAAAAGTCTAAAAATGCTTGACCCAGATCGAAACCGAAACTCTCAAGGCACCACTGACTTGTTGACATTGTGCAATTGTTTTCTGACATCTGATGGGACTGGAAAAAGGCAAGTTTTGCAGGTAGAATTTCTCACTACATTTGCACATAATAGGTGTGGTTGACTGATGAGTATCTCTGTGTATGATTTGCCATAGGGGATACTTGTCGCACCTGAAAGTGTTCACAGGCAGTGGTAAAATGAATGTTACTTGCATCATCAGCATGGAACAGCTAATGATATTGAAAAACGCTGTGATCGTGTATTGTTTAGTTTAGTTTGGGAACAGTCCTGCCAGCTGGTGAACTGAGGTGTAGGGGAAAGGGCGGTAAAATCTGGAAAGTGGTTTGTCGAGGGGGGCCCCTGCTCAATTGCTTTTCAAGTTTGGACTTGATTTTTTCAGGGTGTTCGATTTGCTGGGGTTGTGTGAAGGGCTTGTCAAAAGTATTATTGTTGACTGATATCTGGAGGGACTTGTCAAAGGTAGTGGCAACATGAATGTCTGTTCCTTGCATCATCGGCATGGGACTGCTGATTTTAAGTAACTCTGTGATGATTTATTGTTTAGTTTAGTTTGGGAAGAGTTCTGCCAGTTAGTTTACTGAGGTGTAGGGAGAAGGGGGTTAAATCTGAAAAGTGGTTTGTCTATTGGGACTCCTGCTCAAATATTTGTCAAGTTTGGACTAAGTTTTTTTCAGGGATGAGGGTGGCTGGGGTTGTGTGGTCTCTGTCTGTATTTCCTTATTGTCACCAACAGAAACTTTTCACACTTTATTTGTAAACTATCATATACAAATGTAAATCATGTGTATTTATAACCATGATTGTTGTAGGCGGGGTATAGAGCTACCGTCAGCAGCTACTTGTTTAAATCAGTTAGGGATATCACTTAATCATTTAGGGAGTTCACTACATGATTTAGGGATACCAGTAAATGAGACCATTTAGCGATATCGCTAAACGATTTAATGGTATCGCCAAACAGGGCTAAATGTCAAAACGGCTTGTCATACAAAAACCACTGCGGTAGCCTCCCAGAAAAGGTACAGTTGACGCGATAACTGCCAGTTTTCCCCTAGATGTTGACAGTGTTATCGTGGTGTATGAGATTGTTCCCGTACCATTTTTTTATTGGGTCAATGTTGCTCGGAACTCGTGCAAATCTATCGGCGCGTTCTTGATTGCAGCGACAACCTGCATGCCCCGCAAGCGCTCGAACACCAAAGTACATCGGTTAAAATTGGCAGTTTTCCCAGGCGCAGTGTTAGTTTTTTCTCGGCAGTTCTTATTTGGCTGCGATGTCAAACACCACAAACGCACAAGAAACCTGTCTTGTTTGGTTACCTCCAGCATTATTTCTCAGGATTAAATCCTGGGGGAAGTAATACGTGACATTCTGAGCTGCTGTAACGAGACAACGGTTACAGGATTGTGAAATCCATGTACATTTTGTTGAATTTCAATGTTTTATTTTTGTTTCTTTCTTTTCAGGTTCCGCGACCGTCAAACCTGCACTGCTTGCCTTCCTGCTACTAGTCATCACTGGACTGCTCTTGCAGTAACCCCACGGCGTCACTTTAAAATCTCCAGTATTTCAAATTCCGGACAATTATATTCGCGAAAGTACCATGGCACTGTAATATATACTCATGGAAGTATGTCGTGAAAAATATTTATGGCATGGTTCGAAATTGGATATCCTTAGTGAGCATAAAATTACAGGGTGGCACGCGTGGCCCTATTTGTCAAGTCCTGCAGAAGTAATCCTGATTGGAAATAATTAACAGGAACTGGAAAGTAATGACTCCACGTTGTGGCTTGTACCGTCGATGTTGCACATGTTGAAAGATCTAAAGACAAAGTATATTAAAGATGTTTTAAAAAGATAGCAATAACAGCGCATTGTTTTCTGTCTCTATTGACTCTATTGACTTCTGAGAAGATCTTGCTGCCACGAAGGTTGTTACATATTTGACTAAGCACACGAGACATCCACTTAGTTTTCAATGCATGAAACTTTAAAGTGCACTTGTGCGCCTCAGCAAAATTGGAACAAATATCAGAAACTTTATGAAGAGAAGAACTGATGGAAACGTAATAACCAGAGAAGTACAGACTCCACGACAAATGCCCCGATCCAGTAAAAGGAGTACACACGATAGCTACGACAGATACTGATCCAGTATAAGCAGTGCACACGATAGCTAGGACAGGTACCGATCAAGTATAAGCAGTACACACGATAGCTACGACAGCGAAGTGAGTGAATGATATAAGGTCATCATCAATGATAAAAGTGACCTACTGGCATAACATTGTTATGAATTGTTCATAACATAGTAGAAACAAATCTCAATAAACAAAAAGAGAAGCATTCTTGAAACGCACACAACAAAAGACAAAAATAATACAATTTCCAACACACACCCCCGAAAAAAACCCGGGCTTTTGTCGTAAACAGCCATACATACATATATACATACATACATACATACATACATACATACATACATACATACATACATACATACATACATGCATACATGCGTACGCACACAGATATACACTCCTTGTATTGGGTAAATCCCACTGAAGTGTGTTTGTGTTGGAGGGGGGGGGGGGGCTATAAACATTGATTTATAACTTAGAATGATCAAGACAACCGTCACAGCAGACAAGATACAGCTGATGTCGCCTAGCTTTTTTAGTGAATACGAAATTTGAGAATTAAGAAAAACAATACTCTATAATGTCTTCTTATCTTCCGTTTTATAACATTGCGCTCACATGAAGAGGAGAAAACGTGGTGACGGTCTGTTTGGCAAGGAATTGAATAATGGAAAGGACATTCTTCATTGCACCAGACGTTTTATGGGGTTCTGTTTTCTTTGTTTACTTTGGCAGCACCCACATCTTGGGCCGTGGTGTGTATTCTGTTTAGTTTTGCTGTTTTAGCTTGTCGAACCTACCTAATCGACCATCGTTTAATTGGTTGATTTACTAAATTTTCCGTCGAATGGCCAACATTTGAGGGAGATGCTGTACATGTAGTAGCATGGTGACCCGACAAACAAGACTTTCCCGAGAGCCCGATGAATTTTAATAGCGGGCCAGAGAAGTTACCTACCCCCCCCCCCCCCGAAAAAAAATCAACCTGCCTCCCCCCCCCCCCCCCAAAAAAAACAAAGACTTTCCCGAGAGCCTGATAAATCTAATAGCGGGCCAGAGAGCCCCCCCCCCCCCCCAAAAAAAAAAAAAAAACAAAACAAAACAAAAACAAAACAAAAACAAATAACATACAAAAACAAAAACAAAAAAAGCAAAAAAAAAGCAAAAAAAAAAAAAAACAAAAAAACAAAAAAAAAAAAAAAAAAAAAAAAAAACAAAACAAAACAAAAAGACCACTTCCCAACAGTAGCAGAATAAAAATAAAGATGAGTCTATCTAAACCCCCCAGTTGTCCTGTGACAAAATCGCCAATTTGCAGAAAATATAATGTACAGTCGCACTTGCATTGGCATTACTGAAAGTACCTTATAACGGATACTTTTAATATGAACGTATAATTTAAAATACATTTACATCACATTCATTGTACCCGTATGCCTTGTACATGTTGATGTGTAATGTGTTTAGTAAATTGATCTTTGCAAGACCCGATGTTAACTGCCTAGCTTTCAAACATCGGCTTTATACCGCTGAATGATTGTGTCATTGAAGAGCGGACACTTAACGTGTCTGTTTATATCGTACTTATGTGTTATATTGTTAATTGCCGTCTTGGTCGAGATGTTTCGGTGATTAATCATTTGAGTGTGAAAAGAAAAGCGAATTATCAGTTGTGCTTCCACTCACACATTAAATACAAGAAAGGTTTTTCAGATCAACAATAGATATGTATTTACATGCGAGGGCCACAGATATAAACTTATCCCTTCACATCATTAATTTTACTGTGACAGGTGTTTTTCGAGTTCATGTCACCAGGCTCGTACATCTTGTGTTTAGCAGTGTGGCGTGTTTCCTACTTGAGCACTTTCGTCCTTATACTGTGTGTATTACATTTTCTACCTACTTGATAATACGTTTGAAACAAACTACGTATCACTAATGTCGAATCCCTATACATGAGCAGGGAACTTCGGAATTTGTGCTGCTTGTCTATTTTTCTTGCTTTTCTAAATACCTGTTCAATATGCGAGGAGACTTAAGAAAAATATATTTTGGTCTATACTATTAAACTGTCTGAAACATAGTAAATACATAGTTATGAAGAAAGCCTTACCAGGTCATGTTTTAAATTGATGCCTACAGCTAAATAAAACAAGCGTAACAGTTCTACCCAAATCGCCCGGGGCCAGCTTCCCCTGACCAGACGGACAGCAGCGACCCAAACAGTTTATTTGCGCTCGCCCTTGGCGTTAAACGAAAGAACACTGAAGCTCTTTTTCCCACGTTTACACAGAAATGTCAACTAAAGCCATTTATTTCGCAACACAGCAGTACCATAGATACCAGAAAAAAGCGAGCTATATGCAAAGTATACTGTGCGTCAAAGCAAGGATACGTGTATTCACGTCAGTACATGACCGGTACGTATTTCCGAGTGTAAGGATCATAAGCTGGCACTATGATACGTTTAATCACGGGTGTTAGTTGCCTGGTTGCGGCTGGGACACTTTTGTCGTTCATGCTGGCTGTCTCCGTAATGCGTCTGCCTCATGTTTCCCCTTCTGACGCAGATTTTCTGTATCATGGACACATCCGTACCAAGTACAATTTTAATGCAGGATGTGCTTCAAAACAGGATCAATACAAGAAAATTCTTCTGTGGAACAGCTTTTGGGGTGAAAAGGGATGGGAAGTCGGATTCGGGTGTGAGCCGTTTGAGCGCATGCGCTGCGCCAAAAAGTCCTGCCATATTACGGATGATAGGAACCAATTAGCGTCCAGCGATGCTGTTTTATTTCACATTCACGAGCTTTCTGGCGATGTTCTTCCACATAAATTTCCACACCAGAGATGGGTGTTCTTTATGTTGGAGTCCCCAGGCTGGTCTAAGAATTATAAATATATGCAATGGAATGGATTATTTAACTGGACAATGACGTACAGACGCGACTCAGATATCGTTCTTCAGTATGGACTGGTACGAAAGCTTCAACATCACGTGAAAAGGAGAGATTTGTCTGGTATAACCCAACGTAAGCGCCGCCTTGTGGCCTGGATGGTGGGGAACTGTATAACCGGAAGTAAACGGGAAGAGTATGTACAAGAACTCCGGCGACACATCCCCGTCCACATTTATGGTCGGTGTGGCCAGATGAATTGTACACGACTGTGGGCACAGGAAGATTTTTACTGCATGCAAATGCTGAACCAATCTTATAAATTTTACCTCGCATTTGAGAATAACTTTTGCAAAGACTACGTCACAGAAAAGTTCTTCAAAATCCTACCACTGGACGTAGTTCCCATAGTGCGAGGTGCTGTTAATTATTCACACTTTGTTCCTCACAAGTGGTTCATTAACACGGAAGATTTCAAGTCCCCAGCGGACTTGGCAGAATATCTTAAATTCCTGGACAGGCACCCTCGTGAATATGCAAAGTATCTAGAGAACAGAGAATACTATAAGTCAAGGGCATTTATGGGTGTCCGAAATCTTCCTGCATGGTGTCAACTCTGTGAAAAACTGAATAATGTGAGCGAGCCGGAGAAAATATACGAAGATATAGGCAGCTGGTGGGGTCCTGCAGATTGTATTCAGATCCACCATTAAGGGCCACGTGCTTTACCTTCCTGCAGAACCTCAGTGATATGTATACCCAACCTTGCAGCAGTCTCTTTGTTTTCGACTGGCTTATATTTTCGTAGGTACGCAGACAAGTGTATTTTCAGAGTAAATGTGGTTACATGTATTACCAAGCCAAAGTCTTTACGGCGAGATTTATAATAATAATAATAATAATAATAATAATAATAATAATAATAATAATAATAATAATAATAATAATAATAATAATAATAATAATAATAATAATAATAATAATAATAATGATAATAATGACGATGATGATAATGACAAGAACAATAATGATAATACAATGGACAAGCGTCGCAGATTCATGTATGTATTTACTTGCCGTTCTTCAAAATTTAAAACCCATCAAAAATTGTAGAAGGGACCGAAGAACACGATATTGTTGGTAATGAGAAAGGAACGGGTTTTTACTTAAGGTTGTCAACAGGATCATCATCAAAATGAAATTGATGGCATCGGGAATGAGTCTAAATGTAAAACACGTTTTTTTCCGCTAACCGGACAGCCACCCAGGTAACCCAAATGTTACATTTGGCTGTTTGTTTTATATGATAAACCTGAAGTATATGGGATTACATAGTGTGAACTTGCTCTGATAAAAATGTATTGAATGTAAATTGCACTATGTTGCCATCACCAGGTATCAATAGAAAAAATCCTTTGATAAGGTTAGAGAGAGAGAGAGAGAGAGAGAGAGAGAGAGAGAGAGAGAGAGAGAGAGAGAGAGAGAGAGAGAGAGAGAGAGAGAGAGAGAGAGAGAGAGAGAGAGAGAGAGGCATTAAATTATTTTCACGAAACGACTAATAATGATCAAGTGAAAATTTAAAAAAAAAGTTTCACCCGTTCTTATCATTTATGGCCTTTAGAAAAACCAAAGGTATTATAATTGACCTAGCCTTATGGAAACCGTGCGTGTGATGTACATCGAAATTGTATTCACCTCAGAATAGAACGTTGCGGAACTTCGATAAGAGTAGCTCCCTTCAACACTAATACTTAAACGCATCGTTGTTTATCTGGTTGTTCTCTCCGAGATAACGGAAAGGTCATACAGACTGTTCTAAAATTTATAGACTATTTGTCTTTTGACCATAACAGTAGATTGATTGGTAGCCTCTATTTGTCATGTGTGTGTTGCAGTCTTCCCTCATGCTCGTTCGTGTGATTGCAAGATGATGTTCATTGCATGTCATTGTGAAAAGACAATGTTCTCTCAAATGTCTGCGGGGGCTTCATGAGGGAAATCCGTCTTACCAATTGGTATTAGAAATAGACTTGTGGAAAAATAGAAACTTAGCTGAGCAGATTTTATGTTGGGGAAAATCCTTGTTCCCTAGTTATCGGCACAAAAAGGCCCACATTGAAAAATGAAGGGGATTTAAGTTGAACTGATTTAGCTTCATATTAGGAAATTATTTTCACCAATTGTGGACACAAATAGACCTAGGTCGAAATAAAAATATATAGTTTGGCCACTTACCCAAGAATACTCTAAGCCTGGAACAAAATCTCTATTTCTTTCCTAGAACTTTGAGGGAGTCCAATCGTAAAATGGAAACCAATGGGACTGCAAGGATCTGGTGCAAAGTTTGGGTCATTTTCTGTATATGTTCATGCCCTACTTTGAATATTACTAAGAAATGCCATACATTTATTGCCCATCTCATGAATGTAAAGCTCTTCCCAAATTTTGTAATTTAGCTTCTGCTAAAACTATTTGTGCAGTTTTGAAACATCAACTTTTTCAGTAAACACGTATTTCATAACCAGTGTATATGGCAAATTCAGATATGTGAAAGGCATCACGATGAGCCTAGATTGTATACTATATAACAAAGGTGTAACATAGTGTAACATAGTTTGCTCTCAGTTAATCTGGTGCCTGTCTATTCAATGCGGGGCAATTAAATGTACAAGCACATTGCGACAAGAGCAATCTCTTTAGCCCACACCCCTTCAAGCCCAACGTGACGCAATACACTGTACAATGGTGTACCGAATGGTGGTACATGCACAGATTCCGGTCTTATTTTTGTTGTTGTTATTTTAACTTTAAATATCTAATTTTTACCAGTAGTTTCTTGAAAAGGCAACTGCAAAAGTACTGAATTTCATTAGGATTTCGGTTGCAAAGAATTAGCATCCTGGTCTTGACAGGTATTTGTCATAAAGTACAGGTGCTTTTTCAGTTCTTCATGGGAAATGACTGAACAACAGAGTACCAATTCCTTATAGCCACAATGAAAACGACATTCATTTCCATAATAGCTAGACTGTGCACGTAGTTTGGGATCGCATATAAGGCCTTTTGAAAGTCGCCGTTTCAATACCGAAGATTGCTTGACTGTTTCACTTTGTCGTTTTCGGAGGCTATCGGACAGCATGGAAGGATGGAGTTGTTCTGAGTCATAAATCATTAGTTTCCAAAAACAAACATACATCGGATACCAAGACAGTAGTCGTTTTGGAACTTTCCGAAGAAGCGGGAATAATTTTATGACGGGCATAGGTTTTTTTTATTTTTTTATTTTTGCTGATATGATCAAGAACAATGAATCAAATTTTGATACGATAATAATAATCTAAGTTTGAACATTCCAATTCACGGACTGATTGATTGATTGATTTTTATGTTTACTTATTATCGTTTATCATCATCATCATCATCATCATCATCATCATCATCATCATCATCATCATCATCATCATCATCATCATCATCATCATCATCATCATCATCATCATCATCATCACCACCATCATCATCATCATCATCATCATCATCATCATCATTGTTTGCTCATAGTTTAGAAAAACAGCATTGTTAAATCTGTGTGCAAACACAGACTTTCATTCTTTTTTTTTTCTGGGACGTTATTGTTCTTAAAAGTACCTAACGGTATACTTTTGCTTCGCAGAGGTGTCCTCAAAATAGGCCATAAAAACACAATAAACTAAAATAAAGTCCAACAAAGCATATATTTTATGATTCAAAAGTGAGATATCAACCTTTCAACACCAAACAGTCCTGGGAACGAAACAAAACCAAATTTGCAAACTGTGAGACCTGACTTTTGTCTCCACTTCTTATACTTTATTTTGTCAGAAGAAATTCAAAGTTTGAATGACAAAAAAAGTTGAATCCCTTACAAACTGAAAAATTGGGAAAATTGTACGTTTACTTTGCTGTATCAACACAAGACAAGTGACACAAATGACAATGACAAAACACAATTTTCCATTTTATGTTATTTTCAAAAATATATGCTTTGCTGGACTTATTTTTAGTTTGTTGTGTTCCATGGCCTATTTTGTGGACACCTCTGCTAAGCGGAAGTATATCCTTAATTAGCATCGTGATTGGCCTCGTACCAAAAAGTTATTGCTTTTTAAAGAATGCTAATGAGGAGAATACGCAAAATATTGATCTTGAATGACTTCACAACTATTACAGATAGAGGTGTCTATCCAATTTCATTTGAGAGGTCGGTGATATAGCTGCACCGAATAAAATATGAACGAAAGTTGTAGCATTCAAATTTATGAAAATAAGGCAAATTAACAAAGTTCAAATCTTGAATATTGAGCTTCAAAATCGTTATTGATAGGGTTTGTGAGATAGCTGCCTCCAACGAACCATGAATTAAAGTTACAAAAATTTGATTTATGCAAATTAGGCAAATACAAATAAATAAATAAATGAATAAATAAATAAACAAACAAACAAATAAATAAATAAATAAATAAATAAATAAATAAATAAATAAATAAATAAATAAATAAATAAATAAATAAATAAATAAAAAAATAAATATGTTGAATAACTTCAGAACTGTTATAGACAGGGGAATCATTCTAATTTCAGTTTAATGTTTATATGTGTTTAGAACAGTTTAATAAAGATTATTGCTGCAGTGTTGCAATACCTACAATTTGAGTCCAACATGATTAGAATTGGTTGGAAATTGACCAGGTTATGACTGGATGAAACTTTCAAAGGGTCAAATGACCTTGACCTTTGACTTTTAGAGGTCACGTGTAAGTTTCAAAAGTGTGCAGTGTACAATAGCTACAATTTGAGCCCTACATGATCAAAATTCGATAAAAATTGACCAAGTTATGGCAAGAAGAAAGCAACCATCAAAAGTGGCCTTTGACCTTGAAATGACCTTTGATCTTGAGATGACCTCTACCTGAAGTGAACGTTGACCTCAAAATGGGACATTTTGGCTTAAAATTGACCTTTGACCTTGACATGACCGTTGACCTTGACATGACCTTGACCTGTAAGATGACCTTTACCTGGGTATGATCGAACTCCTACACACTCGGACCCACATCTACTATAGTACATAAGATATTGAAGATTTAAAACTTTAATTAGCCCTCATTTGCATTATTTTGAAAAGCATGACCTCTCATTATAAAAAGGCCAGACTTCATCCTTAGAAGTATAATTGTGCCAAGTTTGGAGTTTCTACGTGTAATACTTTTCAAATAAAATGTCGGACAAATTTGCCTGTAAAGAAAGAAAGAAGAAAGAAATAAAGAATTCCTAGAAAAACAGTATGTCTGTGTTGGCACACAGACATAATTCCTAGAAAAACCGCATGTCTGTGTTGGCACACAGACATAATAAAGAATTCCTAGAAAAACAGAAAAGTGTGCGTTGACACACACACTTTAATAAAGTGAAGGCACATAATGCCTGGCGCACAACCAAGAGTAATTGCATATAACTTGTGAAAACTACCAGACAAGGAACCTCATGTTTAGAATATACTAAAGAAAATCTTACATGAAACCAGAAATCTAAATATAATAAGCCAGTTTGCAAATTTAACAAGTTTCTCCAGTGTCTTATTACTGGAGACTGATAAAATATGTCAGAGTATAATACACAATGAATGAAAGTATTGTTGCCATGTATGTATATATATATATATACATATATTATTCAGGTTCTGGATAACGATGTCATATTGGATATACATATTTTGCTGATGTAGCATAGCTTATGCTATTGTCTGACGTTCAATGGCTCCAACGTCCAGATATCTTGAGAAGTCATTTGACATGTGGTCTACCTTTTCGTAAGATTGTATTGTTCTATTTGACCCAAATAAAGGTAAATTTCCATGACACCGTCAAAATAAAACCTTTCGATCGAGTTACATAGATCGAAATTCTTGGAAACCCACTAATATTGCACTAATGAGCGAACTTGGAAAATATCCGTTGGAAACCAAACGTTTTATGATTTATGATTATTTGTTCCTTGCAACGTGGACAATATTGAAACCGGAAAATTCAAATGGAACTGTCATTGAGAAACAAGTTTTATACATGCGGTTTTAACAACATTGGGAAAATGGCAGCTCGCACACCAACAATTTTCCGTCCAAAAGGTTCAATAAAAGAGTGAGGAGGAAGTTTGTCATTGAGTAGAAAAAATCGATGTCAACAATACAGGCCCAGATAAAGAAATATGAACCTTTACCAAATTGAAAGATAATTTCGAAATCGAAAAATATTGGTAAATAATTAAAAGATTTTACACCAAGGAAAACATTACATGTTTCAGGATAAGCGCCGATAAGTTGACAAGTGAAACCATAAGTCACAAACGACCACATAAAATCCCGGTAGAAGAAAGATTGTGTGAAACGTGTGATGCTTTATACGACGACAATAAGTTGACAACATCTGGTAAAATTACGCAATCGAACGACAAAAATCTTAGAATTCGTTAGCTGGTAATCTCCCCACTTTTACTGATCCAGAAGATTAAGATAAGTTCATATTTCCCATGAAATTAAACGACATAGCTAAAATATCTGCAATAGAAGTTTGTTTTGTTTGTTTGTTTGTATTTTTTTGGGGGGGGGGGAGGTTACAACGAGAGTATCCGTCTGCCTGTTCAACAAGAATTAATTTGCTCAACACTCTATCCCTCTATTTGAAAGACATTTGTATGCCGGTACCGACCTAATCTCTCCTTTTCAGCTCCCCCGCCCAAGCTCCCCGCCTGCGGGCAGTGTATTCTGTTTCGCGTCACTTTGAGCCATTCCGGTGTCAGTTTCACTCCCCGGGGTACCGAAGTGGGTGATAGGGGCAATCCCGGCCGACCCACCGCACTGCGTTGCGGTGCGGCGTCAACGTAATACACATACGTTTTGTATAACATATACTCTAATATTTCTGACATATCTTTATTTTCACATATCAGAAACTTAATTATGTTTATACACTCGTGTGTATCAATTTCTTCCAGCTGTTCACATATTTGTGCTTTTTTTCAGATTGGTGTCGTCTGTGACCATGTGTGTTGACATAAAATAATTTCATATTGTGATGTAGTCAATTAAGTTTATTTCATGCAGATGTATTTCATTAATATTCAATAGTGGTGGAAGTGCATTAATTATTCGTTGAGTGCCTGCACATTGATTGATTATATTTTCGTCTTTTTTATTTTTATGACTGTTTCTATCCTTGCATGCAAATTTAGAGATCCTCGCTGGGAATTGCATGTTCGATAGACAAAGGAAACACTGTAATTACATATATATATATATAAATATATATATCTTTTTGTTTATTGTTATGTCACCAGATTGTACGGATGCCATTGCAACAGACGGAATTGTAAAATAAGGAGCAAAACAAAAAACAAAAACAAAAACAATAAATAACAAACAAACAAACAAACAAACAAAAACAAAAAACCCCCAGAAGAATTCGGTAGCTATGACATTGGTCGATTACTCCTACCATTGATCCTTTGTCTGAATTTCAAATTTTGATAATCTGTAATGCAGACACTTATTTCATAGGATTATTCATGTATAAGGTAAAAACGAGTCATGTTCTTCCTAAGATACGAAGTGAGAAGTTTCGATCATTCATGAATATATTGAAAGGCAAAAAAGATATTTTACAAGTATAATTTCCGCACAAATATGTGTAAATTTTGCAAACCAATTTTCGTGGACCGGCTCCCGGCTCCGCCTTTGGAATTCGCTCTCTATTAATACTTTAGAGGCTCACATGATACATTTGAATGCTCTATTTCCTGGTAAAATTTTCCTTTTATTTTAACAGGATGTTGTCAAGCGCTTTCCCTGCTTCGACGGATATAGCAGCCTCCGGTGGTGGTCTCCCTCCAGCTGGGAGTCACTCAACACAAATAGTAGTATGATATGACTTGTAGTTGTACATTGACTGACTTGCTGTTTCAACGCATAAATTAGACACTTTCTAAATAAATAGGTGTGGTCGTTGCCGCCGAAAAAGGCAGTACATGTGTTTCACAACTGCACGTGTAATTGAGCAATCAGAGCGCCTAATGAATAATGCATAACTTCTAATTAAATCGTCGTCGCAGTGGATCCAGAAATAACCGCTAGAGGGAGCAACGCCATGCCTTTGTTTACAGAATTTTTATGGCTCATTCTTCTTCCATTGACGCACGTGGCCATCGCAAAACAGTCAGCGTTGACAGGTACCGGTGGCAATGGCAAGCAAGCAAGGAGCGGGAGAGGAACTGCGGATACCTCGCCATGATGCACCGGATGGAGGATGGGGCTGGATATGTATACTGGCTGCATCACTAGCATTTTTCATCATAACTGGAATGAGCACGTCCGTTACTTTCATGTATCAGCAATGGCGAGAATACTTCGCGAGTTCAGCCACCGCCACGGCCTGGGCCCTCGCAACCAGGAGTACCGTTCAATATTTAGCCAGTGAGTGCAAGGTTAATGTCATTCTTCTACTCCAAACGACACGCAACACACACAAATTATGCGTTTTTGTAGATATACACAAAGGCGGGGACACGCAACACACACAAATTATGCGTTTTTGTAGATATACACAAAGGCGGGCTTTGCTTTATTTAAAGTCGAGTATTATACAATGCAACGTCAGCAGATATATATATATATATATATATATATATATATATATATATATATATATATATATACATATATATATATATATTTGTATATGTACTGTACATATATTCATATATATATATGTGTGTGCGTGTAACGTGTAAAACATAGCATAATTAAGAACGATATAACACATTATAAAATAATATATAGTAACAATTTGAATGATGAAAGTCTGCTTAATGCATAATATTCATAAGAGTACAGTCACGGACAAAGACATTAACCCTGCTTTGCATCATTGATGTAACGTAACAAAAGGCAATATAACGATGTGACGTTCCATTGGGTCAAGTTCGTTTAGTCAAGATGCAGAATGGTTGAGGTCATTCAAGCGCAAAGTGCACATCTACGTCAGTGCCATTTGCTCATCCGTCGTTAAGATATTGTAACATTTTCACTTGGTTAAATATCACCACCAAAGTTGAGCACCCTCGTGTACAAAGCTACGTGTCCAATAGCGAGTAGTATATCAGATTTTGGGAGGTCACGCATTGTACCATCACGGAAATTCAGAACTCGGACTCGAGTTGTGTGTGACATAATCTTGGCTCATTAGGCTACAAATTCAAATCCTCGTTTAACAGGTAACAGCAGTGAAGTCCAAAACTTGAACGAAAGTTGAGCTTTGATTGTCATAAGCGTACTATGTGCTATCATTATCTTATCGTGGGAGGGCTTTGGTGATTTGATGACCCAATCTGTCAAATGAAGTAGGTTGAGGACAACACATATTTCTGCATGATTCCTCATGATATAACTACTTCACATCGATGAAACACTCGTGCATCAATAGTAATTTTGACCGGACGTGAAGAAAAGTTACAAAATAAAATTGTTTGAAACTATTCAGGTGATAAAACAAAAAAATGGGTACCATAGACAACACTGTTACAGACTTAGGGTGTGCTGGGGAATTCAGACTCGGTCACTTGCAATTGCACATAATAATTAGTCCTTGATCCATTGATGAAAAGTTGATCTTGTTTATTGATACAGCATCAGCACAATATGTACCTGTGCAGAGAATGCAGAATAAAATCACATGTACATGAGGCCTGTCCAGTACAGAATTTCCCGAGCAAAGCTGGGCATCCAACTTGTCCCACTATTTATTCTGGCCAAAACCGGCTTTTAGTCCACCTCTGACTAGGTAAAAATGAAAATACCTATTGCTTTATTAATTCAGCTCACTTGCTCAGACAAAGGAGGAGTTTAAAATGTGAAAAGGTGACAATCTCAATTATAAGGTAAGTTTGTAGCTAAAATTGACAGAGATTGACAAGAAAGTAAAATTCTTGTATGCACGCAGCTCCAAAATTTTGTCAAATATTATCCCGGGCTTGCTTGATCACATGGTATGCATCACAAAAACTTAATTATTTGATCAATTATAGGATATCATGCACAGAACATTTATCTTGCATAAGGTTACAACATCGTGGTAAGTACAGTGAAAACTCGTTATAATGACACCATCTGTTTCTTAAGAAATGTGTCAGATAACTGAATATGTCAGATAAATGAGTGAAATAATAAAGACAATAAACTTTTCCCCATGAAAATTTGTGTCATTATACTGAATATGTCAGATATTTGAGTGTCATTATAATGAGGTTTAACTGTACATATTACTTCAAAAGAGGGACTGTGAAATTGAGAGTGCCCCAGGAACACTTGTTGGACACAAGGTGATGCAAAAACCATAACACATCTCTACACATGAAAGTATATATATGTTACGAAAGACCATTAATTATAACAGCCTCAGATCACAATAAAAGTGTTATATTTATATTTCAAGACACAAACAAATGCATCAAGACCATAATAACAGTTTATACGAGAACCCTATAACAACAACAATAACAGTAATAATAATGACGATGATGATGATGATGATGATAATAATAATAATAATAATAATAATAATAATAATAATAATAATAATAATAATAATAATAATAATAATAATAATAATAATAAAGGGGGGGGGTGACAGCAGTGCACCTGCGGCTGGGCCACTGCATCAATCCAGGCAGAACTGGACAGTGGTACATCCATCCATTTTAGTTTTCATCTATAGATTGTCGTAGCTAAGCCTGTGCTTGTTCGGTTAACCTAATTTCCTTTTTGTAAATTTTGGTCCCTGAGTGAGAGGATATTATATCCGCGGTCCTCCTGACTGTCTAACATGAAATTTGTTGTTATTTTACACTGTGATATGTTTTGTACCAAACTGATTGTTGTGGTCTAGTTTTACACGTTAAATTCCCTGTCCCCTTTCTGTGTTTGGCTCTACTAAGTAACTTAGTGAATGTTAAGTCTTTCACTTTCCAGTGCTCTTATTTCATGGGTGCACTGTTTTAACCCCTGCTTAAGTTTGATGTCCTGTGGATGTTTCATATATATATGTATATATATATATATATATGATTATCAGACGTTTGTGTCATTATATGTCTGGGTGTTTCTATGTTATGAGACACACATACCTATATATATATATATATATATATATATGTATATCTATATATATATATATATATATATATATATATATATATATATATATATATATATATATATATATATATGTATATATATAATTGTCAGACGATTGTCTCATTGTATATGTCTGGGTGTTTACAGCATAAAATAATGCACATATACAATCGTAACTATATGTATACTACATTAAACTTAGAAAAAAATGCAATCTATATACGTTTACATTGGGTTCCTCTCCCATACACAAGGTTTACAGCTATGTGGGCTGTGCTCCGGTCATGTGTCATGATAACATCCAGGGTTTCTTTTAGATTATTTCTTCTGGGGATTCAAAATCCGGATAAATCTTTCTTAAATGACGGAAGGCTCCATTCCTTGGTCTAAACAGTGAGCTGGATTGACATGTACGTCCCTCGTTTAAATCATATGAGGTGTAATATGACCTTATTGTTATGTTACAATCTGAAAGGTCCATGATACTCAACCTATATTTGATGCGAATTTGTACTTCTATTTCCAAAGGGTATCTTCCAAATTCTGCGACACATGTTTTATTAGAAGCAGTCCGCCCTAACCCGATAATGTATTTAGAGTAATTGGAAAGTGCATAGTTAGCGTAAACATTGTTTAAAATGTTCTGTATATGAGGGTCAATGAGGGCGGCTGCCCTGTTACACACTGTTGCTGGTGACCACACCTCACTGCCATGTTAAGTTTCTCTTTGTATTAATTACACAAATAATGGCTGGGTGTTCAAATCAGAACCTTTTCGTTGCTGGGGAAAGACTAACACCATGATCACCCGATACTTTAGCATTTATCATACAGAATTCAAACAATGAATAAAGGTATCATAAAAACAGACGGGAAGAAGGGATTAGCCGTATATAAATCCCTGTTGCAAGAAAGGACAGACGGAACATTACAACCCAAAATGCACGTGGTGCCCCTCCTTGAGATCTGTTTGGACACGCAACTACCAGTGGCCGCTTGGGTCAACCTTTGTGAGAGGCACCGCACCATGGCAGACACGGTTCAGAGAGACACCACAATAAACGCGAGACGGATAGTGGGACTCAGTATTTTATGATAATTTGCATTTATTTATTTATTTATTTATTTATTTATTTATTTATTTATTTATTTATTTATTTATTTATTTATTTATTTATTTATTTATTTATTTATTTATTTATTTATTTATTTATTTATTTATTTATTTATTTATTTATTTATTTATTTATTTATTTATTTATTTATTTATTTATTTATTTATTTATTTATTTATTTATTTATTTATTTATTTATTTATTTATTTATTTATTTATTTATTTATTTATTTATTTATTTATTTATTTATTTATTTATTTATTTATTTATTTATTTATTTATTTATTTATTTATTTATTTATTTATTTATTTATTTATTTATTTATTTATTTATTTATTTATTTATTTATTTATTTATTTATTTATTTATTTATTTATTTATTTATTTATTTATTTATTTATTTATTTATTTATTTATTTATTTATTTATTTATTTATTTATTTATTTATTTATTTATTTATTTATTTATTTATTTATTTATTTATTTATTTATTTATTTATTTATTTATTTATTTATTTATTTATTTATTTATTTATTTATTTATTTATTTATTTATTTATTTATTTATTTATTTATTTATTTATTTGTACAGGGTAGCCCTGATCAGCACTCAGGCTGCTTTCCATAGGGGCCCTGAGTACACACTCGCATTCATGCATCAATTGGTATAAATATAATATGCTGTGAAATATATGAACAATAGGTAAATTAAAAAGTATGAAAAGGTCATTACTAAAAGTAACTAAAATATTGTGATTTCATGGTGAAACGTCAATGATGTTTGAACATTTTCTGAATGTAAAGACAAATTTACGATCAATAATGCAGGTTTTAAAAGACGTCAAATCATTACACATGGTACGTTTTGCAGTATAAAGATTTAAAAACTGTCAGGGATGATGCTTCTTTAACCTTATCATTTAAGCTATTCCATGTCTTGGCACCTGTAAACCTAAACGCTCTTTGACCTGGTACTATTTGATAAGGTAGAATTATGTTGTTCAGCAGCGATACAGTAATAAGGTAACGTGTGTTTTCCAGTTTATGTTACACTGGATACATTGTTTACATTAAAGATATAATCTTAATTTTATTCAAACTGCAAGAAAAATTTTTAAAGTTTAAACTTTTATTTCACAAAATGTGGCTCATCCACCGCACAGTGTCTTTTGTAGAAATTATCGGATTAAACAGTTTGTTCGTGCTGGCCAAAAGTGCGGCGTCTGAATTTCAGTACAATGTGTTGTTTTTTAGCTCTAGTGACCAAAGGTCGCAGAGCTTATGCGACCGCTCATGTCTGTCCATCCGTAAACTTTTGCTCTTTAGTACGATACCGTCTACAGTTTTCAGGTAAGCCCAATATAACTGCAATACCCGTAATACCCGTAACCATGACATCATTTTGTGAGGTCACCATGCCCGTAAAGTTGAAAGAGGTGATTTTGTGAAATGCAGAATGTAGCTTGGACATCAATGGCAATGTCAGCACAGCACCAGGACAATGGGCCTCTTGTTTTACGTAATTCTGGATGACCTTGATCTTCTGTCCCAAGGACACTGAGGATATAAAGTTAAGGACTCACTGATTGTTGCCTTGGGACATGTAACAATAAACGTCGCAGGAATTGGACAAATAAGCTATGATTACATGTTGAGCGAAGTGCCATCAGGTGGACCTATTATACACTAAATCACAAGTCGCTTGAGGACTCGCAACTCTGAAATGAAGAGGTGCAATATAGCCCACGGTGTCGGCAGAGCATTAGGCCAATGGGCCTCATGTTTATAGTAAAATATCGCCCTGTCGGTCTGTACTGATTTGTCATGGTAAAATATTGCTCGTACCATTGTTTTGGTCGCATGCGTGGACAATCTAAATGAAAACACAAGGTCCTGGGGGCTGAGGGGCAGCAGGTTGCTTAGTAGTTTTCGAGGATCAGTCGGACAGGAGAGAAGCAGTGGACAAAATTTCGTCATTTGTTTTATATTTTTCTTTACAGTACACATTTGCTACCTCATGCAGCGTCGGTTCTGATGTTAGATACATATGTGGTCATATTGATAAGAAGAGGTACGCAGCCAAAAACTACTTTTCCATAGATTCAACTTTAAATATTTAGAAATACCAAAGCCATTTTTCTTTGTTTTAGAGCTAATCTTTGATTAATTTCTATCTACGATTCAGGTTATGTCTAAACTGACATGTATACTTGTACACCTCTAGCTTTTACAGCAAGGCATTTATGATCAGCCCGTAAATGGCTCGCGTGTATACTTAGCTGAAAGCATACGGACGAAAATAAAAAAAATAGATATCAACTCATTCGTTAAATGTCAGATTTGAATGGTGACGTTTAGCAATTTATGAATATTAAATAAGCACAATTTTGCTCAAACTGTAGCTATTGTACACTGCACATTTTTGAAAATTACACGTGACCTCTAAAAGTCAAAGGTCAAGGTTATTTGACCCTTTGAAAGTTTCATCCAGTCATAACGTGGCCAATTTCTAACCAATTCTAATCATGTTGGACTCAAATTGTAGGTATTGCAACACTGTACGTTTTTATAAGAACATATCACGTCAAAAGGGCAAAGGTCAAGGTCATTTGGCCCTTTGAAAATTTCATCTTGTCATAAAATTTTCAATTTTCATCCGATTTGGTTCATGTTGGGCTTAAATTGTGAGTATTGTAACACTGTGCATTTTACATGGGACCGGTAAAGGTCATTTGGACTTTGAAATTCGATCATAGCCAGGTAAAAGTCATCTCAATGGTCAAAGTCATTTCAAGGTCAAAGGTCATGTCAAGGTCAAAGGTCATGTTAAGGTTAAAGGTCAATTTTAAGCCAAACTGTCATTTTTGAGGTCAAAGTTCACTTCAGGTAGAGGTGATCTCAAGGTCAAAGGTCATTTCAAGTTCAGAGGCCACTTTCGATGGTTGCTTTCTTCTTGCCATAACTTCGTCAATTTTATCGAATTTTGGTCATGTTGGGCTCCAACTGTAGCTTTTGTACAATGCACATTTTTGAATCTTACAACTGACCTCTTAAGGTCAAATATCAAGGTCATTTGAACATTTGAAAGTTTCGTCCAGCCACAATCTGACTAATTCCCAGCCAATTCTAATCATGTTAGACTCAAATTGTAGGTATTGCAACACTGTACGTTTTTATAATAACATGTAACCTCAAAAGGGCAAAGGTCAAGGTCATTTGGCCCTTTGAAAGTTTCATCTCGTCAAAGCTTGGTCAATTTTCATCCGATTTGGTTCATGTTGGGCTTAAAGTTGTGGGTATTGTAACGCTGTGCAATTTACATGTGACCTGTAAAGGTCAAAGGTAAAGGTCATTTGGACTTTGAAATTTGCATCCAGGCATAGGCTTAAAGTGATATGAAGTACCATAGGAAAAACGTTGTAGCATTTAACATTTACAACTTTTAAAGGCACACAGATTTGCTATGAAGCAAATCTCTGTTTCTAGTTTGTTTCTTTCTTTTTAAAGTGTGTGTGTCAGCACACACTTTTCTGTTTTTCTAGGAATTCTTTATTTCTTTCTTTCTTTCTTTCTTTCTTCTTTCTTTCTTTCTTTCTTTACAGGCAAATTTGTCCGACATTTCATTTGAAAAGTATAACACGTAGAAACTCCAAAATTGGCACAATTATACTTCTATGGATAAAGTCTGGCCTTTTTATAATGAGAGGTCATGCTTTTGAAAATTATGCAAATGAGGGCTAATTAAAGTTTTAAATCTTCAATATCTTATATACTATATAGTAGATGTGGTCCCGAGTGTATAGGAGTTCGATCATAGCAAGGTAAAGGTCATCTCAAATGTCAAGGTCATGTCAAGGTCAAAGGTCATGTCAAGGTCAAAGGTCAATTTTAAGCCAAAATGTCCCATTTTGAGGTCAAGGTTCACTTAAGGTACAGGTCATCTCAAGGTCAAAGGTCATTTCAAGGTCAAAGGCCACTTTCCTTGGTGGCCTTCCTCTAGCCATAACTAGGTCAATTTTTATCCAATTTTGATCATGTTGGGCTAATATTGTAGCTATTGTAACCCTACATATTTTAAAATTTATGTGTGACCTCTGAAGGTCAAAGGTCAAGGTCATTTGAACCTTTGAATGTTTCATCCAGTCACAACTTGGGTATTTTCCATCAAATTCTAATCATGTTAGACTCAAATTGTAGGTATTGCAACACTGCACATTTTTATAAGAACACGTGACCTCAAAAGGGCAAAGGTCAAGGTCATTTGGCCCTTTGAAAGTTTCATCTTGCCATAACTTGGTAAATTTTCATCCGATTTGGTTCATGTTCATGTCAGTTTAACTTCTACTAGGGGGTTACTGACCATTGCACATGTAATGAATCTAAAACAAAAGTTGTAGCAATTTGAATTATGCTAATAGCACCATTTGAAATTTTAAATCTTGAATAACTTCAAAGCTATAATAGATAGAGATGCCATTCCAACTTCTACTCCTGTGTTATGGAATAGTTGTACATTGCCATACCAATATGCTTTGAAGACACACACACTGATTTGCTATGCAGCAAATCATCTTTTCTAGTTTCTTTCTTTCTTTCTTTCCTTCTTTCTTTCTTTACCGGCAAATTTGTCCGACGTTTCATTTGAAAAGGATAACACGTAGAAACTCCAAACTTGGCACAATTATACTTCTGTAGATAAAGTCTGGCCCTTTTATAATGAGAGGTCATACTTTTCAAAATTGTGCAAATGAGGGCTAATTAAAGTTTTAAATCTTCAATATCTTATATACTATACAGTGCATTCCACCTAACTTGAGCTCTGGGGGCCGTCTCATTAGTTTTGACCACAGTGCTGATGAGCCAAACAGCCTATCACTGACCCCTTTGCCCTGCCACTCTACCCGGCTGCTATAATTAGTGGTGTTTGTAAACAGGTCCACATGGGTGCTGCTGTAGACATTTACATGGGTTGTATTTTCACTTTTGTAGCGTCAAATAATTGGATTTTTTACAAAATAATCCGGCTAAAGGGATACCATTTTACTGTGGAGTTGGCCCTGCTATGTGTCTGCCAGCCCACCAAACACACAAGACCAGTGACAGTGAATGATTGGTACCAAATGGCCAGCTTATTCCAAAGTCCTGGCAAGTGTAACCACATCAAAATAAACCGTACCCTTTCCTCCTTAAGTTTATGTGTATTTTATTACCCCCATTAGATTTCACTTATAATCCACAGCCTTTATCAACATCTTAAGACCTGTGGGACATTTTTACAGGGGTGTCACATCTCAATTTAACTGCAAACAAGCCATAATCCTGGTATATATTTTACAAGATGTGACATCAAAATGGCCCTTTGAAAAGCGGCATCCCTTGACTCATTTAGGACAGAAGTCTTCATTTACTGTCAGTAAAATTTGTATCAAAGGGATATACTGAGTATTCTTATCTTTCAAATGAGGGGGTTCTGATTTAAAATTTCTGACAATCATAATAGAATATAATATCTGCTCATGATTTGTGATATTCTGACCTTTTTTATTTGTTTCACACATTGTATTAGAAATGCAAATTTGAAAAAATTAGCAAAGAGCATATCCTTTGGGTTCATCACTGAATGAGTTAATTTTGTCATATAAACATTGGCTGCATTGATTGAATAGCTATGTCTGTTTGGTAATTTAATTATAAGTTAATGTTTTCTTTCTGGACACCAGTCAGTTCAGTGGCTCTTAAAGAACACATTTTGGGCTACATTATTCATGTACAATTACACAGTCCAGTAAGTGCCCAAGATCCCTGCTCATGCATTCTATCATTATAGTGTGTGTGTCAACACACACTTTTCTTTCTTTCTTTCTTTCTTTCTTTCTTTCTTTCTTTCTTTCTTTCTTTCTTTCTTTCTTTCTTTCTTTCTTTCTTTCTTTCTTTCTTTCTTTCTTTTTTTTCTTTCTTTCTTTCTTTCCTTCTTTCTTTCTTTCTTTCTTTCTTTCTTTCTTTTTTACTTTTTTTCTTTCTTTTTTCTTTCTTTCTTTCTTTCTTTCTTTCTTTCTTTCTTTCTTTCTTTTTTCCTTTTTTTCTTCTATACCAGCAAATTTGTCCAAACCTTTTCCCTTTCTTTGGTTCCTTCCTTCCTTCCTTCCTTCCTTCCTTCCTTCCTTCCTTCCTTCCTTCCTTCCTTCCTTCCTTCCTTCCTTCTTTCTTTCTTTCTTTCTTTCTTTCTTTCTTTCTTTCTTCTATACCAGCAAATTTGTCCGAACCTTTTCCCGGACACTATTATACATAGAAAGTCAAAACTTGGCATGATTGTACCTCCATACAAGGGGTTTGACTGTTTTATACAGAGAAATGAAGGTGTTTAAATTATGGAAATAAGGGGCATTTGAAATTTTTAATCTTGAATATCGTCAACAGTATAATAGGGATGTAATTCCAACTTCTACTAGGGGGTTGTTGACCATTGGCACCTAATCACCTAATGACTTAAAAATAAAAGTAGCAATTTAAATTGCTAAATAGCACCATTAGAAATTTTAAATCTTGAATAACTTCAAAGCTATAATAGATAGAGATGCCAGTCCAACTTCTACTCCTGTTTTATGGAATAGGTGTACCTTGCCATACCAATATGCTTTGAAGACACACACACACACTGATTTGCTATGCAGCAAATCATCTTTCCTTGTTTTGTATATGCCAGTAACTGCATAACCTGTGCAAACAAACTTGCAAACCTGCTGTTTTTTAGCTAATACACATTGCATTAATACATGTAACATAACTCCACTTCAATGCAGACCGCTAAAATGAGTGTATTATGAAAATGTCTCATCTCATCTTAAACATAATTTTAATTTTATATATGCAGAAGCTAACTTCTCAAACATCACTTGGCAAATCTCAGGGACAAAGTATTTAATATTTTGCCTCTAAACTCGTTGACTGAAGCAAAGGCTTTGTAATATGTCACCTGTGACAATATTAGCCAATAATTGAAACTATAATCAATACCACTTCGCAACGTAAGTACACATTCAATTGCATAGTTGAGTAATATATAAAAAAGGGAACACATTTGCCTCTTGCAAGTTTATGCAAAGAGCCGGTCGGCTTCAGCTCTGCAGCAATTAGCTGGGAGAGACAAGTGTCTGGTTTCTGGAATTCAGGACCTGCTAGATCTGGAAAATATGTTCGCACACAGGTCCGATATGCTATATGTAACTTGCGCGCATTTTTGTCCCAGGCACTGAGCACTTGTCGAATATGCGCCCAATGCCTAACCAACACAGTCAGTTTGGATTGCATTCTGTCCTTTCTTTGTATCATAAGGTGTTAGCAACATCAGTCACTAGGAAACCTGCACTGATGTTTCCGCCATATTTATGCAAATTCTGAGAGAGAGAGAGAGAGAGAGAGAGAGAGAGAGAGACAGAGAGAGAGAGAGACAGAGAGAGAGAGAGAGAGAGAGAGAGAGAGAGAGAGAGAGAGAGAGAGAGAGAGAGAGAGAGAGAGAGAGAGAGTTACTGGCCCGTAATCTGAAAGAGTCAATGTGGCATAGCATGTGAAAATGAAAACGGAAAATTACATGTAGGTTTCTGTTCACGGTTGAAAAAGGTGTGTCAAGAATGGAACCAAACATAAATTAGATACAAATTGGACCCCTAGTTACAAATCATTAAGAATGGGTCAGACTGAGAACGTTCATGGTCATGGTTAATGAAAGAGTCGTCTCTTGTTGCAGGTAGAGGCCTTGACGAGAGGGCCATGATTATACAAACTCAATCATGCTTGCAAACAGGAGAGGTCGCAATTAATAACTGTGTGTGTATTTGGCTGAATACACAATCCAATACACCATTCTTGTGGGCTAAAGGTGTGTATTCCCATTAAATTTTATGTTAAAGTAACATTCAATTCGTTCATAGAAATGTCATATCAACTTTTGCTAGGGGTTGTTGAGCATTGCGCATGTAATGAATCTAAAACAAAAGTTGCAGCAATTTAAATTATGATAATTAGCAGTAATCGAAATTTTCAATCTTGAATATCTTCAACACTATAATAGATACAGATGTCATTGGAACCTCTAGTAGGGCGTTGTTGACCATTGTGCGCCTAATGAATTAAAATTACAAGTTGTAGCAATAAAAATTATGCTAAATAACACCATTAGAAATTTTAAATCTTGAATAACTTCAAGGCTATAATAGATCGAGATGCCATTCCAACTTCCACTCCTGTACTATGGAATAGTTGTACATTGCCATACCAATATGCTTTGAAGACACACACACTTGCTTGCTATGCAGCAAATCATCTTTCCTAGTTAGTACATGGATGCGTAATAGTTGCATAACTTCTGAATGCACACATATAGGTTGCGCCTGCATCACAGACACCAGACAGGCTTGCACACAGGCTTGGCTGGGCTGTGTAAAACATACTTATGGGATAACACAGAGGCTTATGATGTAAAATTGAATTGACGTTGAGTTAGAGTACTTTGACGCAATTTGACAAGGTACTTTCCATCATTCAGGAGATAAGTTGGCTGCATTGAAGTAAGACTTGGAGTGTGTTACACTTAAGCTGCTTTGTGTCAAGTGTGGCTTTGCAACATTGTTCCTGAAAACCAGTTGATTACGCTAACAAGTTGTATCTGTTATACACAATTGATACAAGATACAAGATAAAGACTTTATTTCACGTCAGCTGGTACACACAGTCAACATTAGCCATAGGCTATTGTACTGCCACATAAATACAAATTTTGTTGTAAAAAAGTATACATACAGTTTACAAACAGGGGGATAAAATACATATAAAGGGTATATAGAATATAGTAAATAAAAGTTACCGAGACACTTGTCATTAATAATAATATGACACGATGAATCAAATTGTAAGACATATCAAATAAAAAAAAGATAAAAATAATAGTTTAGCACCTGATGATACAGATTTAAAATCACAGTACATGATTAATGGCTAGCCTGAGTAATTTATTAAAAATTGAACTATAGAGACTCGGCCATGTTGCAAATGAACCATGTGCAGGGGGATCTACTCTCTGCACATGACGCAGTTACAGGACTCGTGGAGGTGCCACACCGAAGTCTTTTAAATTCAGTAATGTAACCATATTTTTAGTATTGTTTGGGAGCCCGTTCCATATCTTAACACCTAGGTATCTTAGTGAGTTTTTTCCAAAAAGTAATATGGTTAAAATTGGGTTGATTCAGATATTTAGCAGAGCGAGAATTCTTTTCTGATACTAGCTCAGTAAAAATGTGTTGGGAGTAGCTAGGACCAAGACCTGATAAGGCCTTGCAAACCTCGGTAGCTAAGGTTCTTAGTCTACCTGTGGACTGAATACAAAGGGATGCTCTGGTAAGGAGGACAGAGTAGCTGCTCTCATGATCATTAAAAACGAAGCGGAGGCCCCTTTCTTGCAGCTTCTCTAATCTGCCCGCCAGAACAGCTCCAGAAAAATGACATTCAAGGGGACATTAGTTGAAGTTTGAGAGAATAAAAGATCTGAAAACCAGGAGACGACTGCTGGTATTAAGAAATCCTACAAGTCTTTTTAGTGCGTTTAGTTGCCTTGCGGTTTTCTTACAAAGATTAAAAGCATGTATGCCGAACTTCAACTTTCTATCAATTTCAATACCCAGGAGCTTCCTCGGACTTGATGTAACAGTCCCTTACGCCAAAATTGATATTATAAGACTTGTTACGATTGGAACAGATCACCAGAGCTTGAAATTTATCAGGGTTGACCATCATCTCATTTTCAGAAAATCGTGCAATGGATTCCTCATCTTTCTGTTCAAGATTTGTTTAGAGAATTTCAGGGTCTGTATGACAGGGTGTTGTCATCAGCATAATTATAAAGCGTGCATCCAAAGATGCTATATAACATATCATTAATAAAGATGTTAAATATAAGAGGGCCAAGAATGGAGCCTTCAGGCACCCCCTTAAAGACTTTTAGCTTTCTCTCATGAAGTCTCCAATTTCTACGTATTAGTTTCTGTTATGTAGATAACTGGCCATTAGTTGTATGGCCTCTCTTTTTAGTCCATAGGCTTGAAGTTTGGCCAAAACCAAACCATGAGGTAGGCAGTCAAATGCACGGGATAATTCCATAAGAATGGCACCACCAAATTTTTTATTGTCAAGTTCCCTTCTCCAGTCCTCCACAATTTTAATGACTAAGCTATTAAAGCTATACCCCTTTCTAAATGCAGAGAGGAGAGGAGAGGAGAGAAAACAGACTCAAAGAAACTACCAAGTTGCTCAGAAATGATGCTTTCATAAATTTTAGAAAAAGTAGGCAGACAGTTTATAGGTCTATAGTTGGCCTTTGATTTTCGCTCTTTCTTGTTGAAAATAGGTCTAACCTCGGACAACTTCATCCCATCTGGAAATGAGGATGTGGCAATGCCTTTATTAATTATGTTTGTAAATGGAGGAGCCAGGATATCAGCCGAAAGTTTGACAAGTTTAGGAGGGATGTTATCAAAACCAATAGCTTTTTTACTATTTAATTTCTTCAATCTAGATGCCACGTCTTCACATGAAACCCTGTTGAAGCTGAAGCCGTCCAGCTCCCGGCCTGCATATTCATGAATGGCTTTAATACTTGTATTATCATTGAAGCCAGACAAGTCAACAGGGTGTCTGGGGATCCAGATTGCCCTGTTGTCTTGTTGCCAATGTCATTTGCAATATTTACATGGTATTCATTGAAGATATTACAGATCTTTTGAATATCAGATACAAGAGTGTCATCTCCTCTCAGTATAATATCATCTTGGTCACTTTGACCTTTGCTAGAGAGGAAAGGTTTTATCGTCAGAGACCTCAGATACCTAGAAGGGAGTCCTGTCTAGATTATTGAGAATATTTTAATCAAATTGGTTGTGAGACCTGTAAGAAATATGCTTGGGCTTCCTCCCAGGTATATGTTGCTTAGTTGAGGTATGAATAAGATGGTGGCAGTCACTTAGGCCACAGTCAAACAAGCCAGTACACTGGAACAAGGAGGGCCTGTAAGTGAAGAGAAGATCAATTAGAGTACTTCTCGGTTCCATATAGCAGGCTGGCTCCCTGACTTGGTTTGTTAGGTCAAATGTATCACATAAAGTATGAACAGGGCTATTACTTGTATTAGACATGTTCTAAATTAGGTCCCCTGCAATAAGGATGTTATCAGACCTGACGTAAGCTCTGTCAATTAACTTTGTAGACTCCTGTAAAAAAAAAGTGTCATTTGATAGTTTAGGTGGTCTGTAGAGGGCTATTAGAGACAAACAGATGTTTTTCAATGAAAATTCAGTTGTTATACTCTGCAATGAAAACGACCCATTGGTATCCACTCTCCGTGTTGAAATGTCTGATCTCATGTAAACTCTCAGTCCTCCACCATGCTCATTACGGTCATGCCTATACGTGGTATAGTTTGGTACATTGTACTGAGTTGCTGGAAAAGAGTCGTCCAATTTAGTCTCACTTATAATGAGGCAATCTTCCAGGTAGTCAGATAAGAAATTGGACATCCTGTAAAATTTGTACATGAGACTATTAATGTTAAGATGGGCAAGATTGAAGCAAAATGGTTTTTATCACGCATTTGTCTCAATGGCTCCAATAAGTCATACTCAATGTTTGAACTGTCAAGGCCAGTAGCCGAGTCCTCCACAATGCACTGGGATGTGGAGTTTATGTTTACATCTTCAAGAAAAGAATCAGAGGAGATTACACTTATATCAGCTGCATAATGAAAAGGCATCTGCTCCATACAAGAGTCAAAAGATCTTCCTAGAGATATATTTGAGGTGTCCTGAAAAGGCAGGTCAAACACTATACATTTTGGGCACTTCCAATCAAAGTCTTTTCCATTCAAATCAAGATATCTGTACAGTTCGCTCGACACGTTACCACACTGTATGTGTATCCACATGTGGCAGTCACCACACAGTATCGCAGGGTGATGTTTAGCTATTGGTCGTGAGCAAACGCCAGAGGGATTTTTTATTGGGTTGCCGTTGTAGGTATGGGCATCATTGAAATAAAAATGTGAAGTTCCTCTCTCCATGATAAAACTGCTGCACACCAGAGTAAACATTTTTCCTGGTATATGACTATATGGATAGACTGCTTGTCCTATGGCATTTACATACTATGTCCTGGAAGTAAACAATGTCCAGTTCACGGACTCAGATGCACTCAGTGGCCAGTTAAAGGTCATGTTTGTCCCAAAGTATTGGAACACAAGGGGACCATTGTCCATGTGTACATGTATGTGTGTATAAACAGTGCCAACACACAACAAGGCAACCATTAAGCAAATCACAATGTCCCAATATTCCATTTAATCCATCACCTTTGTGTTCATTTTTCGATGATTATGTGATGGAGCAATGGTCCATAGTACTGAAGTAGCCATTGTACACTGTCGTAACATTGTCGTACCGATCACACACTGTAGTGCTGAAGTAGGCATTGTACACTGTCGTAACATTGTGGTACAGATCATACACTGTTGTACTGAAGTACCCATTGTCCACTGTGTTGTAACGTTGTCGTACCGATCAGCAAACCATCTTTTCTAATTTGCATTTGTCTTTCGTCCTGGGATCCACGATAAGAGACCACTTTCTTCTTTGTACATCTACATCACGAATTTACACTCTCCGTAGGGCATTGGATATGAGCATTAATGTTTCAGACACAGCTGGCAAGATGTGACTGAACACTTTGTTTGTTTCCCGTCCCTCCCTTATTATATATAATGACTTTATTGCTTCAAATGCCTTCTAGGGGCCAGGCACATAGAAACTGTTGTCCAAATTCAGGCTCCATCTAATTGTTGACATTCTGCATTACCAGTACGAAAATTACAATCAAGACAACAGAACTATACATTCTAACATGCTTAACATATTACCACTGTGTTGTGGACGGAA
This sequence comes from Hermodice carunculata, assembly GCA_964020975.1. Taxonomy (NCBI): domain Eukaryota; kingdom Metazoa; phylum Annelida; class Polychaeta; order Eunicida; family Amphinomidae; genus Hermodice; species Hermodice carunculata. Next base: position 71,510,051 of record OZ026623.1, read on the forward strand.
TCATTCTATAAAGAAAAACAAAATAAACAAAAAACCAACACCACACACACATAAAAAACCAACCCCACAAATACCCCAAAGAACCATTTAGCACCAGTAGCTTTAAAACCTTGCCAGCAGTGCTTAAAGTGACATATAAATTGAGTGACCTGGAAGGCCCACAGGTACATGTAGTTTGCTCTACTAGTCATCATTATTTCAGTTTTATATGTTTTTCTGAGACGCAAAATTCTGTTTTGAAGGATGATTTGTGTGACACTGTTACCTACTTTGCTGTTTATGTAACATGTTTCCCATGTACTGGGATTCTGCTTGCATTAATTGGCTTTTTATCATTACAGATTTCAACGGGGCATATATACTGGGGGATCCGTAACTATCAGGGTCCCCATGAATCTATCAGTGGGAGGTTGTGCTGGAATTAGCTACGCTATACCAAAACAAACAAACAAACAAGCAAGCAAACAAAAACAAACAAAAAACAACAACAACAAAAAAAACCAAAAAAAAAACCAATCTGGCAATGTTTTAACAAAATACTTCTTTTTTCGTTTAATAACTATATGGCTAGAACAAGAATTTAAAATGAAGACAAAAGCATGGAGTGTTTTTTTTTTTGATCCATAACCAGAGTTTTCAGAACACAGAAGTGGTTTATTTGACAACAGTACATCCAGGTGAAGTACAATACGCATACATGAAAACTCTATTGAAAGGTAGGAGCACGATATAGAAAAAAAAGACTGGTTATTCCTTGATGACCCCAGTCAAGGACATGATGTCCGCTATCACTGGGGTTACCTAGGACGTGAAGAAACCTAAGCAAATTATTTCAGCAGCTGGTTGATCATGATGGAATAAACAGTTAGAGAAAGACGAAAAGACCAGGCCCTTTAGTCGTTGCAATCTAAATAATGATTTGAAATGGTACATGTTTCAATGTATTTACTAATAAAATGAGTTTTAGTGTATGGTGAAAACACAGAGGATGAGTACGGAATTTGTCTAGTATGCAAGGAGGTGTACTTTTCAGAAGTGAAGGAATTAAAAATCTGACACAAGTTACGGCTTGTATCTTTTTGGGGACACGTAGTTGTATGGAGTCATAGTTTCTAGTTGATATGGGAGATTTGCGTGTGCATGCAAGTCAAACATATCATATATATATATTTAGACAAATATAATGTACCCACAAAAAAGCCCCCACTATGGGGGGGGGGGGGTGACCTTTTGTACAGTATACATTTATATGTACTGGACGACCTATTAAATCTTGTGTCAAAATATACCATGAAGTGAAGAAAGTCAAACTGTTACATGACATTTCGGCACGGCGATATCCCGTGCGGAGAGTGCTCGCTTTTCCGTGAGATGAAGGGGGCATGTGTCCAAAGATCATGTATTGTCTCAACAGATCCACAAGAGACTACTGTCAACATGAGTCAACAAGTGCGGGTAACGAACAGGAGCCAGTAGGCTAGCGGCAAATGCTTCAAAAGTGCCCTAAAAATAGGTGCAACCTCAACCAAAGGTATAACAAAACACAACCTATATCAAAATGTGCGCACATGTCTCCTCTTTACAGAAAAATAGGTTGTGGAGTCCGAAAAGCGTTTTTTGGTATGTTTACACACCCGTTTCTATGGCAACCTCTATTTTTGTGTAAAATGACTACTTTTCACTATTTTTTTAATATCTGCCTTAATTTTGAAGATAAGCTCTCTAAATTTCATCAGAAGGTAGCAATAACCTTACCCTTTCAACAGGCGTGGAGCTTTTAGAACATTATTTGATTAACATTATTATTATAATTATATGCAAAATTTTGTCATCTATTTGGCAATGTAAATACCTCTATTTGTTGATGTTGTTTGCTGCAGTTGCCAAATTACCAAAAAATGGGGATAAATGTTAAATGATGAAGGTAATATATTTCCAGGGATATACTGATACCAAATTTACTGGAGTATATGAACTGGACACCATTACATGTATGCAAACTAGGCTTCAAATGTTGGGGGTTTTGAAGCCATTCTAGAGATGTATATCACACATTATGTGCTGTACCAATGCAAAAAGTTACATTTCCTTGAAAATTGCTTCAAAGGATATAGAACATAGAATCCCAAACGTCTTATCAACATTTTTCGTTCACAGCTTTACTGAAATTTTACGGGTCGGCCACGGGGGGAGGGGGGATTATGTTTATGGGTTGTCTGGTCTGGTTAGCTTGTACAAATGTGCTTTCTCCAGAACGCATTGTTAGAATTTGAGCAAATTTAGCATATATATTACCGACAAAAATATGAAATGAAGACAATTTAGAAACCCTATCATTAAATTTATACAAATGAGGTCATCTTCAAATTAGGATTTTATAATTTATATGTTGTGTTGTATAGGCACCAGAAAAGCACAAATCTGGGCAAATTTCTTTGACTTCCAGAGTCCATGTCGGATTCTAACTCTGCTATGTGATTGTCTAATTATCAGTGTTATTGAGAATGACTGTGCATATTGTCAAAATGTGTTGCATGATTGATAATATACACATGGTGAACTGGATTATTTTTTAAAATAATGCTTGGACCTGGTAAGAACATCCACGGTTTAATGTACTTGCAGGTTAGATAATTTTGTACCGTGAACCTAAAATCATGAACCTGGAACCGCCATCCAAGAAGCCACCCCCAGCCAAGCTAAATCCCAATACCTGTGTTTCATGTAGCAAAGCTCTCACACAGGAGAAGGGACTGATTACAAAACTACTTTGGGCAAGCTACGATATACACTTGCCTCCACCACAGACCCATTAGCTCCACTACCGCCTACTGAGGATGCATTTGAGCAACACGTGAAAAGGGCACAATACCAATGTGCCATCTGGTGCCACAATGGCATTGATCAATTACATACAGCTCTTAAAGCACTATCATTTCGAGACATAACAAAAATTAATGAATATTTGGGTCTTACTGATTCAGAACACACATTTCCGCAAATTTTTTGTGAAATTGGGTACGCTTACACAACAACTATTCGGAAACCTGATTCTAATAAGAAAGAATTAGATCAAATGTTTTGCAGCATTCCTTTCAAACACAAAATTATTGATTCACTAAACATTTAGTCCCTTTTCAAATTGAAATTTGGTCGTAACATGATTCCCAAGGAGTGCAAAATAAAAGATCCCCCCATAATTTCCTTTAAATATGGCAACAATATCTGACAAAGTATCATGAATTACAAGCAATTTCTGGCTTCAATCGCTCTTGAAGATATCGCAGCGAATCAAAATTGTGACTGTATGTCTAACAGTAAATATTCTGATTTTGTTGATGCATACCACAAACATGTATTTACAGGTAATTTGGATATCATATTAAATTCAAGTGTAAAAGAAATTATGAAAAAAGGTACAAAATTTCGGATATATCCAAAGTTGAACATTGACAGTATTTTTCAGGATACATGTGATGCATTTGATTCCTACTGTATGAAATGGGCAAAGAAAAAAAAAGAAGAATTTCAGAAGTTTAAACGATGGTTATCAAACTTGAAAAAAGTGTCTAGAAAAAGTATTTATTGTTACAAATCCCACATTAAGAATTTCAATACGGTTAATCTAAAACAACCTGAAGTTTCAAAAGCAGTCAAAGAACTACAAGACAGTTTTGTAGTAATTAACATAGTTAAGGCAGGGAACAATCTTGGGATCGTCTGCAAAAAATATTATCTGGATGTTTTGAAAAAAGAACTTGGTATATACAATATTTCAGACATGAGAGGAAATGACGTATATAAAATACACAAAGAATCCATTGATAATTTGATAGATACACATAAAGATGAGATGAAGAGGAATTTTGATATCAAAATTTCTGAAGAGGGCTCCTCTATTCCACTTTTGTTCTTGATACCCAAATTACATAAAAACCCTTTTAAATCTAGATTCATAGCCGGTGCTGCAAAACGTACAAGAAAACAATTATCAAAAGAAGGAGCATTGTGTTTGACTGCAATTAGAAATCATTTTCGTAAATACTGTAATGCAATTTCTAGAAACAGTGAATTAAATTGTTTTTGGAGTATTAACAATTCTTCCGAGTTTGAATCTAAAATCAAAGATGTAAAAGCCAAAAATATCAAATGTTTTGATTTTTCTACGCTGCACAAAAATCTACCCATAGATGAAGTCAAAAGTTCACTTTCAGAGTTAATAAGCAAAGTGTTTAACCATAATGGTAAACCATACATTAATATTAATTCATATACAAAGAAAGCATAACACAACAAATATTCAAAAAGTAACATTAAATCGCACACTGTTGAAACTTTGATAAAAGCTATAAAATTTCTTTTGGATAATACTTTTGTTTACTGCGGACCATTGGTTTTTCAACAAATAAAAGGCATTGCAATGGGTAGCAACTGCTCCCCTTTACTAGCAGATTTGTATTTAACCTGGCTTGAATTTAAGTATATGGATAAACTGATGAAAAAGGACTTTCAAATGGTTACAAAATTATCAAACAACGCAAGATATATTGATGACATTGCTGGTGTAAATGTACAAAATTTCAGTAAAATTGCTAAAGAAATTTACCCAAAAGATATCCCTTTGGAGGGTAACAATTCAGATGGTTTCAGATATGTGTTTTTGGACTTGGATATTCAGGTCACTAATGACAGGTTTTGTTTTAAAGTCTATGACAAAATAGATGAGTTTAGCTTAGAAGTAGTTAATTATCCTTTTCCAGACAGTATTATTTTGGATACTATTGGATATAATACGTTTTTTTTTCACAGACTTTGAGATTTCGTCCTATTTTTTCTAAAGTTCAGGACTTTGCATCTAGAACCAAATTTTTATTTACAATAAACTTGAGTCAGGAGGATTCGAAGATGTACTTTTGATCAAATATTTCTACAAATTTTGCTGTAAATATCCCGAGATGGTTAGAAAGTTTGGCTTCAATAATTTTAGAGATTTTAGACTTGCCTTTTTTTTCGACTGAATTTTATCTTTTGGCATCATTCTGTTTTGATGTTCACCTTTCAGACATTTTAGCTAGCTTGTTTCCTATTAGGTTAAACCCCCAGGGGCTATCGGTAGCAGGTAGCGGCCTACGACAGTTACAAGCTTGTCTAATTCTACTTGATATCTGGATGATATTTTCATTGCATTCTCTTGACTGAAATACAAATGACTATCGGTAGCAAGCAGCGGCCTACGAGAGTTACATGTTTGCTTAATTGTACTTAAAATCCTGTTAAGAAAAATTGTTTTGATAATTTGTTTTTGGCATAAATGCTAATGACTTTCAATCTTTTCTGACATGCCTAAATGCACATTAACTCAATATTAAAAAAATACTCAAAAGTGACAGTATTTTTTTCAAATATCAAAAAACCTGACACGTTACGTTGATACATTGACTGAGGGTTGCCAATGAAATAGAGCTTAATTGTTTGAGGAGTAGGTGTCATCATGGAGTTTGTTTTACATTTCTGGTGCAGGATGTACATTGTTGCAGTCATTGTTAGGATTTCCCTTGGTTTATACAGGTGGTCTAGCTGCAACTGTTTATTTTACAATCACTGGGACTGAAAAAATGCCCCCGCTTGTTTCCACTTCAGTTAAACACTGGCGGATGGTTTAACAAGAATAAGCTGTCCAGCTAGAAAGGGTACATAATGGTTCAGCGGTAAGTCAAATTGGTCTTAACTGAACCTGTACTACACAAATTTGGTAATTATAGTTTGTTTGCCAAGTATTCTTCTTTCATAATGAAGGTCTGCATTTATAAACAAAACTTCACGTATTTAGCTAATTCATCATTTGCCACGTTCATATTTATTCATTATTATGTGGGTTGTCTCTGATGAATATTTAGCTTAGACAAGGAGCCGCTACTCAGAGAGACATGTACGGGTAAAAGGCTCCGAAACATGTTGAGTAGTTACCCGCCGAAAACCCTTTAATTTATTTCGGCTAATACAGCCTATGTCAAAATTTTATAGAGGAACGTGTGCAATTTGGACAATAGTACTTTTATATGTATATAGGTTAGACAGGAACAGGTTAGTTTATGGAGAGTAAAGAGTTCGGACTGCGGAATAGGGTAATGACTACTAGGAAGTGGTTTTGGACAAAAAAACGCCAATGCAACAGTCACATTCCTAACCCTAAAGTGTGGGATCCCAATGGTAACGGCTGGGAAATGTCTAATGATGGCTACCTCAAGCCTTTGATGTATACCAATGAGCTAGCCCCACTGGAAGTCCGCAACCTGACTCATATGTAGCGCACCGATATTGAGTGTACTGTCGCAAGAAAATGCCATTGCCTCCAGACAGGACTTTAATGTACGGAATTATGTGCATGCTTTGAACATGAGTGTGCAAATGACACTTTTGACACTGAGACAGACAATGATGATGAGGAAGATGATGATTGAAACTTGGCGTAGAATCTCCAAACTGTGACCATCATTGATCAGCTTTCTGTATTTCGTGTGTGCATGTACTTATACTGTTTTCCTTTACTAAAAGGCATCTTGAATTATAGTTTGATGCCAGAGATACATTAGTTATGTTGCAGGACTCCATGGGATGGTTCACTGGAAATTACATGTAGGTGTGAATACATGGTACAAAGTACGATCTTACTTTATCAGTTGTATTGGCAATTGTTATGACGGTTCCCTAAGCGAAGATGACATATGATAGCCATATTAGCATATTAATTAATATGCATATGGTATACTCATATAAACATGACAAATAAAACTTGTATGAGTACTGTTCCTAATCATTTTGCCTTTTTTTAAATAAACGAAACTATATCTTAGTAAATATAGTATGTTATCCGTCGCACAATACTTAATTTCGATGTAAATTTCATATATTTGCATAAATTAACATATGATAATTAGGCACTTTGAACAAACTCTGTATTTTGTGACTATATTAGAGCAATTGAGCACATTTTGGTGCTTATTTAGCCTTTCCACAAGCAGCATCACCAAAGTTATTATTTTTAAGGACAAATTTTAGTTGTCTCAGAAATGGTATAGGTTGTCATGGAAACGGGCAGAAATATATATGATAAAACGCTTTTCAGATTCCACAACTTATTTTTTCATGAAGAGGACATATATACCTATGAGAAAATATAGGTTGTAACTTGTTATACCACGGGTTGGGGTATGACCCCCGAAGGGCCCTCTATGCCGCAGGTCTACAGGAATAGACCAATGTGCAACTCAGTAACTCGGTCGGGTTCTTGTGTGCTGTTTACCTTGGAACACCCGTCACCGGCGCTCACATGGAGAGCACATGTTCGCCTGACATGACATATTCATATAGTAAATGACATGGGTTTTTTCATGCCCAACAATACCGGCGCTTCTTTGCAAGACAAAGTTTTTGTCTTCACTTGCCACGTAAGTGAACCAAAATGACTATTTCTTAATTTTCACGCAAACAGCTTTCCTGTTTTTCCTTTAAAAAAAATCCATTTTTGTACCATCCACACCGCCATCAGAACGTATCCGTATATTGTTTTGATCTCTCCAACAAGTTTATTTTTATTTATTCGTTTTGTTTTTGTTTTCAAAATGAAAAAAAGAACAAACGTCAGACTTGCAACCCTTTTCCCCGTATGCAGGAAGACGGAGCCATTAAAGTTGATCGACACCGAGCCATGTGCACCGCCTCAAAACAGTTGCTGACAAGGAGACTGCTATCCTGCTATGTGTCATCAATCCTTTTCATCTGACATGTCTATTTGTGAGACATTTAGGATAAAAATTGAAGCAGACAACTTCTAATATCAGTGGCATTTGATCCATTTGAATGCCAAACAGTTACGTTGCCCTGCGTTCGTAGTCAGTATTCGCACTTACGCGTCTACAATAAGTTTTTTGTGGACCACGCAAAGCCTAGCAGGAATTTGCGAGGAAGGGACAGTGTGGTAGAGTGGTTTGCCCCGGAAACGTTTGCAAAAAATGTGTGTAAAGTGTCAACTTGTTTTCATTCCTGATCTGTATTCTAGGATATCTAAAGTCTGTTATGTTAACGTTATGGGACATAGACTTTTCCTCTTGCTGGAGGGAGTAGCTATATGCAAGGTCGGGACCCTTGCCCGCGACGCCTCCTATAAGTTCGGCATTGGCTGACCTTTACCTTTGTTAAGAAATAAGATTGTGTCAGTCAGTGTGGCGGAAAAGGTTCTGATCATCTAACCTATATAACAAAACTGTTCGTCGTCCGGGGCGGGGGGGGGGGGGGGGGGGCGACTTGCTGTTTTTAGGTAACTTCATATAAGTTACCATATCAACCACTTATCCCACAAATTAAGTAGATCTTTCGACAGGCTGCTTTTTGCTGGCGCTTTAAGAACGCTCAGTCGTGTGTGGATTTTTCAAAGCGTTATTTTCTTTAGAAGTTTTTGTTAACACGTGACGTGGGCATTGGTATCTCTGATGTGCATTAAATGGCCGAATTTGTATTAATCACACAAACTGTTTAACTTGATTTATCAGGACGACGAGCAATCTCTAAATTTCTATTTTATTGACAAGGCCACACACACACACACACACACACACACACACACACACACACACACACACACACACACACACACACAGATATATAAATATATATATATATATATATATATATATATATATATATATATATATATATATATATATATATATATATATATATATATATATTTGTGTGTGAGAGAGAGAGAGAGAGAGAGAGAGAGAGAGAGAGAGAGAGAGAGAGAGAGAGAGAGAGAGAGAGAGAGAGAGAGAGAGAGAGAGAGAGAGAGAGAGAGAGAGAGAGAGAGAAGAGAGAGAGAGAGAGACTATGCAAATATATGGCGTGTCAAACATGCGGGAGTTCCCGTGTAAATAGCACGCAAAAACGCATCTCCAGCATTTGTGTAAGGTGTCTGGAGCAATGAAATTTGATGTGCCCTTGCACCACGGATATCGACTGTGTGTCTTCAGTGATATTTGTGAAATGTTTTGGGATATATGTAGGCCTTAAGGCGTCTCCCAGAGCACGCTTCAAGTGGCAGTACGAGTCTTCTTTGACATATGCCCACCAATAATACAAAAGTGTATAGACCACTTGAAGGCGATTGTGTCCTAATGTCACTATACCAGTTAGCCAGGAATCTTTTGACAAAGGACTCCCAGGCATTGTGCCATGGAAATTTACGATAAATGTTTATTCAACCTTTCGCTGTTTAGACAAGATGAGCAACTTAAACAAAGCTGCAATCATCAGAATGTCATGCCAGTAAATGTATATGGAAAACTGTATTGATCAACTTTTGCTTTGCTGAGTCAAGACTTTTACTTGGCCAGGCAGTCTTGCCATTGAATGACCATGGCTTGCTTCGTGGGCACACCAAAATTGGAATTTCCAAAACATCAATATCACAAGCTTGCAAGATGTATCTCTGCCATATGAACAAATATAAAATTACATCTACAGACTGAATTGGACTGCTTTTGGACCAATTCAGTTATTTCGTTCTAGAGAAGAAATGGAAATTGGGTTCAGAAGTGAAAAAAATCGTAGCAAAACGAAAAACAAAACAAAAAAAAAAAAAAAAAAAACCCTACCACAGTGCCACCTGGTGAACAAATTAAGATCCAGGTCCCTCCAGAAGTGTCCCTTGGCAATTTCGAAGTATACGATTGTGCCAAAAATAAACTAGATAATAATAATAATAATAATAATAATAATAATAATAATAATAATAATAATAATAATAATAATAATAATAATAATAATAATGATAATAATAATGATAATGATAATGATAATGATAATGATAATAATAATTATAATTATAATTATAATGATAATGATTATGATGATGATCCTGTGCTGTGTTGACTGAAAGCTGTTGCTTCTGCAAGTGCAGACCTGCAGACTTCACTGCTGTATACATGTGCTGCATTAGTGCATTCTGTTTAGTTATTCTGAACCAGAAGGAACAACTGCAGAGCCACCTTGCGACCAAATTTTGAAGTCGGTGAGCTCCGGTGAACCGGTATACAATATCAAAGCGATTGGCTGTGTAGTCCCTTACAAGAGGAAAATTTGATGAAAAAATACGTGTTCATAAACAAGGGCCCATCGGTCTTATGCTCTGCTGACAAAATTTCAAACAATTCTGTCAAGACCCTCAGACATTCAAAGGAAGTCTAAAATAGACAGCCAACATATGCACTGATTAACAAAAGGCACAACACCGCCTGGTTGACAAAATGTGAACTGTGCATGCATTAGCCATTTTTGTCTCGTATTTGATATCGAGGCAATTGGTTATGTACTTCCCGTCACGAATTTTAATTTAAGAAAAAAAAGACAAAAAAAACCCTTGTAATATTACAATTCAGGAAAACGGAAAAAAAAGAACAAAAAGGAAAGAAAAGAGCTTGAAAAGATTATTTGCTTCGCAGCAAATGTATCTAGGTGGCTCTCAAATTTGGAATTCGGTATTCAACTAATTTCCATAAACTTATTACATCAAAATGCTACAATGTTGGTTAATGGATCATTAGATACAGAAATATCACATATCTGTGAAAAAAAGTCGAAACAGCGCCTGAATGTCAGGCCTCACTTCTTTGAAGATATTCAAGATTTGAATTATGTGTATTCTCTTAATTTGCATTACGTACAAACAACTTTGTTTTACTACTTACTTGATCATGATTCACCACTGGCACAACCGCATAAATTGAAATGGGAATGGTACCTCTGTCATAGCCGATTTGGAAGTACTCAAGATTTTAACTTTTCAACTGTGCCCTTAACCAGCATAAATCAAAATGCTACGACTTAGTATTACTGTGCGTTGGGTTGCCACAGGCACACATTTACAAATTTAATATGAAATGGCACTTCTATTTTCAAGAGCTTTGAAGATACTCAAGATTTAACCTTTCAGGTGCCCCGTAAGTAGCAAAAATTAAAATGCTTGAACTTTCGTCTACTATTAAGTAGGTTTGCTTTGGCACAAACCTATATATTGAAATTGAAAAGGCACCTTAATCTATAACAAATTTTAAGATTTTCAGTATTTCAATTCTCATGTCCCACTAATCGGCATAAATTAAAATGCTACAACCTTTGTGCATATTCCATTTGATTGGTAAGTTGTTCAAACCTACATGTACAAGGTGGGATTTTGTGTCTAGCTACCACAGCGTTGAAAATATGGAGCTTTATTTAACTTTGAGAGGTTTCAAGTGTTCTTAATTAGCAGAATTTAAACTCTTAAAGATTTGTTTACTGTCCATTGGATTAGCAAGTGCCACTAACCTACATTTATGTCTTGACATTTTGTGTCTAATTATAACAGTGTTGAAGATACGTGTTTTTCAATTTTTTCATTAATCAATTTGCGTAATGTTGAAATCTATTTCTTTTCAAAACCAAGATGGGCAATTTTATTTGTTGGGCTGGTCAGCCAAATTGAAGTTTCTGTATAGAGCAGTGTCTGAGAAACCATTCGCACAAACTTTGGCCATGCAGAACATGAAGAAAGACAGACAGACAGACAGACAAACACAAATTCCTTGTATTCAAAGTGCTGGACAACTTACACCTTTGTGGCCACCACTAACATACCTGCTAACAATATTTGCTTCTTAAGGCATCTATCTTCCTCATCATTCATACTACAACTAATAATGTTTCCAACGTGTTAAACCTTTTGTTCCCATTTCATGAGAGCTTCACTTAATAAAATATTTTTTATCTACTTTTTCACCATAATTATGAAACTGGACACGAATACTATTCTTCTTCGTTAGACGTAACAGAAATCGCGGGGTTGACGCAGAACTTAATTGTTATTCGTAGATGCATTTGATCTTTTCCAAGTTACAGCTCTTTTTCGGAACTGTCAGTCTATAGGGTATGGTGTGCACTGTTTATTTCGCTGGAAGTCGTTTCCAGACAGTTATACGGTTTTCTATTAAAACGGACAGTAGTTGAGTACCTTTGTAACGCTTTGCAAGTCCGTGGCGCTTCAACATGACTTAAATATAAACATCAAGACCCCCACAATTTATCAGGTAGATGACGTCATTTAACTCATTGTTAACGCATCAAGCTGATTTACTGGATTAAATGCATTTTATGCCACTTCATTACCAATTATTAAGTCACTTTTGAACCCCAAACTACATATACCATGTATATTTTATCACATGTGGACTTATATCAGACATGTCATACTGAATTTGCGACCGCCCATAGGCAAGCGACCATAGCGTTATATTTTTTCCGCATGGACAAGTGTAGCATCGCATCCCATTATCATCATCGTCATCATCATCATCATCATCATCATCATCATCATCATCATCATCATCATCATCATCATCATCATCATTATCCTTTTTCGCCTGATTATTGAATTTGAAAAAAAAAACCCACATCATTTTGGTATATGAATGTATGATGAAATAATGAGGCGTTTTTCGATAGTTACCTCAAGAGGGCATTTTTAGATTCATTTTTTTGACATTTTTAAAAGTGTGGTATATGCATACAAGCATTGTCGGGTATCAAAATTAAGTACCCGGGTACTTGAAATTCCGATATTTGAATAAGCGGGTACCCGGTCGGATATTACTCAGTGTTGGAAACACAAACACGACTACCATTCCGGCAAACGTCTATTCGATCAGTCAAACAGTGCACACACAACAATCAACAATCATACGACTATTACAACAAACATTATGCATATATCATTTCTAATTTGCGCTATGTAATTCAACAGTTAAGACTTTTTTTTCTGTTATAATGCAGAAAAGTTATCATTTCGGTCACATCTGGCTTCAATGAAGCCCTTTTGTTCGTGAGAGTGTTTCCCCACGTATGAAAGACGGTCACATGGCATGCTGGTGACTGAAGTCGCCAAATACCTCTTGGCTAGAGCAGACAAGGAGGGGTGTTCCTCCTGATGCTTATACCACCATTCTAGGGTTTTTTCTTTTGATACCCAACGCGGACTCTGACAAGTAACGGAATAACTGTTTCCCAGAATCTATCGAGTCAGGAACATGTTCTTCCGGAGCCAAAACTAGCCCAAACAGAAAATTGTTCACCGAAGATTGGTCGCTGTAGTCTGCTTCAGCAATGTTGTGCAATCGACTACTGACATCGTATTTACTCGATCCTGATACACAGGGACTGGTCCGATGGCCGTCACACTCAAGTGACTTATGAAAAAAATCAGTGATAATCTATTCCACTCTGAAGTGAAATAGTGACATAAATAGCAAATGAAATGTAAAATAAACCCAAGAAATATTACATGTAGCACTATCACCTTGAGGTGAAATGCAGCATTTGTTTTCTTTTTTTTTCACTCAAGTAAATCTGGGCTAGTATTCCACACTGAAGTCAAACATCAAAGCACACATATATATTCAGTCTCTGTGTTTCAAAATCACATGATGTGTCTCAGAGTTTCTTGGGTTCCCTTTTTTCTGTGACTGCAATCATTACATGCAATCAGAATAATATCGCAAATTTCCTTGGCAAAATATGTTGTCAAATAACATTCACTGCCAAAACAGAATATCACCCCGTGTATTAGTTAAAAAGGATGTGTGTATGTGTGTGCTGTTATCGATTTCCAGTAGCTGTTAACAAGTCAATTTTTTCCGGGAGCTGCCTCCAGTTGAAAGGAATGACCCCAAATTGACCTCCAAGAGCGATCATGTGACCTTCCTCAACCTGCAAAATGGCGGGAATTCAATCCTACATTCACCACTGGAAACAGATGCATACTTCATGAAGACCCAGAATTTTCAAACTTCGGCAAAGTGTCAATCTTTTATGTGACAAGGGCAAACGGGACTTTAAGTGACTTAGCATTCAAGAAAGGTAGCTTTTCGATCTATCACGGTGGTCACCTGCTTTATTTCAAGTTGTATATCCCCTTGAAAACGTAGTCAATGCTTTCACGGACTGCTTGTTTGAATGCTCTAACAAAATTGTGCATGACTGAATATGCAAGGAGGATGTTTCATTACCATTTAACCAATACTGGATATTCAAAAGATAAAGTAGGGTAATTTTGGCCGCTCGTTTGATCGGTGATAGCGACAAGGGGCTGGAATACCTTGCATAGGCTATCAATGTCTTACAACATGTCAGCTGATGGAATCATTTTGCGATCCTCACTGTTGCCACTGTCAAGCAAGACTGCATTGACGGCATTGTTAATGTCATGAACACAATCTAGCATTTGATATTAGCTATTCCATTTGTAATGGTCATTGCTGACAGACGTCCACCCATCAATTGTCGGGGGGGGGGAGGGGGTGTTACATATTGGCTAACACAGCCTAAACTCAACATACTTTTGAAGCGTACATGGTTTTCAAGGTGTCCACAGTCGTTCTGTGTATTGTGCCAACATATTATTGTTGCTCTTCAACAACAACAACAACATCTATACATTGGGATCTACAGATATTCCCAACATAAATATTTTCTTCCCCGTTATAATCAAGCAAAGCATTAAAAGCTTTTACGACATGACAGTTCCCTTTGATTATGACTGTGACTAAAAATGTACAATTGGGTGTATATATTTGGTGAAATTTGTAACACCAACCTTCGTTTCATAGCCCGGCTATAATCCAGGAATCCCTTGCCCTGGGCTTTTGTCAATGGCCGTAGATTTTTTATTATTAACTGGCAAAAGGCATTTAGTAATCCGTTTGGATTCAATGGGAGTAGGATCCACTTAAGTTTGAGAAAGTCCGATATCAAGCTCTGTGCAGACCTTGGTTTGGGCACAGTTGGGTGTACGGCATGTATATGTTTCAGGTTATTACCTGTTACCCCCCCCCCCTCCGGTGTACTGCAGGCTTTTGGGACACATTTTGCAGGTTACTATAGCCCCATCTTTTAAGAAATATTGCCAGGCCAGGCTTTTTACAGATTGCCCATTGCCTTTGTCTGTGCCATACTTTACCCTTTTCTGTTCAACACAAACAAAGCCAGCCTGTCTCTCGATTAAAAATTTGCGCTTTTGATATTTAAAGTGTGGCGAGGATGCAAGGCTTTTTTCTCTACATAATCATGAATTAAAATTTTTGTATACCGCATCTACTTCAAAACATATTGCCACGTTGACGACATATACTTATACGGACCATATGTAACAGGAATATACACAACAATTTATGAAAAAAAAAGGAATTAAACAACCTAAATTAATATTTGTTCATTAGGTATCGATAGATGCAGGGCTGCAGTTTTTCCGGGTACCCGGGTATTGAAAACTGGAACTGGGTACCCGAGACAAAAAAATCCATCATCAGGATACCCTATCCGTTCCTCGGGTACCCGACAATGCTCTTATTGCATACGTATTATTGCCAAAATACCAAAACTGTCGTCTGGTGACAACGCTTGATATACCAGAAGACATTGACGAGTGATGTGCTACATCTCAATTTCACGATAAAAAAGAAGTCTACACTAACTTTTATCCCACGCGTATTAATGCAAGTGCGTTTCTTGTGAATATGGGTGATATCCCGTCTTTGCAGACTTTGGTTTGGGTATAGTTGGGTGTACGGCATTTGTATGTTTCAGCATATTGCTCGTTGATCCCCCGGTGTACTGCAGGCTTTTGGAACGCATTTTGCGGGTTACTGTTTATGTATATCTGTGTGTGTGTGTGTGTGTGTGTGTGTGTGTGTGTGTGTTTGTGTGTGTGTCTAACAAAAGTGTATATTTTTCTTACTTGCAGGTCCCCTATCCAGTGCCATGTGTCAGCGCTTTAATTACAGACGAGTAGCAATTATCGGCGGAGCTCTTCATGCCATAGGAATATTACTGACTGCATACCCGTTTTGGAAATCCATTGTGTTTGCCTTTATCACGTATGGGTTGATCTCAGGTACGTTTCTAAGGGTTTGCTGAGGAACAATGTGCATAAATAGACTTTCTGTCGATCTGGTTTTTTTTCACGTCGGACTCAGAATTCTTTATTCAACCATTACAAGACAGATAATGACAAAAACTAAACATTGAATTCAAACAGCTCACAGTTTCATATTCTTATATATCCGGACCACGGGTTTGGAAATTCAATGCAGGATTATTGAAAGATGTTGAATACGTACAAGAAGTTGAAGATATACTACATTTTGCCAGCGTTAAATATTCAGATGTGGATGACAAAGGTTTGATAGGAGAGTTTATGCAGTGTGAAATAAGGGACTGGTAATCCAAAAAATGCGAAATATATATATATATTTTTTTTAAATCGAAAGAGCAGATTTTACAAGAAGATAAATATGATATTTCATTTCAAGAATCACCAAGTGAGGCAGTTTTTGGTGGAAATACAGAATTAGAAAAGACATTGATCGTATCAATGGTATACAAGTGAAAGGTGTTGTGATACGTTTACGTGCTCGTTGGACAGAATGAGGAGGGAAAAAATTCAAATATTATGGTCTTGAGAGGAGAAACTATAAAAGTAACTGCATCATAAAATTGGAGATAAATAATTTGTTGAAAATAATAGAGTTGAAGGAAAAGCTATTTTCTGGAAACACGGGTATAGAAAGGGAGTCAAATTGTGATAATGTTGGAGGTGAAATAGAAGAATGGGGTAAAATTTTCAAACTTTGAAATGCACCATGGAGACTAATCTTTGAGCATTTTAATTTTCCATAGACTTGCGAAACATAATGAAAGATTGTACAAGATAGGCCTTATTGACTCCGAACTATGCAATAACTGTTTACAAAAAGATACACTTTCACGCAGATTTTGGGAATGTCCTCATGTAAATATGTTTTGGATGTATTTTTCAACAGGATGGAAACACTGCTTTAGAGGAAGGGTAGCCCCAGACCCCTAGTAGACGAAAGGTCTGGTCGCGTGCAATGGGGGGAGGGGGGGATAAACTGTTATCTGTTCCTTGGCATGCACATTATGCTTATTGTGCGGATTAGGACAGCTGAGTGCCTACTATACCCATATGGTAGACAAAGCAAATGGTTAAATATGCTGTTACCTGTTATTGGGTCACTAATTAAATGCCTATCCACTTAATTGTTTTTCAGTGATAAATCTGGACTGCATGTTGTGCCTTAACATACAGCTACTTGTTCCTAGTTCTAAGGGAAAGTTTTTAGCATGAAGGCTGGTATAATAGATATTGTTCCCATGAAAAAATAACTTAAGCTTCAAAAGATGCTATCTTCGGATTCTGTAATAAGCAAGCAATTATACTTTGAACAATTGTTCATTACCAACCAAACATGTTCTCAAAGAGCTGTGTTAGAGCATAAAGTACCTTTTGTTGATTTGTTGAGGTATCGTAAATAAAAAAAACCCGCGATTGAAGAATGTATTTTGAATTCTCTGGGTAAACAGCATGTGACCGAAATAAGGTTGTCAAACGCTGTAAAAAGTTTCACATTGTATTTTGTTTCCTCTGACATAACAGGTGTATATTTTATGTTTTCACTGTATTTCATCCTATTTTTATGTGATTGCTGTTGTGCTTTGTTTATTGTATGAACGTGTTTAATAAAAATAGTGATAAGGGATTGGATTAACGAGATACGTGGAGTCCATAAGCGTGACTTATATTGGCCTGATGGACTCCTATTAAGATAAATTCTGTCACCATCACGAGAGCCACACTTTACCAATAGCAAAAGCGCCGAAAGAAACATAAACTTGAGCTATTGATATCCAGATACGTAACAAGTCTCTATGTTATAGGCATTTTGATAAGTTATCATGTAGTGACTTTAAATGTATTTTGTCATTCGTTTGAGAGTATGAGATTAAATGTCCCAAACTAAGCGGGGGTGGGGGTACCATTAATGGCATAAGGCATATCACAACGCAAGGCATGTTTGGCAGAACTATACTTTTGTGTTCGTGTAAATCTTGATATATTGCAAAGAAAGTTCAAGAAGGTCATTAGACAGTTTTGTGTTTACGAAAGATTGTGGAAAAATTGAATTTGGATACAATAAAAATACTCATTTTGTACCATAAGTAGGCTTTTAAATAACAAATTTTCAAACTTTTGGATTGTTTAACGCTGCGTACAAGGATTACATAATTATTGTGTGATAATATTAAGGAAATAGGTATTTTATGAAGGCAGATCATTGGAGGTAGATTCGTCAGCTTATTTAAGATTATTATCCAGATAAGGGTTCCGATTGACATGATTATCGAGAGTATATGAACTATCACAAATTCGATTGATCTATAACATATGCATTACGCCATTTTGGTATTTTTTCCCGATTTCAGCTTTCATATCGTCTTCGATGTCGGTTAATATTACTTTGAAATACTGTAAGGTGGTTGATAGTGTGGAGTCACCTGCATACATTATCCAATCTTAAGTAAACCGTGTGGAGCTCCAGTATAAATGGGTATGGGTTCCGAAGTTCCATTATCAAATGAAACATACTGTATGCGGTTGACTAAGTAGCCATCAAAAAGTTTTAGAGGTTTATTTTTGACACCAAAACAATTCAGCTTGTGCAATATAAAAGAATGATCCATTGTACCAGAGGCTTTGGATAGATCAAGAAATATACAGACAGGTAATTTATCTCGATCCATGTCTTGAATAGTTTTAGCAGCCAATTATGTTGTTGCTAGTTTAGTGGAGAGACCTGTGTGAAAACCATACTGGATATCATAGAAACATTTATGTTTTTTTCAGAGATATCCATATACTAGATTGAAAATATTATTTCAAAGACTTTACAAAAAGTGAGCAAAATGGGAATATGGCGGTAGTTGGTGAATTTGGTATCATCGTATTTTGTTTGATAAATTATAATGACATTGGCGATCTTTAATTTTCCAGGCAAATATGCCTGTGTGAAGTGAATACTATGAAAGGTGGTATAATTACATTTCAAAAGATTTCAGAAAGTTGGTGGCTACACCACAGCTGGTCTTAAGTTTCAAGTTTTCCATGAATTTTGTCTACTATTTCGTAATCACCGCTGGTAGAGCTGAAAATGGAGTTGGTTGTACTCTTTGTTCAAATATTTGTCATTGGTTGTGTTAGCAGGATGGTCAATCACCCTGGCAAGTTTCTGACCAAATATTCGTGAAAAAGTCATTAAATTTGTTTGCAACAATGATTTTATCATTTATTAATTGACAATAATCCATCCAAAGAATTCAAGTAATTTTTTTTCTTTTTAGGTAAGATTCTCGAAATACAGACCACATCATATTGGTCATAATATGAGTTTTTGAAACATTAAACTATGTACTAAATTAGTTTTTTAACAAGCCGAACTGTCCTGCAATTGGCTGTTCGTGTGTGTTATTCTCAGTGATATTTAATATTCCCATTCATAATGAGGCGTATCAACTGAAGTCTCTGTTATGATCATCCAAGGGACTGACATAGGTTATAAAATGGGAGTGGTCTTCAAAATAAGGGATACTTCTCCCCTTTCTCTCGGTGTATATAATATAGATGTATGTGAGTGAATGGGGGATGAACTAAATATAGCCTGGGAAAATGATTCTTAAGTGCATAGAACCTTGGGTTTTTTTTTTCTTTTTTTTTGTTTTTGTTTTTTTTTTTTGTTTTTTTTTTTGTTTTTGTTTTTTTGAGCAAATGCTCTTCGTTTTGCAGATTCGGTTGGAACCAACAGCATTGTATATAAAACTTCATGTATATATATATATATATATATATATATATATATATATATATATATATATATATATATATATATATATATATATATATATATATATATATATATATATATATATATATATATATATATATATATATATATATATATATATATATATATATATATATATATAATCTGGAATATTGCAATACCGCAGTATGTAGGTTTAAATAAATTTTCGATAATCAAGCACATTAATATATTTTTAGGTTTGGCATAGCATGTCACCTTTTTGGCATACAAGTCAAAAGTTGCGTACATAATCTTACTACAGCAAATATATAAATTGCACTACTCATTTGTACATTTTGTTTCAGGGGTGGGACTGAGTCTTCTTGTTGCAGCAACATTCATATGCTGCAATGAGTACTTTGACAGGAACAAAGGCAAAGCGATGGGCGCAATTGCAATTGGAAGTGGGCTTGGGACAATGATTCTGGCTCCTTTGATTGCCAGACTTTTTGAAGAGTACGGATATTCAGGGTCTGTTTTAATTTTGTCAGCTATTTCAATGAATTTTTGTGTAGCTGGGGCCCTCTACAGGCCGTTGGCAAAGTCACCTGTGATCAAACGTGAATTAGATTTGTTCAGTTCAGCGGTAAGCTTGGGAATGCACAATGGGAGGCTGGCTTATGTGTCAAGAGAATCCCGGCTTCATGAACCAGATTTTGATAAATTAGTTGCTGAATTAAACAGCGCAAAACATTGGAACATTACAGTGAGTCAAAAATCCCATAGTGAATCCTCGTTATTTAGGACTAAATTTAATCTAAATCAAGGTGAGGCACAACTGAATGGGGTACCAAGCCGACCTGCAGCTCTAAGGTCTTGCAATGGAGCAGTGCCAGTTGATTCGTCAGTTTCAGGTGAAAAAGATGGAAATAGCGCAATTAAAAGTTGCATGGAATTGAAATATCCTTGTTCTAGGACGTCAACGGATGGAGCAGTAATAGATGAGAAGTCATATCGTGGTAGCCATCCAGACTTAGCAAAAAATGGAGAGAGTGTCTCACGACTTAGTGCAGAGGAAAATGACAACGTGAATGTGGTGAGCGATAAAAAGCCCAAATCAATTTGCGCCAAAATGAAAGTGGTGCTAAATCTGAGGCTGCTGAAAAACACTCGATTTGGAGCCCTTAACTTCATGAATATAGGCTGGATAATGTGCATGACAGTGTTTGAAACTTATCAAGCGCCACTGGGCATTGAAATGGGAATAATGCCAAATGAAATAAGCATGGTGATAGCTATACAAGGAGGTCTCATTATTGTTGGTCCCATTGTTGCGGGATACTTTTTTGACATAAGAGCTGTGCGCAGGCGCCGTGCATTGGCTTACACGGTGTTGTCCATATTCACAGGTGTTTGCTGCACAACTATTCCACTAACAAAAAATTATATTTCATGGGGGATAGTTTCTTGTACAACTGTTATGATGTTACAAATAATATATGCACATTTTGTTACCATACTGTCAGATTTCATGGATATATCTGATATGCCAGACGCGATAGGTTTATCGCGATTGCTAACAGGGGGATTTATACCAGTAGGACCGGTCGTAGGAGGTAAGCCAACTAATTTATCCAGAAAGTTTTGTGTTAACAATGTGCAGTCGTCGTACCATTACTTTAAGATGGAAAGGGATATTTACATATTTTTTGCGGAGCATACGGTCAGAATTTACATTACCTGGACCAAGTGGTGATTACAAAATTTTTTCTAGGTTTACATTCCACACACATACTAAATCTAGGACCACAAATGTAAAGGTTTAGCTACCTTCCCTGTAACAAGCCACAAAATAGTAGTAAAATGTCATGCTCGTGTGCGACAGCCTTTCGCAATGCAACTTACGGGAAGATTCTGCCTTTTTATGTTCATAGTATACATGTGTGTGGCATTTTAATTTTCTATTAAGATTGTTGCAGATGTTACGTAAAAACCTGACATAAAATTTAATGGTAGACTCTTCTAAACATAGACAAAAATTAATGCCGTGGAATGATTTCTGCCTACAACACACGCACATATGTATGTATGACAGAAGAACACTGAAGCAAATTACCTGTATTGGTAGTTGTCCATCAACTCTGACCAGAAAAATTCAGCCACGCCAAAATGTATGTATAAGTTGCATACAATTATTTCCTTCTCCACTTATGGTTTCTCTTTAACTGAAAAAGAAACCTCCGTCCTCTTTTTTCCGATCAGCGCACTATCATTTAAATGTAATGATTTAAAAGCCCGACAAAAAAACAAAATGACATGATAGTTTTGAGGTTTGGTGGCCGAAAAGTGTATTTTCATTGCATTTTCTTACTCACATATACCATTGTTGTTGAAAATAGTCCACAACTATAATTAACTGCCTAGCAGTTTGACAACTTTGTGTTGCCAAAAAGTCTGCCAAACTGGAAAAAACGTCAGTATAGAGCTCTCAAATTTCTTTTTGACAAGCGAGATTTGGATTACATCATTTTTTACAAATGGCAGATATGCCAACTTTGGAGCTTTTAGGTATCAAGAGAATAGCAATGGCGGTCTTAAAGCTGTACATGGCCTGAACTCAGCCTATATAAATAACAGTTTTAAGCTCACTTCTCATGGGTGTGGCTTGACACTTTGTAACACATTTCAAATCTTATTCAAGTAAGATAACAAAAGGAGGACTCTATTCGTTCAAAGAACTCTCGAACAGCCTTCCAAACGAAGGTGAGAGCAACCCAGGAGGTTTCCACTTTTAAAAGGTTATTAAAGCACTGTGGATGCTTTTCTTGTTAATGCTCCTTTTGTAGATGTTTATAATGTTTCTGTGCATTTCGGGTGACAATGAAGGGGGAGCACAAAAGGAAAAATCGGTCGTTTCTATACAGATATGTCTCAATCTTACAGACATATGTAAGGGTACGTCATCTGTGCCGTTTGTTTTAAATATTTTTTCCTTCATATGTTTTATTCAAACTCCGTCATAAGAGCTGCTGGATTGCTAATGTTGTATTGTGTTTAGCAAATGAGTCAAAATCGAGCTTTGCATCTTGAATCACAAACGAATATTACACATTTCCTACTTATTATCCTGTTTATAAAAGCTGTCCCACCATTGTATTGGGCGATTTTGTCACTGCATGCATGGCTTGTCTTGTATCGCACCACAAGGCCCGCACAATGTATCAACATAACACCTGTAGACAACATGGACCGCAGCAAAACCCAGGAGTGCTCTCCACTGTTGGTTCGATCTTTCTTCCATATTGTCCTGTGCCAACTTTCTTGAAGAAGATGCATGGCACCCTTAAATTATGTCATAATATGTCAGTTTAACATTTTTTTGTCATTTTGCTCTGCTGTGAACTTTTGGACCGGCTACATTTTACAATCTACAAGAACTATTATCAAAATGCATAATGTTATAGATTATTGATTTGTGAGTTTAGATTCCTCTCCAAAATGCTGCCAACTGTGGTCAATATGCTGCAATAAGTTCCCATAAATATAGAGGTCCAACTGTTTTAACTTCAGCATGAGAATTGCATGAAATAGCACATATTTTATTTTATTTCATTTTTTGCTACATTGAGAGGAATAGACAAAGTGTGGTTTGACATGAGGTGGTCAGCTACTGAAGTTCATAGACTGCAAAAACGAAACACCTATTCGCACACACTAAAAGTGATCCTGATAAACATTCAAGTAATTTTGGTTGGCCTTCTAAAAATGATTTGACATAATCTTTTGACTTTTTCAGGTGCGATTGCTGACGTAACCGGAACGTTCACTTACGGGTATTATTTTGCAGGATTGTTCTACATAGCAACTTGTGTATTATTCTTTCTTGTACAATGTAGTTGCTGCAAAATTTGCTTGCGCTGTAAGGGCACCAAATAATTTTAGGTATATTGGTAGTGGCCTTGCTCTTTCAGCCGAAAATGAAATATTGATGTAGTTGTTGTGCAAATGAAAAGTGAAACTGCTTTCACAACAAAGGAAAATGACCAAAATGACGAAATGTTGAGATTAAAGTACAACACCCCTTTTTAGTTGTATTTGGGTGTGTTCACATACATTCAAGGGCAATCCGAGCTTACGAGGCACAAAATGCGTCTTGAAATCAAGATACAAAATGGAGTTTTGTCCGTCGAATGATCCTGTGACATGGTTGGCAGTTTTCAGTTGTATTCCAGTGCAGCAGTCAATGTGTGACGGCTGTTTCTACCTTCAAGTGCATTCTCAGGTACACAGCACAACCATATTATCACAAGATCAAAAGCTTGGCCAATTTTCAGCGTGAAATACAAATGACAACGGAAAAATGACGGGGCAACCAAGCTAGAAATAAGCGTGCAGTCACGTGATGATTTCGTACGTGGGCTTATCTGAGCACGGCTCTATTTATTAAATAATTGAAAGATAGGTGATCTCACCCTGTTTTTCTTGTTACAATGTAAACTATCGATCACAAATATATATACCAAGACATAAACCGCATAGTGTAAGGGTGAAATTCCTCCAATTCCTTTAACCTTCAAGCCACTTTCTAACACTTTTCATTCCACAGCAATCCTTGTCTTTCCTCACGTCTGTAGAGCTTTGATACACCCGGGACCATTTCTTCCAAAAAACCCACGTAATTACTTATTATTAAGACTTAATTAAGACTCAAAATTAAGACAGGTGGTAGTGTAGGGCTGCTTCATAGTTTTCCCAAAGAGCGAAATGTGCGAAAAGCCCCAAGATTGGTTGAAAACGAAAACACTGAGTTCAATAAGGGCAGGACCATGCATTGCAGGGCACATGTAATTTGCTGTTGTCGTTTTTTAGAACAACAGAAAAAAATGCTGTAACCATGCAGTGATTATAGACCTATAAAGATATAGCATTGTGAGTAATTATC
Source organism: Hermodice carunculata (assembly GCA_964020975.1). Taxonomy (NCBI): domain Eukaryota; kingdom Metazoa; phylum Annelida; class Polychaeta; order Eunicida; family Amphinomidae; genus Hermodice; species Hermodice carunculata. The sequence goes on from OZ026623.1 coordinate 71,534,738, forward strand.
AAATCGATAAGAAGTAATACATGTACATGAAGAAAAAAAATCTTGATGACTGCTGTACTTGAAAAGAGAATTCATGCGCCTGGCAAACAATACTCAAGCGTTACGTGCACTTAGTCCAATATATTGTTTAAGGGCCAGTCAGCTCTGTGGCATAATGGCTAGGACGGTGTACGCTAGGGAGTATGGGTGGCGCGTTCGAACCAGCATACGTTAAAGCAACGGATGCTCTGCTGTGTGGCTGGGTTTAAAGTTTAAACGCTTGTTGCGTTAATGCATTGAAATGTAAATGCATTAACGCAGCAACAGATGCTCTGCTGAATGGACGGGTTTAAAATTAAAATGCATGCTGCGTTAATGCATTAAAATGTACAAGGATTTCTTTTCCTTTTTTTGCGTGCAATATTTATTTAATTATTTTTTATATTTTCTTAGTTAATTAATTATAATAATTTATTTATTTGCTACCATCACACAAGAAATCTATTATCATAACATGGAGAATGTACCAGAATGAACAAAAGGACTGTCATCCTTATTATAATTTTTTCGATCTATTTGCTGTATTTTATTTTTCCAAAAGAATGGGTGTGCAATAAGTTATGTTCATCATTACTATTATTATTATTATTATTATTATTATTATTATTATTATTATTATTATTATTATTATTATTATTATTATTATTATTATCATCATCATTAGTAGTAATAGTAGTTTAGGTATATTATTGGACTTGCATCGCATATTCTCTTTAAATCATAATAAACTTAAAGTGTTGAAAAACGTATATGTATCTTGTTATCGATATTAACTGAATTTTCATAATAATAATAACATGATCTTCTTAGTTCAGTGGTACAGCAGCGCTTATAGCACCACGCCCAATTGTCTGCCAACCGACCGAAAGTGTCGAGAACCTGCGTGGCACAATGGTCAGAGTGGATAGCCTGTATACGAAAGGTGACGAGTTCGAGTCCATGTGTGTCTGTTCATCATAATATAATATACTTTAATAATACAAGTCTTATTGAGCAGACCAACAATGAAATGGGCGAGAGGAAGAGAAAAGAAAGAAGCTGTTTACATCCAAGCTGTGACCCATAGTAGAAACAACAGATGCTCTGCTGTATGGACCGGTTTAAAGTCTTTGAATGTAACAAGATAGTGGAAATAAAACCATGTATACATGTGCCATAACGTGTGCATACATGCAGCTTTGAGCTCATATATTGAAACTTTATCAGTCTTATTGGAATATGCAGTATAATACAGAGTATGCTTTAATTCATTTTACGATCAACTTGATATGGCCGTGTTTAATTCCCACATTTATATATGTTAAACCTCCCAAATGGATAAAACGTAGTAAAGTATATAAATATACATTAAAAATATACACGTAGAATAAAATGTCAGACATAAAAGGAATGAAGAAATGGCAAATTCGCGAAATATTGGGCTGCAATACCTTTTTCTTTATGAAAGAGCAGCTTTGCATTTTAGTGACTGGAGAGGTTATAGTGCCAAAAACGTAGACACCTGGCTTAGACAACATTAGACTGCAACATAAATGGAAAAGCTCTTGAAAATGTAAATTATGAGAAACTACTAGGGGTTAAAGTTGACAAAGCTCTTTCCTGGAAAGCTCACTGTGATAAAGTTTACAAATCTGTTTGTGGAATAATTGCTGTATTTCGACGTATCAAATCTTTTTTACCTCTTTTAACTAGGAAAACCTTTTATAATTCTTATATTTTACCTCACTTTGACTATTGCAGCACAATTTGGGATGGCTGTGCTGATATTAAAAAACTTGTTAAATTGCAAAAACGTTTTGTACGATTGATGGTAGATGCTGAGTTTAGAGCCCCAACTGCTGGAATTCTGAGAGATCTCTACATTATGCCATTAGTAGACAGATTCAAGTACAGAAAGGCGCTAATGGTGTACAAAAGCCTGAATGGGCATGCCCCACAATACATGAGGAACATGTTTGTCTAAGTTAAATACTCCCATACTAGGCTCACTCGTCTCTCCCATGGAGGAAATCTTACCGTACCAAGGAGCAAAAAAACTGCCTTTCAAAACTCCTTACCAGTATCAGGAAGCAAAGTTTTCAATTCAATAGAAAAGTCTATACGGGAGCAAAAAAGTGTTCAGGCATTTAAATCTATGTACCTAAAATCATATTACAACCAATATTAGTATTTTTGTACCATGTAATACATTTGTATTTATTTATGATGTTTTTATTTTATATACATGTAACTTTCTATCTGAATGAAATGGTGTCTATTTTATAATGTTTTAAGCATATTTATAACATGCATAATGTATTATGATATTTGTATTTATTGAAATGGAGGGCCCTGGGGAAGATAAACTTCGGTTTACCAGGTTACACTCCCTAAATAAAGTTTATCTATCTATCTATCAATCTGGTGTAAATGATCGTATCCTTAAATATCCAGATATGTATACAGTGTCTGAGGTTAATTAACGCCTTAATCGGATCCTACACTTCATAATTCTCACTGAAAGTTCAGTTGTGACGTGCTTCAAAAGTTGCTAATGACCCTAACAACTGTTCCCGAAAATTAGGTAGCTTTGAATTGCCATGACTTTGATCATATTTTTGTCACCATGAATGTGACCATCATCATCATAATCGTCATCACCATAACCTTTATCATAGTCATTGCTATGGCCTTCACTTATTATTTTGTCACCACGATCATTATTGTCAGCATTATTATCATGAACTTCACCATGATTTTTGTCAGCATCGTCATCCACATTATCATCACCGTGACCATCATTGTCCCTATCGTCACTGATTGTTGTTTCATCTTTAATTTCATTTGACTCTTGCTCATCCAATAGTTCAGGTGGCAAAGTGGCAGATACACACTTGCTAGCTGTGGGTAACACAGCATGATAATGTACCCCAGTGTTTGCAACCGAAATATATGATACTGGTGGGATAGTGGAAGTTCTTTGCATTGGCCAAATTTTTTTTCCATTGAAAAGTTCCACCATATGGACAAAACACATACGCTGGACATAATAATGTTGCAATGACATATATTTTCACATTTGATGCCGAACTGGTTATTTTGCCACATTTGTTGCAAGTGATGATCAAAATTGTCCACGCGTATGCATAGAAGGTATCTCTGTGTACTGTGGCTACTCATGAATTGACCAGTTTTGAAGCGAAGCCCTTAATGCAGTGCTTCCATTTTGGAACAAGTGCCAACTGCCCTAAAATAATTTACATCACATGCAACACGGAAAATAACTGTATCTTCTTTCAACATGGATGGTGAAAATGTATGCCTCAGGTCATATTATTTTCCTTACCAGCAGTGACCAGTACAGGGGTCAAACGGTATGACAAGCAATACCTGTACATATGAATGTCTGTAATATCTGGCTAAAACAAGTACACTCACCGATGTTAGAAAATATCAAAGCTGTACAAGAATCAATTTGTGGAAAATAAAAGTAAAATGAAATATAGAGAAAGTTGTCAAATTTTATTTGTTAATCACACACCATTTGTAAAAAATAATACAAAGTACTGGCATATCATGTATCATTGCAGAAATTTTCATTTCCATGTGGATTCTTGAGGACAGATTTAACTATTGAGGCAGTAACATATCCACATTCTGTATTTGTACGTGTAGTCAATTTGTTCATTGATTCTGTTTACAGGTTTATTAATTTGTCAAAAGATCATCATACCACCGGGTATCACAGATCAATGCTTCAGCATTATATCTGCACAATCTTTAATGTTTTCAATTTTTCAAAAATGATATTAAAAGGATTTATCTGCTAAAATTTATATTAATAATATGTTAACAAAGTCTGGTATGTCGTGTATCACAAATATATCAATAAAATCTTAGGATGTTTCTATCCATGTTCCATTTTCATGTCAATGATGCGGTCAGTCTGAGTCAACACCAGACAAAATTCGTGCGAAGTTTACTAGGCCATGTGACAGTCACTGACGGGCAAACCGTGATTCCATGAAACGCATAAAATCAACTTTTTCTTTGCTGGATTTCAGTGAATGCCGTAGGAAAGCTTTGAAAAGCGGAAGGCGGCAGAATGGTGAAGAAATCAGTAAACTACCGCGTGAATCGTTATGGTTGGCAAGTGTGCGTAAATCAACAACACTTTTTTTTTGTTTGCTTGCGTTTTTTTTGTTTTAGTTTTGTTTTGTGTACTGTCTGCGCTTCGTGTGAAGTTTCACCGGAACACCCCATCCTGGCCAGGTGGTCGTTCCTCCAGTTTTCCAGGCAGGGACACGTCCTAGGCCTAGGTTCCTCTGAAATCTATCCTAACAAAGTAATTAAGAAAACATAGACAGAGTACAGCAGTTACCGTTTGCTCTTGTCGTAGGCCTATACTAAAATTTTGCTTCTTCTATGCAATGAATTCAGTATTTGTAAGCAAATAGCATTGGAATCGTGTGTAGCGGTGAGTGCATGCGAATCGACGATCCGCCAACACCAAATCTGAGCTGACAATGAGCCGCTAAGGCGTAGTATTTTACTAAAAAGTAAGGGATATATAATATGCGAGTTGCGATCAGGAAGGCCTCCAGAAGCGACCTGGTGACTACACTGTCTGAAGACATTAATTAAGGTAAGACGCAACATGAACAACAAATGTTACATACCTTGCGATGTTTATTTAGGATACCCTCACAATTGTAAACTTTTTGAAGCCGGCGGAAACACATTTGCAGCCCCAGAAGCGGGTTTGCCAGACCAACGTTCCAGCGAGGTTTCAACAATATGAGTTCCTAAATCGTTATCATGTATCACACTTTATCTACGTTTCCTGGATAGACATGTATTATTGACATAATTTCCAGAATGCCTGCTAAGTTGGAGACTTTGGTTTAAATAAAACTGTGAACATTTCCCGGGATGCATAAAAAAGTGCGTTATAGGCAATGGCGCTTCACACAGGGGAAATTTCGTTCACTGGTTGGCCGCGAGAGGCAGACCGTGATTTGGAATCATCACTATGCACTCCTTATGACAGGAACACAGATCACATACGTACGTAACCATGAGAGCTCGTTTGTGTTCGCTATTCATTTGTCATAATTTTTACTTTTGTTTACGCATGTATGTAAAATATATGTGTAATTATATTTTATTACTTAGACTAGACAGAGCTTTAATGTCTGGTATTTTTGCCATCTTGTATCTAGTGTGCTGTTCATTGCGACTCATTGAACTTCAAGTGATACCTTGGTGCTTAAACATGTTAAAGCTTATATACATGTATTGCAGCCCTAATTGGGAGGAGGCATGTTGTGGTATGTAATATGGAAGTAGTTCAACCTAGTAGCGAGGGGATCATTTATACTAAATATGTTGTAGGCATAGCCTAACATGCGAACAGCGGCATTACCAAGTATACACAATAACGTTGATGGATCAGGTAGTAGCACTTGGTCGCTAGGTCCCTATAGCGGTCATTTACTAAAGCAGTCTAGAGGGGGGAGGCCGTGGTACCTTGAGTACCGTATCTGAATGAACCGGTCTGTCCCATAGCCTTTCTTTTTGTTAGACACTGTTCCACAAATTTGAGTACTGTGCCCAAGATCTCTATATCCCCATTGAAATAGTTGCCTAACCTGTGGCAGGTAGTAGTGGGTACAAAGACTGATTGTTGGAATCTCGCGCGACAACACTTAATCAGAGCGTTAATTGGCAACATGCCCGTTTCGGGGCCTCGAAGTCATGATTTACATGCAAAAAGCCACCCCTAGATAGCTGCGTCACACAGCAATTGGCATTCTGAAACTTCTGCCATGCGCAGTTGTTACCAGGCTAACCGGAAGTTTTAAATTCCATGGACGAAAAAAATGGCGATAATCAAAGAAACTGTGCTCTCTGTAGGTTTTCAGTATCTTTTGTATGATTCCATATTTAATGTATAATATGTATACTACATTCACTTTCTTTTTCCTAAATTTTAAAATATCCACATCCAAGACAACTTCCAAGTCAGAGCCTTCTAATACGACTGCGTTAGTGAATTGGAACCCATGGATGTACTATTTAAATGATTTTAACATCTAACAACCTTCATACAAAATGCATTGACTTATAAAGATTCTCTTTGCATTGGCCATGTTTCTCGAACTTTAAACCAGGAAGCCTTGAACCACAAGTATGCAATCCAAACACTATAAGTAGTCCGTGCTTCACTGGAAATATTTCAAGAATCAACCCCCCCAAAACTTATGTCAGTTTTTCACTCTTTTTTTCATAACTCCATACATATAATACTAGGTCCTCCAGTTAACAATATCATCATATTAACAGGAACCATAAACACTCCATTTCTAATGTTGGTTCTTCAATGTGAAACTCTATCCTCCGGCATATCCGTGATGTGAAATCCATATACTCTTTCAAGAAGAACGTATTACCACACGTTTTTAAAACTATAACACCTTTTAAATTCGGGTGTAAAACAATCCTTTAGTACTATTAGCCTGGTCGGAGGTGGCCCAGGGTGCTGCATGTCTACTTTTACAATGTCTGTGTCTATATATATATATTTATTTTAACTTAATTGTTGACTTTTTATTTATGTTCACCCATATGTCAACAGATTTTAATCTCAAAATGGAGTGCAATAAAAACTTGTCAAACTTGTTACTTGTTGTCATTTTTTACTTACATTTAAAACAAAAGGCAACTAAGAAGAAAAAAAGAAAGGAAAGCATTTTGATGTTAAGGGAGGTTCTCATAATGGGGTCTGAACCCGCTGGATGAATATGTCCAAGTACATCCCCGTCAACTATACTCAATATCAAACAGAGATTATGTGAAGAAGAATTTGACAGATTTGAATAATGCAATGGCCGGTGTTTTTGGCTGTACGTATAGTAAAACTTGTTGAAGTGGCAAAATACGCATATGATTTATTTAGTATCATAATGTTGGAAATTAAGCACGATATTGTGTGGAAACAGAGAAATGGCAGGGTCATGATTTTGCTACACTTGAGGAAGAATAAGTCTCTTTGGTAATTATTCTGGTAGTGGGTTGGCCTTACTCATCAGAAGCTATGTGTGCATTCATATTTGAGCGGCTCAGCAAGTTAATACTGTATTATTTGTACAAAACCTTTCTGTTGTCTGTGGATCTTCAACCAGCAGAGGGACTGAGGCTGGGTATAGTGTGGGAGCATATATCATGATTTTAAGTCCCGTGGGATTTTGTGCAACCTATTCAGAAATGTTATTTATACCCTAAAGAACATAAAAAACCATGTTGGCACTTTGCCAACTTGTTAGATTCAAAATGGCTGCCATTTTCCCAAATGGCCGCCAAACTCCAACCATAATGATATTTTATGTTACATAATGTGTCCGAAATGTTCGATTTAATAGATCTAAGAATCAAATTTTAACCGTTTGTCATCCAGGAACATTATTCATGTCTTTTACTTTAGACCTGAATATTATTAGACACAAAAATTTAAAATATCTGAAAAAAATTATCTACATTTTCCGTCTTTCTTATAAATGTTTAGCAGTAAAATAGTTGATTTAAATTTGGCCTTTGTTTTGGTTGTTACTGGCATCAATGAGGGTATTTATAGCAATTCAAGATAGCCACAATTTCCTCAAAATGGCTGCCCCACCGCCACTCCCCCCACCTCCCACAAGCCATTATATCATTTTACATAAAGAACCAATATTCTCCAACTAACATTATCTAAGAGTGATGTATCATACTCCAACCATGTAATAACATTGTGTCATGATTTTCTATCTTGAAACTTAAAACCAGGTGTTACCAACCAAATTTCAAGATGGCTGAAATGCTAAATAATGCATGCATATAATCTATGCATCAAAACTTGTTGATATTTAACTATATCTCTCATTACCCTTTTAGTCTAGATCAATACTTTTTCCTCATCTGATCCATGATCATCAGTTCAAATCATTGTTCCCTATTATAACTTATCCGTTGTTTGAAAGTATTTTGCAGGTCTGTATGGTTGTATTGGTGTGCTGACAGAATGATTCCCTGTATAGTAGCTAAAGTGGTGGTCCAGGACTAATTCATGGTGCTGGCATGCTGATGGGTGGATCTGCACGAGCTAACTGCTTGGAGAAATAGTGTCCCACGTGCTTTTATATTACTTGCTCTTGCTGAGTTTTCATTTATATTGAAAGACTGAACACATTCTTGCCATAATCCAAGCACACTTATTTGCAAAGACTTTTTTTCACAATGACTGTAGCAAGGCCTCTATATATTATTGATTAACCCCATTAATTCTGGGGTTTAGTCCTCTAATTGCTCTAAAAGTGGCCAATAATATAGAAAGTCATCTCTTTTCATGTCTTCAATTAACTTTTGTCCACATAAAACATTTTAAATAACAATTATAGATGAGAGCTTAACAGAGATAACATGCCCCATGAATTTACAGCTTTTGAAATCATGGAATCGGTGTTTAGTGCCCACCTCATAATAAGAAAATAGCGTTCAGATAAGAATTACGCTCGGCGCCCACAACGTTTTTTTCCCCCGTTCTGCATTTTCTTTGAGACTTTGCAGGTGTCATAATACGGTGTAACTGCACCAAATATTTGATGACGCTGTGATGAATCCTTCTTGAGATATTATGGTAACATTGTCAACTTGTCTGTCTGTCTGTCTGTCTCTCTCTCTCTCTCTCTCTCTCTCTCTCTCTCTCTCTCTCTCAATATGTTAAAAGCCTCTACATAGACCAATACTCTGAAACCTGTACTATTCCAAATTGCTTTGTTTGTAATGAGGATTCATAAAGTATATTTGTATGTAATTATGTTATCCTTGTCTCAGTCAGTTCAACTGCCCTAACACACATGTGGTGTTTTGTTCTGAAGCAAGATATTAACTTACCAAGTAAATTTATTTAGGTGGCCCATGGAAGAGCGGATGTTTTCATCCTTAGCTTGGTCATCCTGACTATCTGTTATCTGTGGTAATAATATACTATTTCTCCTATTTGCATTTGTTTATATATATTTCTGTCATTATTACCTAACAATTAAAATGTATTGAATTTATTGTTGAATAAAAGAATCTGAATCTGAATTATGATCCGAGAGCGTCAAATAAATACTTCAAAAGTTTTATAACAAGTTTCAAAATAATGAGAGGAAGCTGGTTTTCAATAGGAACATAGTCATCTATAATGTGCATCTCTTATGAAAATAGCTTTTTTATGCAGGGGTAGGGGCCCCTGCATATTGTTATCGCGAAAATCCAGGCGTTTGCGTACGTGTTACGTAACTATACACCACAGTACACTGGATTATGTCAGAAATAATACAATTTTAAGTGTGCACGATGTTAGAAGAGCCAATAAAATGTTCATTCAACATGTTTTATTTAAGTTGTGTCGTGTCTTTTTTTTTTTAGAAAAAGCGCTATTTTACTGTTGAGGGGTCGTTTCAAGAATCATAAAGGACCGCTACACAAATCGTAAAGTTGCCCTAGTTTTTGTTGTTGGTTTAAATAATTTTGTACCATGTGACAAAGTTTATTGTCAGCCAGACAGAGCCAGAATTTAGTGTCAATGTTCTTAAAAACCATCCCTATTAAAAAAACGGGACAAAATATTCAAGTTACTGTAAAAATATATAAAGTTTGAGGTACATCGAGAGGAACTGTTTTGTACGAAAAGGAGCTGCAGTCCTGTGACAGCGGTCGCCACGAGGCTATCACATGTCAACAAGGTCAAGGTCAACCATTAAACAAAGAAAGAACTGGACTCGCACGTGTTGACCAGTGTTTACGTTTAGACGCATCACTGGGCACACGAACGGAAATAGTGGACTGGCGACAACAATAAGTGGATTTTAATTTCGAGGTTGTGATACAAAGTGTGGAGCGGTAATTTTGTTTAATAAAACTTAAAAGCTTAATTAGCGTACAAATGTTACAAATTGGCAGAATACTTCATCGCAACGATGCTTCGTTTGTTCATCATGAAAGATGTCATCATACACGTAATGGAGGGGAAGCCTGATTGATTTTGGAACATTCGTCACTATATTATAGTATATAGTTTTTTGGGTCTTTTCGATTAAAATTTTATGGGCACTGTTTCAAGAAGTAAACAAGATGATCGAATTAATCTCTTGTGTTATGCTTGGTGCAGTAGGACTACGAGGCCGACGTGGTGAGGCACTGAGGGAAACCACGCTTTCACCGTCTATGCGAAGAAAAAAGTGCACAAATCCGAGTACAGTAGTCCCGCTTTTGAGCGACCAACCCCCGCGCAGACCGAAAAACGGTTGTATAATGCAGGTGGTCTCTCATTGGAGGAGCCCCACACTCGCGAGCTGAACACTAACAGTAACAGCTCAAATCCTGGGCGGCCTTTCCCTGGTGGTAGCGAGGTACACAAATTTCTGCAACCACCAGTTCATCATGATCGATTACATAAGCTTTGGGAAAAAACACAATTTATTATATTTAACCATTACAACCCTTAAAATCTTTATTTCAATAACGAACGCTTGCCTTGGTGGTGAAACTAGTGAAAGACGTGTGTTGCAACTTGAAAATATTTGCCGGTCCCAAGTTGTGTCTTTCCATTACGCTCAGCCTCAATGGGGCTGATGCATAATCCCGTACGGAGCTTTCGCTTGCGAAGTAATGAGCTTAAAGTTAACTGTCGTAAAATTGTTTTGATGATATAACTCACTTCCTTAACTTTATTCTACACGTTCCATGGAGCCTAACTCACCGTAGTTCATAAGTTATGGATCAAAATAAGACTCGACATTTTCTTACTGCCACCACGTGCGTTTTGGGCACCATGTTTACCTCGATCTGAACCGTGGGAAAAATAGATGAACCCACTTCGTCAGTGTCGGTCGCTGAGTCATGCAGGCAAGCACGTGCTTGATCGGGGTTTTGATCCAGCGAAAGTTATCATCGTTCATTTTATAAATATTCTATCATAAAACGTCGTTCAATTAGAAATGAGAACACTAAATAATATTTCTGTAGCTTTGCTCGTATCTGCCAGGGTCAGGTAAGGTTTCGCATGCAAAAAAGAGATGACCACGTGGGTTGTTGATCTGCGGGGAAATGACGGAAGATTGTTCCGGACATTTCCGGAGAGCGTCGGCAACATTCGTCCTGCATTTGGATTTGAAGTATTTCAAGGTGGATGATGTGAACGATCATGAGTGCGAGCGACCAAGTTCCCACCACAAGGAAATTTTTGCCGATCATTATGAGGTTTAGTTCAGAAAACGATCCATAATATCCCAGCATACATTTTTTTCTACTCCGTCACAAATCACGGTTAAGTAAACAGGTCCAATAACGAAATAAACACCCCCCACCCCATTTGTATAATGTGGTCACAAAATCTGTTCATTTGGCATGGTTGCTGGTCGCGTTTAACAGGTGGTCGTTCATAAGAGGTAAATTATCAAAGAAAAACAAGTGACCGAATTTGGTCCTTCAAACCAGGTGGCCATTTATACGAAGGGTCGTTCAATACAGGGAGAGGCCCATATATATATATGGGTTAGGGCCATGGTCATGGATGCTATCGGTATATTTCAGTCAATTTCCGTATACAGTGTTGGCAAATTATTCACAAGATACAGTGTTTTTCATTCAAATTCAAATGAAAAATTAATTAAGAAATTGGTCTTCTTTTAATCATGGATCGTTGAGGCCTCAATTTTTTCTATTTTTTTTTTTATAATTTTTTTGTGTGTTTTTCCTATTTTTGTCTCCTCCAGAGCCATCACTCAGATTGAGCAGAAACTTGGTGGAGACGTTCTTTGTGGAAGGGTGCAAGTTTTTCACTAGGTGGCACTGCTGTGGATCACTGATTTTTGCCGGTTTTTGTTTTTTTTTTGTTTTTGTTTTTTAGCTCAGCTGACTTGTCAGTCAGCTGAGCTTTTGTTAGGGTCCGTCGTTCGTCTGTCCACAATTTACATTTTCGACTTCTTCTCAAAAACCCTTGGCCAAATCCACTTCAAACTTAGTGGGGGTGTGCCTTGGGTAAGTTTCTACCAAGTTTGTTCAAATGGTCACGGTCCAGTGATTTTTGGATTTTTAATGATTTTTTTGTTCTTTTTTGGGTAAATCTTAAAAAATCTTCTCGGAAACCACTCACCCAATTGCTTTGATATCACACAGGAACACTCCCTAGGACTCCTAGTTTTTAAATTGTTCACCAGGTGGCGCTGCAATTTGTTTCTAATTTTGTACTGATTTTTGTATGATATAGCTATTTTTGACTTCTTCTCCAGAACCGTCACTCAGATTAAGCTGAAACATGGTGGATATGTTCCTTGTAGAAGGGTCAAACAAAGCTGTTCACTATGTGGGAATGCTGCAGATATCTGATTTTTAACGATTTTTTCAATTCGGGTACCTATCGGTCAATGCATCTTTCCTATTGATTACAATGCAAGTCAATGGACATTCTAATGCTAATTAACATTTTCGACTTCTCCTCCAAAGCCGTCATCCAGATTAATTTCAAACTTGGTGGCAATGTACCTTGGGTGGGTCTCTATGAGGTTTGCTCAAATGGTCATGCTCCAGTGATTTTTGGATTTTTAATGAATTTTTTTCAAAAATCTTTGCAAAAGTATTAATAGAAAAGTTTAACATGGAAATTTCTTCTAATGGTTATTACTTGAATAATTTTGGCCAGATTTACTTCCAACTTGGTGGGGATGTGCATTGGGTGGATCTCTAGCAATTTTGTTCAAATGGTCACGCTTTATTGATTTTGGGATTTTTTATGAATTTTTTTGTTCTTTTTGGGGGCAAATCTTAAAGCATCTTCTTCTCCGAAACTGCCCGGCCAATTGCTTTGATATCCCACAGGGACCCTGCCGAGGACACCTAGTTCTTAGTTTGTTCACCAGGTGTCGCTGCGATTTTTTTTATGAATTTTTGTACGTTTTTGCTATTTTCGACTTCTTCTGCAGAACCGTCACTCAGATTAAGCTGAAACTTGGTGGATATGTTCCTTGTAGAAGGGTCAAACAAAGTTGTTCACTAGGTGGCACTGCTGTGGATTCCTGATTTTTAATGATTTTTCAATTCAGGTACTTGGTGGTCAATGCAGCTTTCCTATGGATTACTATACTAGTCAATGGACATTCTAATGCTAATTCATATTTTTAGCTGACTAGTCAGTTAGCTGAGCTTTTTTGAGGGTCCGTCGTCTGTCCGTCCGTCATCGTCCACAATTTACATTTTCGACTTTCGAAAACCATAAGCCAGATTTACTTCAAACTTGGTGGGGGTGTACCCTGGGTGAATGTCTAACAAATTGGTTCAAATGGTCATGCTCCAGTGATTTTTTGATTTTTTTAATATTTTTTTTTGGCAAATCTTAAAATATATTCTCAGAAACCGCTCACCCAGTTGCTTTGATATCTCACAGGGACACTCCTGGGAACTTTTAGTTCAGAATTTTTTTATCAGGTGGTGCTGCAATTTTTATCCATTTTTTTGTGAGTTTTTGTGTGTTTTTGTTATTTTTCGACTCCCTTTCCAGAACCGTCACTCGGATCAAGCTGAAACTTGGTGGATATGTTCCTTGTTAAAGGGTCAAATAAACTTCTTCAAAAGGTTGACTCAGTTAATTTTTTCATTCATTTTTTGAAAAAGTACAAAATGAAAAAATTTTTTTTACAAAACCTGAACATGGAGATTTCTTGTAATGGAAACAACTTAGATAATTTTCGCCATATTTATGTCACACTTTGTAGAAATGGACCTTTGATAGGTCTCTACATATTTTATTCAAAGGGTCACACTGCATTGATTTTTCTATTCAGGTACTTGTTAAATGCATCTTCTCTATTGCTTACTATGCAAGTCAATGGGCATTTTAATGGCAATTCACATTTTGGACTTCTCTGAAGAAACACTCAGATTTACTTCAAACTTGGTGGCAATGTACCTTGGGTGGGTCATCTACCAAGTTTGTTCAAATGGTTATGCTCCAGTGATTTTTGGATTTTTTATGATTTTTTGTTTAAATCGTTAAAAAGTTTATCATGCGAATTTCTTGTAATGTGTATAACTTAAATAATTTTGGCCAGATTTGTGCTAAACTTATTAGGGATGTACGTTTTATAAATATCTACCTTATTTTGTGCAAATGGTTATATGTTTTTCAATTCTGGTGCTTATCGGTAAATGTACCTATTCTGTGGTTTGCAAGTCAACTGGAATTCTAATGCATTCTAATGGTAAATCACATTTTGGACTTCTCTGTATAAATTGTTTGTCAGATTTACTTCAAACTTTGTGGCAATGTACCTTGGGTGGGTTTGAACCAAGTTTGCTCAAATGGTCATGCTCCAGTGATTTTTGGATTTTTTATATTTTTTTTCAAAAATCGTTGAAAAAGTTTTAATAGGAAAGTTTAACATGGGAATTTCTTGTAATCTGTATAACTTAAATAATTTTGGCCACATTTGTGCCAAACTTGGTATGGATATACGTTTTATATTTTTTGTCTACCTAATTTGTGCAAATGGTCATATTCTAGTGATGTTTGGACTTTGACCTCATTCCCGAGGTCACAGGACAACTGACAAAAAATTTACTGTTCACTTGATAACTTGAGATCTGTTTTGAGTTAAGACCTTGATGTTGCACATGTTAATGTTTCTCCATGAAAAGTCACGCTTTAACAGTACATGAGTGACCTTGACCTCGTTTCTGGAGTCACAGTGCAACATACATGAATTTTACTTTTCACTATAATTTGAGAACTACTTGAACTGGGACCTTGATGTTGCACATGTTAGTGATCCTCTGAAAAGGTCAGACTTACTCCGTACATGGGTGGCCTTGATCCTATTCCAAGTTCACAGAGCTGCAAGTGTGATGAATGTCTAGGTCAGCTGAGGATGGGCTGTTCACATAGCCCTCTTGTTTATGATTTTTTTGGTTTTTTGGGGGGCAAATCTTAAAAATTCTTCTTCTCGGAAACTGCTCATCCGATTGCTTTCATATCACACAGGAACACTCCTAGGCACTCCTGGTTCTGAATTTGTTCACCAGGTGGTGCTACGATTTTTTGTGTGTCTATTGCCATTTATAACTTCTACGTTTCTCAGATAAAGCTGAAACTTGGTGGATATGTCCCTTGTGGAAGGGCCAAACAAAATTGGTCACTAGGAGGCACTGTTAAGGATTCCTGATTTTTAATGATTTTTTTCAATTTGGGTACTTGTCGGTAAATGCACCTTTCCTGTTGCTTACTCAAGTTAATGGGCATTCTAATGCTAATTCAATTTTTTGACTTCTTCTGCCAAACCTGGTAATGTACCTTGGGTGGGTCTCTAGCAGATTTGTTCAAATCAAAATTTGGAGTTTTTATGAATTTTTCTGTTCTTTTTTGGGACAAATCTTAAAAAAAATCTTCTCCTCTGAAACTGCTCACTCGATTGCTTTGATGTCACACAGGAGCACGCCTAAGTACTTCTAGTTCTGTTTTTGTTCACCAAGTTGCGCTGCGATTATTTATATTTTTTATGTTTTTTTGTGTTTCATTGCTATTTTTCACTTCTTTTACAGAACCGTCACTCATATTAAGCTGAATGTTGGTGGATGTGTTCTTTGTGGAAAGGTCAAACAAAATAGTTCAACAGGTGGCAATGATCTGGATTACTGATTCTTCACAATATTTTTAATTCAGGTATTCACTGGTAAATGCACCTTTCCTATTGATTACTGTGTGAGTCAATGGGTATTCTAATGCTGATTCACATTTTGACCTGTTTATGCAAAACTGGCATTCAAATTCACTTTAAACTTGGTGGCAATGTACCTTGGTTAGGGTCTCTAACAGATTTGTTTAAATGGAAACACTCCATTGATTTTTGGATTTTTTATGAATTTCTTTGTTCTTTTTGGGGACAATTCTTAAAAAATGGCAAGTGTATATGTACATGTCAGCTGATCACAGGACTGTCACAGTCCGCTTGGTTCATAAACTAAGTAAAGCATAAGCAAGGAACTGGGTATTATTATCATAAATTATATTCAACAAAATGTTTTTGTTACACCTGAACAGTCTTTCCTTCAATTATTTCAATTTGTTCAACAGCCCTACAGGCCTACATATGCTTTGCCCCTGTATTTAGGCCACCAGGCCTTGTTTAATAATGTTTTTATTGACAACAGAAAATTATAATGTTCATAAATACACTGGTTTTGTACATTATCTGAATCTGCCTTGATTCATTTCACGCTCTCGTCCAATGATTAAAAATTCAACCATAGAACTAAACATACATTAATTTTCTTCTCTCCCCAAACCTATCACCATCAATTTTTTCTGTGATCATTCAATTTATCATTATTTTCAGCAATCTCTGACGAAAATTTTATGAAGCTGCGACAGATCCTTGTTGAGATATTATGGTAACTTTGTCTCCTTGTGCGCCACTCAGACGGCCTTGAAATAAATACTTGAAAGTTTCATACAAAGTTTACAAATACCAAGAGGATGCTAGTTTTTATAAGGACCCTGGTCCATCAGAAGACGCATCTTTGGCAAACATTTGGTAAAGGTGCGATTAAAATTGTTTGGGATATCGCGGTAGCATCGTCAGGGTTGACGCCACTCAGACGGCCTTCAAATAAATACTTTAAAAGTTTCATAAAAAGTTAAGAAATAGTCAGAGGAAGCCCGTTTTTGATAGGAACCTGGTCCTTCATAAGGTTCTTCTATCACAAATGTTTAGTAATGCTATGGTGAATATTTTTAGAGATAATATGGTAACATAGGCCCCATGTGCGCCACTCAGACGGCCTTGAAATAAATTTTTAAAAAGTTTGATTAAAAGTTTAAAAATAATAAGAAGATGCCAATTTTCAATAGCAAACTGGTCCATTACAAGTTGCACCTCCGATAAAAATTTGGTACAACTATGGTGAATAGTTTTTAAAATATCAAGGTAACATTGACAAGACGGATGAACCGAGTGACTGAAGATGTACGGGATAACAATACCCTCCAGCATTTTATGTGCCGAATGTAAAAACATACCAACTCTATTAGCCTATTCTCAGCCAGAGTAGGTTAAACACCCAGGTAACCACCAGAAAAATATCAAATGTGGGCAGTATCTAACAGAATGGACACATTTTTAGTCAGAATTTATGTGTTTAGAAAATGAAATTAACTGAATTTGGTCGTAAGTTTCCCCCCCCCCCCCCCATCCTCAACCCAGTATATCATCCCACCTAATAATAATGCAAGGTGCATCTCAGCTTATCCTACTAGCTGGTCATTGCCGTATACAGCACATGTAGAACAGTTTACATATCACTTGTGTACTACAGTTTGATCTTGGTGCACTTCTTGCCTGTGGCTCAACTGGCATAAATGATAGATTTTGGATGAAGTACCGAAAGTAGATCCAACATATCGATGACTCTGGAATTATGATGAACTGCTTTCATCTTCATTGTCCAACTGAACAAGCCAACTGCTATGGCAGACTGCCACTGTAAATGGCAATCACCAGATACGGCCAGCTTCCACTGTGTAGGACAATCACCAGCTGGACACCACAACTCACAGTATGAGAGTGACAATGATGAAGATGAGAACGGTGATAGTTAAATTAGCCGTCTTAATCACACAAGTATGAACTTGGCAATGGAGATGACGATGTCATTTAATGTAGCAATACACTTTAATGTGTTATAATGTTGTTTCAATATTTACTCACA
Organism: Hermodice carunculata; assembly: GCA_964020975.1. NCBI lineage: Eukaryota > Metazoa > Annelida > Polychaeta > Eunicida > Amphinomidae > Hermodice > Hermodice carunculata. The sequence goes on from OZ026623.1 coordinate 71,552,540, forward strand.
ATACGAGTGTGACAATGATGAAGATGAGAACGGTGATAGTTATAATAGTTATCCTAATCATACAAATATGAACTGGGTAATGCAGGTGATGATGCCAATTATTGTAGCAATACACTTTAATGTATCATACATAATATTGTTTCAATGTTTACTCACAATCTGAGAGTGACATTGATGGAGATGAGAATGATGATGGTTAAAATAATTATCCTAATCATACAAATATGAACTATATAATGGAGGTAATGATGCCATTTATTGTAGCAATACACTTGTTTCATAATACTTTTCCAATGTAAACTCACAATATGAGAGTGACAGTGATGAACGTGAGAATGATAATTTAAAATAGGTCCCCCAGTCACACAGGGATGAAATTGGCAAAGTGCCAACATGTTTTTTTTTCTGTTATTTCAGATGTATTTAACATTTCTGAGTAGGTTTTATAAAATCTTCATCAAAAGCCCACGGGACTCCATATGCCCCCACACTAGTAGTTGTTTTATTGCTTTAGAATAATAGAGTAATTATACTGAGTAGCAGATGCTGTGTTATTTCGTCTTTAGCAATTTTGTGGTTTTGCCAGGTGAAGAAAAGTCTATTTTACGAGTGTTTATAGGTGTGGATTTTCTATCTCTTCTGTCTGTCTGTATATTAAAAATTATTGTTCTTTGTGTTGACCTTGAGTGTAAGGTTGTGAAGTAGTTTAGTGTTCAATAGTCAACAAATCATGGATATGTTATTACTGATGGTTTCCCAGGTAAATGAATTTCTGTCCTGATTAACCATGTCGCTTCTTTCTTGGGCTTTACTGAATTAGAAAAAATAGAAAGCTGAGCTAAAATTCTCCCAGTAAATAGGAGATGCGACATATGATGAGAATCCTATTTGTATAGCACTGTCTCAATTTATCTTCTTTTCACTTTTTTGTATTGGCGCATGCCTGTGATGACAAGAGCTTTGGGCGACCAGGAGTTTAACGATACGGTGCAAGACACTCTGCAGAAACTGGGTTAGCAGATTGAGGACATGGCATCACAGTTGACAGGGATCACTGAAGAGTTGTGCACCATTACCCAATCACAAGGTAGTGTTTATTTATTGAAGTCGCTATTTGTTACTGGTAGGGCTAAGAAATATGGCCAATCATTTATTGAATAATTCTTAGCAGACTTGTACAAATGGAAAAAAAAAAGAGTAATAAAATGTTGCATGGTGAAACAATCAGGATCGCTTTAGTGGCACTGGTTGGTACATTTTTGTACCCTAATCGTGTCATCAACGCCATCCCAAATGCAAGTCATGCAACATTCTTTGCCTCACATACATGATGAATGTTATATGCTTGAAACATTAGGTGGGCTCCAACTTGGGATATGAGGGAAAATCCGGGGTTGGGTATAATCTTAGATGTATCCGTAAGTGTTCGTTTATGCTAATTTATCTAGTAAGGCGAGTAATTAGCCCTGGGTGTGCTTGCTGGTACTTTAATTTTATCATGAAGAGAAAGTTGTTTCCTTTGTTGTCACTATGGGAGGGACTTTTTTAATCAATCAGTGTTTACAATTACCATTAATATGAGATAACAGGTTCACAAAAGGAACCTTCAGTTGCTGGACAGTGCCTCAAGGTAGCAGTTTTCAGCATGTACCATTTAAAGTAATTCTTCAGTAGAACAAACTTGGAAGTGAGAAGTTTCCAACTTAGGTCACTATTTTTATTAGGCGGATAACCCAAAACATGCATACATATCCATACACGTGGATGACCTGCCAGTGACGATGTGAGAAATATTCTGGTGTTGCTCAATGGTTATTTCAATGTGGTTCTGGCTGTGCCCAGGTAAGAAATTATACTGACGTCATAGGAGGTAATGTGTAATAGGGGAAAGCACATCCATTTCAAACATTTTTCAACATATATTCAAGTTACCTTAGGTCTAACAAAAATATATGTGTGGCTCCGTTTACACGACCCAAAATTAATTTTATGAAAATTTAAAAAAAAAAAGTTTCAGCTGCCCTTCCCTAATAAAAATTGATCGACCCTGGCTGAAAGATTTCACGCGGAAAGTGGCTGTCCAGTGCTGTTAATTTGCAGTTAAGTCAACTCAAACAGCATTTTATTTCAACTTGCATGTAGCGTTAACTTGGGCCGGGGAAACAGCAGAGCTGCATAACCTTAGTTGTTTGGTGAAACAGCATAGCCCCGATTAAAAGATTTTATCGAGAAAGTGGCCGCCGTGTGCCGTTATTTTGCAGTACTGTCAACTCAAACACAGCATTTTATTTCAACTCGTCTAAACTGTTAACTTGAGCCAGGGAAACAGCTTAGCTGCCTAGCCACCATTGTTCGGTGGAGCAGCACAGTCGCAGTTGTTCGGTGATCGTTATCATATTTCACTAGGTTCCAGGTGTCTGTTCTCCGACTTACAAGTAACCAAGGCAAACGGTTGTTAAGGTACTTTTAAAACATAACTTACTATCTTAACTTTAGTCCGCCTGCTCAGTTGTGTCTATCATCGTTATTTACAAATCCAATGCAACACAACACCATGAACTGACAAATCATGCACGTTGGTGAGCGCCATTTTGAACATGGCACAATGCATTGCAGAACAGTCACACAAGAATACATTTGATCAAAATGAATCTTGGTCACAGTATATATCAAATAATTACTCATGCTCTGAAATATTTATATTTGCAAAATATATACTTTTGGTTTCATATATTACAAATCTCCCAAGAGTCATCCCAATACTATCTTCATTTGCAAACCATTAGGTGCAGAATCTACAGCTTTGAAAATGGCAGCAAGGTTCGTGAGTTAGTCCTGATTGGATATTTTGAAGGGGTAGTATCCAAGGTACATGCATGATTAGTGTCAACGGAAGGTTAATTTGTCAAATGAATGTAATATAAAATATATAATGTGATTTTTCTTGTGTGAGCATTACCTCTAAATGAAAATACGATGCCTTGAATTACCAGTTGTTGGTGGCGGTGGGACCCAGAATAAGAATATTGTATCAGACACTGAAGTGGCCGTTAGTTGGCCAGCTATTTTCTCTTGGCCCTCTTAGGATATATAGGGCGCCATGAACTATGAGCAATGTTAATAACAAATGTTGTTGCTTTAAAAAAAAGCAAAAACAAAAAACAAAAAACAAAATAAAACAAAATAAGTAAATAAACAAAACAAAACTAAAAAAATACATAAAAATAAGGGCAGAAAGAAAAAAAGAGGGAAAACAGACAAAAAAGATTTGTTGAACAGCAAATAGGTGTTCCAGAAAAATCTGTAAAATTAAAGATGTTCAATCAAATTTTGTTCTATGGTAATCAAATGTACTTTGAACACAATCTATTGAATTTAAATTTGACTGACTTCCTTCATCTTTCATAATTTTGAAAGTGCAAATTTTTAAATTACACGAGTTTGCCTGATAAGCATACATTAAAATTGTACAAATTCAGCTTCATTCCATTTGATGCGCCTATATCGCAGACCAATGAATTGAAGTTGCGATTGACACATCTATCTGGCATACATTTGAAGATGTTCAACATTAAAGTTCAGGAGTATGCCCAATTAGCATAAGTTCAAATTCAACAATGTTCATTTTCATCTCATTAGATGCACATATAAGACAAATCTATGGACATTGGACGGAGGTTTCTACTCCAGAGAGGATCAACAGGCAGTAAGGATAGTTATGTATACATGTACATGGATTTGTAAAAACAAACATGATTCATACACTTGTAAACAATATACATAACATTATAATCCTTTGGGTAATGGGAGAATAAGTACATATATACATAATTGACTTTGTTTCTTCATCTTATGAAAATAAAAAATAAACAAACAAACAAATCAATCAATCAATCCAACATGACTTAAAAACAGGCATCACCTCACTGGTTTTACAAGAAGAAATAAATGACAAAATCTTCCACTGAATGTTTAGGCAAACTAACATGACAATGATCCATACAATAATTGTCCCACACGCTGCTGTGGTTTTGAAATCTGAAATATTGTCAAAATACTCATTGTTGACTGGAAGACTAATGCATTAGTTGATCAAGCTGAGCCAGCATTAGCACATCTTTCTATTGGGAATATAACATTGCAGGCTCCTACTGAGGCCAGTAGTTCAACTTGGGGCCAAAGCTACCACAGAGAGTCCCATACACAAGGCTTCTTCACAATTTAGACATGAAACGTTCAATATTGTGATGAAGCCACCCGCTTGTTTAGGCTTAGGGGATCTGTTCAACCCAAGCAGGAAGATTGTATCTGTATTTCATTCAGAAGGATATATATTTATATCACAGATTCTGGTTGTGCAAGCTAATACAACATGCTTGGAAAATTGTCACATACAGCACAGAGCGCAAATTGTATGTGTGCTTGAGGGGGTGCATTGTGGGATAATTTGGGGAATTTAGCATGCAATGAAACTCTTTAACTTTTCTTTGAGCACCTTTGGATTAGGCTATGACATGAAACCTTATATTGAAAAGGGAATGGCACCCTTATTTAAATGAATTACTATTAGCTTTGAAGATATAGAATATTTGAAAATATATGCTTCTTCTAATTGCATTGTCTAAAAATATTAATGATTCCAAATAAGAGGATCAGTTTCAATAACAGGACTACGACCATAAACTGTATCATATTTTCAGATATAACAGTCAGCGAGAAAGCTGTGGACAAACTTTGGCCGAAAAAAGAGAGTGACAATAATAAATAAAAAGTGTTGCACAGAAATATAAGAAACAATGCCCGCCATTCTACCCTTAAATGAAGGAAAAAAAAACAACAGCAGAGAAATAAACAAAAAAAACCAGAAACAATATAAAAAAAAAAAAAAACAAAAAAAAAAAAAAACAAAACAAAAAAAAAAAAAAAAAAAAAAGAAAAAAAAAAAAAAAAAAAAAAAGAAAATCCCCAAGACCATGAAAGTCCTGTGCTTGAATAAGCACAAGTGAGGTCAAAGGCCTTGTTTGATACAATAGAAGCACCGTGAGCGGCATGCCCATCTATGTGGAGGTTGTTCATATAGGATATTAATATAACAAGTTGAATCATATCAACTCAGGTTGGTTTTTGAGATTTTGAATAGGGTCAAAGTAGATTGTTTGCAATCAGAACAAGGGCATATACAAGTTCAATATTGAAGTCTTCTCTGAAATGGGTGGTTTATGATTTCGAGACAAACTTCGCTAAATCTAGCCAGTGGACTCACACATTTGGACATGCTCACCCAAATACAATCTCTAACCAACTGTGACTGTGGACCATCATCATGTGGAATATCAAACTACCCCTCTAAATACTTCTAAACCTATTAAATTGACCGTCAAATTCAGAAGGTGTAAACATAATTCTATTTCCTGAAACTAAAAGTTTAAAAAGCTGATTGGGAATCAGACAGAGGCTCTATAAACCCCTCTCTTCGGAAAAAAATTTATAGAGAAAATGAGTTTTAAGACAATACATGAACGAAACCACCATGAAAAAGATTCACCAAAACCTACAAGGGCAGGACGGTCCCATACGGGTTTTCATGGTTCTCGAGCCATGGAAAATAAATGTAATATTTGTTATGGGTATTGCGTTGTTCCCTCTGTATGTATGACAGTGGGATATATTTCAAATATGATAGAAGTGTTGTAGTAATAAAGTATTACTGCATAGTGTAAAGAATACTGGCACACAGTATACTTGGGACACCAACACGTAATGAAGAGTGTCCTCATTACCTGTGCCACAGTCATATTCTGATGCTGAAACAACGCCTGTTTTTTACATCTTGTCACTCAGAAAGCTGGATTCTATTTTTGTTCGTTCAGGTATTACATTTTTCTTTCCTGTTTCTGGAACAGTATAAATCATCACGTCTTGGGCTTGGTTTCATTCCTTTAGATTTATTTGTTTTGAACATGTTCACTTCCTACTTCAATTGACAAATTGTGCGACAGACTTATGGTTGTATTGTTTCTGAAAGCAAGTTGAAGATATAGTGGGGTAATCTTATTGGTAAATTGGAACATTAATAATTTCTGTTTGTCCCCTCGAAAATCCGTGTATCCTGCCCAGTATTTTACTATGACTATTACAATGCCACGTTCTTGTTGGTACTTGGGCTGCTGCGAGCTGCACGCTTTTCAGTTCACTTTCATGAGAACAGGCAATTAAAAAGTTCCTATACTCCAGCACTAGGCGTATGAAGGAAAAATACAAAATCTGGTGGGAAATTAACAAGACATAAGCATATGAAGAGTTGATAGTTTTTGAAAAGTGAACAAATAAATAGTATATATTAACCACCAAAATGACAGATCACATTATCTAACCTTGTCTGATATCATGTTAGACCTTTGGAACACAATTTACTTGGAAGTCTATTGCTGCAGATTAATCAATCAGCAAGCACATCTTCTCGTTCTGCAAATATTTAGAGCGACAGCAGTCTATGCACTTGGTGCTGATTAGTTTCCTAGCCGTCATATATGTCAGGAACTCCCATAAAGCAGATTGAATATTCTGTTTATCTGGACCACAATACCAAATGCAAAATGTCGGACTAAATCGGTGAGACTATTCGGCAATTAACTGCAACATCAAAGACCTCCGCTACTACTGCAGCAGCCAGAGAAACTTTAAGTAAATGTACCGTTTTGGGAAATGTTAAATTGAGAACAGTTCGGTTTCTTAAGTTGCAATTGGAGCAATATGAAGGTAATGCCTAACTGACCAAGTGACTCACTTCTAGCCAAATCATCACAGATATGTGCATTCATGACATAAAAAAACATATATTCAATAAACGGAAAGGCTTTGCAGAATCTATATTTTCAAAAGATGGCCCACAAAATTGCTAGATAAAACGAGTGGCTTCTGTAAAAGCGTGGTTTTTGTAAACTTTGAACTTTGCAAATATCTTTAACACTTTCATAATGAAATGACTTATCTGGTAGTATCTTTATTTCTACAAAGGTATATAGATAAACGGATCAGAGATTTTCCATTAAAGCATCTGCACATGTGACAAAAATAGGATACAATCCATGTAAACATTAAAAGTATTATGTTCATTTATTCACATTTAATTCAGGGTAGAACGTGAATAATGTATTAAGACAAACAATGTGCCGAACAACATATCTAAAACTCTCAATATGAACACAAATGTTCAAACCAATTGGACATTACCTGTGTTCTAAATATTCAAACACAGTGCAGCAGGTTTTACATCCCCAACTGTATTTGAACTTGATTTATTGGACACTTTGAATGTTAATATTTTGGTAACTCGTGAATCTCTGCCGTTTGCTGTAAGTGACTCTGCTATCAAGCAGCTCCAATATTTGTAAAAATGGTGTATCACCAATATGTGCTTCATTTCGAGTGGCTACCTAGCAGCTACCAAATAGCTGTATAGCCGCTCTGTCATTTGTATATAAAATCGTAAACAGCGGTTATATAGCTACTCCCTACTGTTGCTCCCTGTTTATTTTTATCATGGGATCACCAATCATGTCTACCCCTTGTGCAATACTTCAAAATATTACAAGATATGCGTTTTAGTGTTTATTTGTATACATTGTAATACTTCAAAATATTACTTTTCGCACGTCGTGTTTTCTTGTTGTGACAGAGGAAGCAGCTGTTACTCCTCTCGTAGTGTCTGCTCATCTTAATCAAGTAATCATTGTTTCACCTTTTACGCCGTACATGCAAGCCCCAATTTATTTTAAACTGTTGCAAAGTTGCTGAACCGTAATTTGTGTTCACCAGAAGTATCGTTAATAAGTGCCAAATTCATACTTCACTGTCTTCAGCTGAAGAGAGGGATGCCTCCATCACCGTGCTTTTCCATTCAAGTAATCTATAGATTTCAGCTGATTCCTAATTTTCCATGTTGGCGCCGAAATTACCACCGCATGAAAACTTCCCCCAAATTCTTCTGCATGTATCAGGTATTTTACACTTGTTACGTGTTTCGGATTTTTTTGCATATTCAGGATGTAAGCATGCATTGCCATGGCAGAAAAACCCATAAAAGAAGTATTAATCACAATATTGAAGTCTTTATGAAAGGATCACTAAATATTTACCATCCTCAAAGTTATCCTACGTACATATATGTGCCCACATCTGCAGCTTACTGTTCATTTGTTGCATAACCAACCCTAGGAGACATTTGCAGCTAATCATATAGCCAATGTTGGGATATATCTCAAGGGAACTAACAATTAAAATATAAAATGAATATTTGACAAAGGTCTGACGCACTGATGCACCCAACACAAACACGAATATGTCTGCGCGGTGCAAGATATGGGGTTTTTAGTGTTTATTTGTATACATTGTATGATGCAGTACATAAGCACCAACCATTGAAACACACAAGTAAAGTAGGAAAAATATATCAGGCGCCACATAACAATGTAGCGACTGGTATCATTAGATGTTACTACAATGTATAAATATATGTGGATGAGCATAATCATATATACATTGCCCCTATTTTTATACAATGTATATGTATAATCTATAGTTAATGTGACTGTATGATGGATAAGTATATATTAAAATATTTGTAGTGAATGTAAGCGGCTAATCTTTTTAATGTAGTTTCGTGCAGTTGGGTAATTCACATCCAGGAGCTCGTAATTTGGTCAGTTTTCTAGAGGTTAAAATAACGTTTCAAACTCCTGAGCTCATAATAAAACGAGAAACTAAATCAATGAATGACCAAAAATATACACTTACAAGAGCTTGCCAAAATGTGCATATCACTTCCATAACAACTACACTACTAAAATAATGACAATATTTTACTCACATTTGAAGTTAATAATTTGGATCATGAGATGCTGATATCACAGTCTTATGCCATGCTCAAAGACGACATATGTGAGCTACTTGTTGTCTATTCATTCCTGCAACCCAATCCAGCACTGAGATCATTTCTCGACACATCAGGAGACATTACACTATGTGAAATTAAAGCAGCTTTGCTCAATTTTCAGTGACAATCACAGTTTATTGTTGCTTATATTTAGCTTTGCTGCATGAACTCTTGCTTCTCTTCCTCCACCGTCGACAAAGGTATTTTTGTTATCTTCCTCCAGAAGCGAAGAATAGACAATAATATGAATCTTTGTACTCTTCCAGACCGGAGGGTATGCACTAAAATCTGTAATAAAATCGACCGTCATCCTCCTCGAAGACAGGAGGATATGCAATAATATATGTTATAATATCGACCGTCACACCTTTCCAGCCAAGGGGGGTATACAGTAATATCAACCTTGATCGCAGGCTCCATAGTTTACTGTCATTGCAAAATCAGAGCTTGTACGCTGACAAAATGTGACACCGGTTTGGAAGAGTCAGGACATATCGGTTTTACGCTGACGATGTATACGTATATTTGAATGACTTGTATATACCTGTTTTGTTACATTTATAAGGTTCAGCATAGGTAGCACTACCCCCGTACTCGTGCCATGTGTGTACATATGTACATGCGTGCGTTTGTATTTGCGTCTGTCTGTGATGATGTAAGTGAAAAATACGATAAATTTATGTCGACCTGTATGGGATTCGAACCCACTACCTTCGGCACACTCGCCTGGCCAAATGTAAAGTCGAGCACGCTGACATCTAGGCCATCGGGGCAACCCCAAAAAGGTTGACCTAGGACCCAGGGTGATGTTATAGCAAGTGTGGATTGTACATAACGTTATCCGAAACATAAATAAATCTAGCATCAAAGTATCTTTGGACAATTTTGTCCAATAATTGGTGCTTTTCAAGCTGGATCTAATTTACACTATTTTTGGGGGTGAAATATCATTTTCTCGAGTGAAATACAAAAATAGCAACTGATTGTTGATCACACGACCTAAACATTGTTACAACTATACTGTTACACGCCTGCGTCTGTGGAGTACAGCATTAAGGGTGCCAATATATTTTGCCCAGTAAGGTGTATAAGGCAGGCTTATGTTGGTAAAACCTATAATATTTTGACGTGCAGACATAAAGTGACTTCGGTGAACATTTAACCCCTCTCTCTTGAAAAAAGAATCAGTTTGTTGCTAATTTAGCAGTTTTCTTTGGCTTGGGTTTGGTGCTTATAACACTTGTTCACCTGGTGTACGTATTCTTGATCTAATCTACAGCTCTCATTCACACGTGTTTCTTCACTGTTGAACTTTGTCCAAAACTTTGTGGCTCACGAAATTTGACCGTCAGCCAGTTTTGGCTGCCTTAAGGAAATTGCAAAACACTTGTGTAAGCTAACACATCATTATTATTGGTGTGTATCTGGCTCTGCAGGTGTGTTTGTTATGTGTTATGCACTGGTTTTAAATATAAGGTACAGTGTCACCATACCAATACATTACATATATGGTTGTGTTTATCACGTGACTCGTACATAAGCTAAATATGTCGGCCAGCCGACAAAGAAAGTTTCGTAAAATCTAGATATAGACCATCACGTGAAAATATCGTCTGTCTCATTTGGCCCGCCAACGCCCTTTGTACCCTTCACGCGTAAAAGTATTTACACATTAGTCCCCACGGTAATGCACCAAAACGTCCCCATTTTCTTCTTAGTCGTGAGCACCAAAGGGAGGGAACGATGACGTTACTCATATTGCCGTATGAATTAATGCAAAACGTAGCGGATTATGAACCTAGGCATATGTTTGACATTCTTCATTGACGTCTTTTACATGGACTATGTAAATCACGTGTGTGTACACACGGGACGCCTTATTGCGCGTCATTCATCCTTTAAGTTGTGATTTGACTGGGTCATCATTGGTAGCAACCTGTTTAATTCAGTTTGGATTTTCCAAGTGACACAACTTCCTTTCAAACACTGAATTTGAATATAAGCCTCAATCATGGACGTTTACAGGCGTTCCTGTGCCCATCGTTGTGGTATCTCCATGGCAACACGGAACCCTTTTCCTTAGTCAGATGAGTATCAACCAATTCCATTGGATGTCATACGTTTGACGTCATCAATTACACAGCCCCACCCGACCCTTCTTGGATGGGAAATACTAATGCTAAATAAGGAACAGTACTGTTTAACGTCTTTAGCCATCTGCCGTACATGTGGTGATTTTGTCTTCAAAAGATTTCGCAAGATATATCTCGGATAATAAAAGTGAAAACCTCCAAGCATTTTGCTTACAGTATCACAGTAGAGATGACACACATTAGAAGTCTTTGTCCTGATGAAAGATCCAGTCAAGGATTTCATGTTTTAGCCACTTTGAAGGAAGTAAGGTGGTAACTCTAACTGTTGTTCTGAACACTGCAGCCATTGGTATAAGAAATATTAGCGCTATATTTGCAGTACAACATAACGAGGATGACAGTTGAAAGCTTACAATTCTTACTCCTAGTGACCTCTCATCTCTAGGTCATTTTACGTTCAGTAGTTAACCATAGAAGATTTTTAGTTGTTTTCGGGCATTCAATGTAATCCAAATGGTTGAAGGTTCATCAGTGCAGCTTCAGATACAAAGCATGTTAGTTGAAGTACCTAGTGTCGCCATTCACATCAAATTCATGTTGTCGTTTCATGGGCATCATTGTCACTTGGTAAAGGCGTACGTGCAGTGGTGTTACTTCCATTGTACATTGGGCATGAGCAATATTTACACTTCGGTCCATTAAGTTTCTGTAATTTTTCCTTTCTGGAAAAACAAAACAATTGTTAAACTTTATGCTCAATAGCGGTTTTTCTCGCCAGTTACGACCACAAACGGACAGGAGTCATGACGTTTGATTTTGACATGCATTATGTCGCCATACACTGCACGAGGACATAGATTGTCATGAGACAGAAACGGGATGGTAGACAATGTATAGCAAACTGGCGCCTCGCAAGGACAGACAATGGGCGGCAAATCTTGCCTGGCGAACTGGAGTGTCATAATGAGGACAGAAATTGGTTAGCAGACACCGTACAGCCAGCGAACTGGAGAGTCGTCTGTCAGGAGCTAGACCAGAAATGGGTTATCAATACGCAGTATGCATATTAATTTACCTCCAGAAAGCACGGGTTTGAGGCCTGGCGATCACTGGGGCCGGGCTGGCCGCATCACTGTTGCAGACAGGACAGTTGCTCATTTCTCACAAAATTTGCATTGTTTGAGAAATTAAAAGTTCACAAATGCCAAACTGGTATTCTTCTAGTACTTCCCGATCCATATACAAGAAAAATAGCCACCTTTTTTTGATAAGTATTCTTAATTTCCAAAATATTAGTAATATCCCGCTTGTCCCCACAGGTACCGACCCGTATCTCGTCATATCTCACCAGGCGAGACTAGGCAATCAGGTATGCAGTTGGGGCGGGAAATTAATATGCATGTATCCTGTTTTATCATGGTTGGCTATGTTGCCTGTTTTGGCGCTATTGTAGACCATGCAGAGATTTGCAACTCACCACGATTCGTGGCGAGTTCACTTATCAAACTGGAAGTAAGCTGGCACCCTTTTCCTGCCACGTTAAGTAATAAAAATATCACTTGCACTGCAGCGGTTGTGGTGCAGTAATTTATTCATGGCCTTATGAATCATTGTTGAGATCTTTGGCCTACGTCACAACATTTGAACTTCAAAAGGTAAAATTCTGTGTGACATAACTTTTCCTATGGTAGAATGGGGTCCCTAATCTCTATGGCAAACTGGACTGTAGTGGGGACAGATATGGGCGAGTAGACTCTGCATAGTGAACTGGAGTGGCAAGTGTGACAATGGTTTTGTGCTCTGCTGAACTGTGTCCACTCTAAGGCGTCTGCAAACCTGACATTATGGTAGTTACATTAGTTAGCTAGGCTGGTCGTACGTACAAATGAAATGACACTATTTTGACGCAATTATGACCCTATCGTGTATCAATAATTTATGGTCTTATTGCCACAAAATTCGAAATATTTTACTGTTGTAAGCGTAGCACTTTCATATTTTACTGCTGTAAGCCTGGTACTCGCGTATTCCCGCGCAATCACTATGCAAATAAATATACCAGCGTATATGTCAAAATTAAACGAATGTTTTATCACTATAAATTTTCAATGGATACATATTCATTCAAGTAAACTGCTCCTACCTGTTCTTTTGAAGATACGGCGAGATAGTATAGATGATGGGATTTAGCACGGAGTTTATTGGTAAAACAAAGATAACAAACCAAGCGTAGATATCTCCGGGGAGATTAATTTTCCCAGCGATTGATGCAAAACCTGCACATTCAGAAACAAATGTTCAATACAATGATGTGATGAATGGGTATAATTTCATCAATACTCAACACATATGTTATTCAAAAAACAAAGAGTGGTTTCCGCACAAAAAACCCACCATGTTAACATACAAAGATGAAGATGATTTGCACCCCTCCCCCTAAAAAAAAAAAAAGAAAGAAAAACACCAAATCGTCCAAAGTTCAAAATTCACTGGAGTATGACAATTTGAACAAAGTTGGTAGAGACCCATCCAAGGTACATTCCCCTCAAGTTTGAAGTCAATCTGCCTGATGGTTTCGGAGAAGTAGAAAATATAAATAACATTAGATTGCCCATTGACCAACATAGTAATCAACAGGAAAGGAACATTTACCGATAAGTACCCAAATTAAAAAAAAAAAAAAATCGAGAAAAATTAGGAATTCACATCAGTGCCACCCAGTGAACAACTTTCTCTGACCCTTCCACAACGAACATATCCACTAAGTTTCAGCTTAATCTGAGTGACGGTTTTGGAAATGAAATATTGAAGGGCCCCCTGGTGAACAAATTAAGAACTAAGACTCTGTAGGAATAGTCTGTGTGATATCAAAGCAATTGGATGAGCAGTTTTGTCCGAGATTTTTTAAGATCCCCCCCCAAAAAAAAAAATTAATAAAATCGTAAAGAAAAATCCATAAAATGACTGGAGTCTGCCATTTGAACAAACTTAGTAGAAACCCACACAAAGTACATTCCTACCAAGTTTGAAGTAAATATGGCTAACAGTTTCTAAGAAGTTGAAAATGTAAATTGTTGATGACAAACGGAAGGACGGTGGACTGAGCACCATAAGATAAGCTCAGGTGACTGACAAGGCAGCTGAGCTATGAACCGGAGCTGAAATCTAAGCATTGCATTTGTACTTAAGGTGTTTTAATTGCTTAAACAAAATCAGGTCCTTTTTTATGTGACCTGACATCATGTGAAACTGATAATATGTGAAAAACCACGGAATTAATTTTACACAATGCTGGAAGAAATATAACAACAGGACAGAAAGTACACATGGATGGAATATTTATAAACAGCAAACAGGTAAACGTAGATTTTATATATTTGTGACAAAAAATCTTTTTCGAGTCCTTTAAGTATATATCATTTCCTATAAATTATCAATATTTGTTTCACATGCACAAAACGAGAAGTTTGCTGTTAAACAAAGTTACACTTTTACAGTTTACTCACCAAGAGTACAGATTGGCATCCAACAACAGAGATCCGTAAGAATGATAAAAAACATTTGGCGGAACACACGAACATTACGAGAATTGGCAACGCCAGCTGAAGTTGTAGTTTTGCTGATGGTGAACAACATCCATATGTAAGCTATCAGTAGCAGTATTGTTGCGAATGTTGGAATAATGGATAATGTTACGAAAGAATACATCCACCCTCTGTAAGTTTCCGACGTAATGTGCAGTGGTAGACATACTGTGGAGCGACCATAATATTCCCCTTTGAAATACGGGTAATACAAATCAGGAACCACAGCTGCCAATAATGCCAGGAACCATACTGCTATAGCCATTGCAAGACTTTTTTTCATGTTTAATCTGAACCTGCTGTACGGGAACACTATGGCACGAAAAATGTTTAATGTGATGAGTAGCAGCATTAAGAGCGACACAAGGGCCGAGGTTGAGGCTCCTGTTCCTGCAATGCTACAAATTGCCGATGAACGCCATTTTTTATCCATTTCAATATAACGCCCTTTATAAGCAACATCTGCACAAGCTATTGTCAACAGATATAGTCCCATTAACATATCTGCACAGGCTAAGTTTGATATCAAGTACGAGTGGACTTTATTTTCTCTTTTAGATCGGACTCGGAAACCAATTACAATCATATTCCCTAAAAGAGACAAAATTCCCATAACCCATAGTAGAATCCTCAAAGTTTCATTAGCCATGAGATCTTTGCAACTTGAGAAAACATCAGCTTCTGGGAAGCATTTTACAGAATCTGGAACCATGCAGCAGAATTTATACTCCAAACTGACCAATTTCTTCAGCTGTCTAAGCTGTGAAAACATAAATCTGTCAAAGTTCATTACGTCGTTTCCAGATATATCCAGCTCTTTCAACTGCGGCAAGTCATGGAATGCCTCAGCCTCAATGGTGTGTACATTGCTCCCTTTTAAATGTAGTGTTTTTAGGAATGACAAGCCTTGGAATTGCTCGTTGTGTAGTGTCTCCAATGAATGGCCGTTCAAATATAACATGGGCAACGTGGAAAGTCCGTTGAACGCCCCAACGTCTATATTGGCTAACGATGGGTTGCCATCTATCTTGAGACTTTGAAGCCGACTGAGACCGATAAAGGTGTCTGTGCGTAATCTAAGGAGGAAATTGTAACTAAGATCAAGGTGCAGTAGATTGTGTGAACCATTGAACACCCCAGGAACTATATCTTTAATTTGATTATGTGACAAGTTCAAATAAAAGAGAAATGGATACCCTATCACCGTATTCACCTGTGACATATTGTTGTGTGTGAATACTATTTGCCTAGCATCAGTCCCTAAGTTGCTGAGCAGAGTGGATTCATTGCCTGATTTTATGTAACTGCATTTATAATTAGCTCGTCTGCAATCACATTCTTCAGGACAGATGAGATCACATAGCTGTTCATCATCACCATGCGCGCAATGTATAATTCCATCGCAAACTTGTTCCAAGGCAATGCAGTTGTTCCCTTCTTCACATCTGTACATGCCTGGACACTTGTAGTCATCTGTAAAACATAATGCATTGGCGTAAATCTCTCCACGAAGCATATGCTACCCTCATAACGCATTGTGAATTTGTGGGAAACATGATAAAACACGCACCAATTCCCAAGATTTTTGCACCATATATTTTAAATCACAAATTACATTTTCAATGGCAACACTGAATGAAAAATAACGCTCGCTTGCAAACATTTGATACCTCCTTGTATTTCGTTACAGCAATGAATCTTGAAAAATAGACACTGCACATCTGTATATCTGTCTCAAATTACTTAGTGATCATTCTGTTCCCTGGTGTTGTTTGAACTCTCAGAGAGCACATCAGAAAACTAAATCAGTATAATGCACTGGTACATTGTTCCAAAAGAACACCAGGGAGCCTAAACCAGTAAAATGTAGTCATGCATTGTTCAAGGAGGACACCTGGGAGGCCTAAAATAATAAAGTGCACTCATGCGTTGTTCAAACAGGACACCTGGGAGGCCGAAAGTAATAAAGTGCACTCATGCATTGTTCACAGAGGATACCTGGCAGGCCTAAAATAATAAAGTGCACTCATGCATTGTTCAAAGATGACACTACGGTGCACTCATGCCTTGTTCCAAGAGGGCACCAGGTAGTCTACAACAGTATAGTGCACTCATGCGTTGTTCAAAGAGAACACCAGGAAGCCTTAACGAGTAAAATGTTGTCATGCACTATTCCATTGAAAACAGGGTGCAACTACTGATGTAACGGCGGAAGGCTAAACTATTGTCGAGTATTGGAGACATTCCAATCGGTTTAAAGAGCTGGGCGACCCATATTAATTCAACGCCACAAATTCGAGATGGTGTGGCCCGAAACCACGGCAGAACGATAAATTTCGCAAGTGTGAAATCCAAGAAATAGTTCCCTGAAAGCATAAAAATATTATTTTGCCAATGACACAAAATGACGAACTTGACTTCCCAATACATGGAGAGATTCTGATATGAAGGAATCAAATATATCCCAGACTTGAAACAGGTTGTAAAGATTTGGAGAAAAACTTGGCTGTGAAATTGTGAATGAGTATCTAGATGTGAGTTTTAGGTGAAGTCACTACAACAGGTCTCATGGAACGTGTTAAAGAGGTCGCAGACGAGGCCTTAGACGTGTTTTTGGTTAACGTCCTGAGTAGAATTAACTCCTATTATGGGCCTGAGGGGAGGCCACCCTGAAGCAATACCACAGCTCACTTAGGGGAGTCGCCACATGGGGTTGGGGACAACCCTGAGTGGGTGACGGCACTGCCGGAGTGCTGTCACGTTGGTTAATGTTGGTGTGCTTTCCCTGCCCTGATGGAAACGAAATGATATTCTGTCAACGATAATGCATGTTAAGTTTCATGAGTAACACGACCTGTTAACATGATGATGCACCATTACTTGCATCACTGCTTCAAGGATATATAAGAGGCATTGATGTTTTTATCAAGCATTATTTGTTATTGTTATAAGTTGAGCAACTAACTAGTTTTAACAGAAGTGCCACAAAAACAAAAATAAACTGGCACCATAGTTTAGTATTATTGCCATGATAAAATATAAAAAGTTTCATCTAGTTATTGACTCCTGTCCGTGAACTTCAATACTGGCATTAATTGTACGGACTGGGCCGTGTAGATCCCTTAATGGCCTAACTAGAACACTCTTGAGCCATGGTCTTTTACCACGTCTGCAATAATGCCAGGAATGTTATGACCAGCGGTAAGGAGAGACTATGAATTTGGTCTAATTTGTTATTGTAACAACTATCGGTTATTTAAATGGTCTGTTTTATATATCAATCGTTTGTATATTCTATCTCAAAATATACTGGCGAGTTTGGACACAAGTCCGGGATAGGTAGAGTCCTTTAGCCTTGGTGGGCAATCTATCTAGGAGAGACTTGCTCCGAATAACTATACAACTCACATATGGAATACTAGAGCTCTCATAATAATACATATTTACCTTATACTGTAATAATTTTATGAATCTAGGGATGTTTTTGCAAATCCTTGTGGAAGGAGTTGGATACTTGGCTATACTAGGATTAACTAACGGAACTTATACCCTTGCCTTGGAACTACTACCACGTTTGTAGGGATTCTGCCTTACATATGCCTTATTTTCATTTAATTTTGTATGTATTAATATTGATGCCGACATTTTAATCATGTCTCATGTTTATATAACAATAAACTGCAATTAGGGGATTGTCAGAAGTCAATGTAAGGGCAAGTGCTGAATGACTTGCCCCATCGGTGGGCTATGTTCTGGAACCTCTGGCCCCATTCAGTAATTGACACCCCAGGGTAGTTCATGCATTTGTTTCTATATATAATTTTACCATGTGTGCGGGACATTTATATCATCAGATATTTTGCTACACCTGTGCACGTTTTATTGAATTAAATACAGGCAGGTAGACTCAACGATTGGCTGTAAGAGGGTTAACGGCATTGTACCCTGGCCATAGGGCTACATAAGAGCATGACTGTGAAACGCACACAACAGTGTGGAAAATGTCTCGTAATTGCAACCAATTTGACATTATGATACTGTGCTTGTTTATGATTATATGCTTAGAAATTAGTATTATGTGCTGAGGTATTTTAGTGCAGTGCCGGGAAGAACTTAAAAGGCATGATATAATGGTGCCTATATCGGAAATGGATACCTATTTGTATGAGGCCTTTTGCATAATACAACATTCAGTGCAGCATTTATGTATATAGTTTGTATGATTTATTATATTTCAAATGAACTGATGAACTTATGAACTTATTTGGGAATGATGATTTTGCCAGGCTCATTCAGGAAAAAAAATATGGTCATGTTGCTTAGTTGAGTCTTGAAATGAATTGTCAAGACTGAAAAAAAGGGGAACGTATGTAAAGATTTGGAGAAAAACTTGTGAAAAGGTTATGTTAATTATAAAGAAAATATATCGTACAAAAAAATTGAACTTCCAAAGAAAGTTACCTAAAGGGTTAATATTTGTAAAGCTGAGCTTCCAGTAAATGTTAGATCTAGTCTGTGCCAGTCTCTGTTTGTAGCCAAGCACGCAAGTAGTAATTAAAAGAGATGACCAGACCCCCTCTTTCTGCCACTTGGCCAAACATCATTAAGTAGTAGAGACCCAGCAACTATCATCAGAAACTCATTAAAGAATTGTTTAGTTGTTCAGTAAATACCGTTGTATATCTCTAGACCTTTCCTTGGAACCAAAAGTCATTAGGAAGTCGCTAAGTCAGTAATCAAGTACCAGTGGTATGTTTCTAAATCTCTGCTGAAGATGTCTTACCAGATAATCACAATATGTTCAAAGGTACACCGGCAACTGAAGGTCTCGATTAGTGTTTATATAATAACAGATTGTGTACTTCAAAGGTACACCGGCAACTGAAAGTCTCATAAGTGCGGGTGTTTATACTGACAGATACTAATGAGCGTGTAGTCATCGAAAGTTCATTAGCTTGTTTGTGCAACTGGCCCTTCTTCAAGTTAATAAAACCTGTGTACTAAGTGAATAAACGAGTCTTTACCATCTAAACTCCAAAGAGTCGGGTCGTTCTTAGCAGCTCCCGCTGTTTCTGCATGTTGTGAAGGATGCAAGAATTTATTTAAGTCTTAGAACAGTGAATCTCTGACGCAGGTCAGGGCGTGTGCGCACAAGCCCGAAATTACAGGACAATAGTAAAGGGACGGAAGAACTTTACAAGGTGTAATACTATACAGGTTAAGCACTTCCAGTGAGACTTTCGATAGAATATGTCAAGATACATTTCCAGAATATATCAAGAAAATGCCACCTGACAGTTTCAGACAGCAAATAGATAAGCAAAAAAAACCCTAAAATAAATGAATGAATGAATGAATAAATATAGATAGATAGATAGATAGATAGATAGAAAGACAGATAGATAAATAAATAAATACATAAACAAGTATATAAATAAATAAATAAATAAATAAATAAATAAATAAATAAATAAATAAATAAATAAATAAATAAATAAATAAATAAATAAACAGTTTGAGATAGAACAATACATATAGATTTACCTATTTACAAAAAAAAAAAAAAAAAATCACACATTAGCAAACGTTTTCATACGGCACTGATGGCGACCTTTTCCGACTCTCGTTTAAGAAATGTAAAATTTATTTTTTTGTTGCTTGCCTTGATGTGTGTAAATATATTTTGTGCCTATTAAAGTTACTGGGTGTTTTTTTGTTTACAAAAGCAGCATTTTACATTAGTCACACGTAATTATCATTTGGCAAACTTTCTCGAATAAAATGAGAACAATTAGGCCGTTTTAATTCCATGTGTTATTACATTGATCACACGTAATTATCTTTGCAAAATTTCTTTCATGAAATGAGAAATATTTGTGTGTTTTATTTATCAATGCTTACTAGCTTTGCAAAATTGACTCAATTTACAAAGTTGGGTGTACAAACATCTTCTATTTCCAAACCCTGCCTTGTAAATAAAGGTAAAAATTAACACGTAACATGCTTCTTTAAAAACGTATTTTGTATGGAAAAAAATCTTCTGGATATAATTGACTGTTCATCTGCACTCTGCAAACAATTAATATGTAGTTCGTTGCGACTAGACTTCGTTGTCAATAAAGTGAAGTGACACTGTTGGACACCAAAATGTCGTTCATATACCGAACATGAACATGAGAAAAAGCGTAGACTTGCTTCAGCTCGTCTGCAGTCTCATGTGGCTGATGGGAGAAAGCGTAGGCTTACGTCCTTTTGTCCGCAGTCCCAAGTGACAGGTGTTTCAATGCCTGAAACCCCAAGGGAGAGTAAGGCAAAGGGGGCATTACAGTTCAAAGTCCGGTAGCAGGAAATCACCTCATGGGGATCATGAGCGCCTGTCTTTACCCCAACGACATCCACTTCTGCTTTTGGCAGCAGTCACCATGCGAACCGGTGCATCCACGTTGAAACCTTTGGGTTCCCATCTGGGTATTCTGGAACCTCGCCCAGTCCGAGCACTCCAATAGTAATTCGGCTGATCACGTGATGCAACAATGGATTGTTCGACAATTCGATTGGAGCAGCATATTCCTGTCTGAAATTACGGATATACTGACTTAATTTTCGCCAACATTGGACTTACCATTTATGATACATTGGTGACACCATACGTTATACAGTTTTGGCAATTGAAGTTAGGATTGCAGTGTTTTTGGACATTTGTTTTACCTCTAAGACTGTGGAGCCTCCCGCCACGAGCAGGTCAGCGAGGTCATAGTACCTATTTCCACTGTATATCTCACACTGATTAACCAAGACACAATGGCTGGAATCTCAAAGGGATCTCCAACGGATAATCATAAGCTTGATATGTCGGAATCCCAGGTGGTTGAAGTCACAAAGTCTCAGATCGAGGATATTGTCCAAGCAATCAGTAATAGTGATCATATGGATTGTTATGAGAAGGTTGACCACTCAAAAGCGGACAAAGCAAGCAAGAAAAACACTAATGACAGTAAGACTACTTATCCAAAACAGAAGCTGGATAAAGAGAAAAAAGGAAAGGGGCAAAACCAAAGGATCCATAATAATAAAGATGGAAAAG
Source organism: Hermodice carunculata (assembly GCA_964020975.1). Taxonomy (NCBI): domain Eukaryota; kingdom Metazoa; phylum Annelida; class Polychaeta; order Eunicida; family Amphinomidae; genus Hermodice; species Hermodice carunculata. The sequence continues at coordinate 71,574,236 of OZ026623.1, forward strand.
AGGCTAAGTCACAAAGTAAGGAGAAATATTGTCATTCTTCCTGTAAATACAAAAACAAGGGTGAGGTTGCTTCAATGTTACGATGTACACAATGCATGGTATGGTTTCACTTTGACTGCATATCTGAAAATGAAGCTGATGCTGTTGGAATATGGTGCTGCCATCAATGCAGACAGACCCCTTACAAAGTAGATACCATACTAAAAGAAGTGAAGTCACTGTCTTCTACGCTGTCAAATTTGTTGGCGGCAAATACAGAGCTTCAGAAACAACTGACTGAAAAGACTGAAGAATGCAATGAGCTTAGGCTTGAAAATGAGCGATTGCATAAAAAGTTATGTGAAAAAGGAAATAAAGATGAAAACCCTGATGATTCCATGTATCAGAGTATCACTCTTGAGACCAGCGCCAATCTTGATCAAAGTAATAATTGGGAAAATGACTGGGAATCACCCAGAAACAGTAGTAATGAACTTACCATGCAGAGAGATAGTCACTGGGACAAATGTAGTTCCTCTACAAATCACAACAATCGAGAACCAGTTTTCAACGTTCAATTTGGCAAGGATGTTGATACATTAATACTAGGTGACTCTATCATTCGTGACACACATTTGTATGTCAAGGATGATGTTATGATTGAGTGTATTCGTGGAGCCAGAATTGTAGAGATAACAGAAAGAGCCATTGAGCTGAGACGTGAAGGGGTTAAACCGGCAGTTGTGGTTGTTCACGCGGGTGTAAATGATTGTATTCACCTACGCAAAGCAAAACACATCACCCATGACCTGAAAATGCTTATAAAAGAGGCGAAAAAGTTGGCACTGAATAATCAAGTCATTATGTCTGGCATTTGTCCCAGAAATGACAATAAAGAGGCTGCTAAAATCGGGTATGATGTAAACCGGGAGTTACAAAAACTTTGCCATGATGAAAGCTGTGTTTTCGTTGACCACGAATTATCCATGACATATAGAGATGGATCAATTGATTTGCAGGTACTACAACAGGGTGGATTACATCTCACAGACAAGGGGACGGAAAGACTAATTCAGAACATTGATTGTCAAGCGGGGCTAGATTTGTATAAATCTCCTGTGAAGGTGAAAAGATTTGCCAAGAACATGAACTTTTCAAATCAGTCAAATGAGAGGCAGGCTTACGGGCGACGTGTGTTTCAGTCAAACGGGTCAAACAACAGGCGATATGGATACAAAAAGTCTGGTAATTACCCTGCAAGAAACAATTTCAACAACATTAAGTTAGTACGAAACACCAATCAAGCAACACGTGACAACCAACCACGTTGTTTTAATTGCAATTAACCAGGGCATCTGTCCGCGACGTGTTGGTTCGATGGACTAATCAAATGTAACTCTCGTGGTGGTTATGCTCACAAACAAAAACACTGTGGTCACGTGCATAACCGATAGAGGTAGGGCCATGGGCATGATGTGGCCGTGACGGGGAGACTGTTTGTCACAAATAGCACCGTCACAACATACAACAGGTTCAGTATTTTAAATGATGAACATGAAACTGAGAATGACCATGTATGTGATTCTTTCCATAAGGAATCAAATGATTACTCAAATCTGAAATGCAGTATACGCGCAGGCAAAGAATTTAACACTGACATTGTTAAAACAACTAAAAAAGTAAACTCAAAACGAGATGTAAGAACAATTTTCTTCTCATTCATTTGAATGTGCGTAGTCTATTACCAAAATTACACGAAATTCAAAATGTAGTCGAAGACATTGAACCTGACGTCTTCTCAATCAATGAAACCTGGCTGGATAATACAATAAGTGATGTTGACATCTCAATCCAGGGTTATCAGGTTTTTAGAAAAGACAGAAATAGAAGGGGAGGTGGCACTCTATTATATGTTAAAGATGCTATCAAAGTTATAAATCGAAAAGACCTGACACCTGAACATAGACAAGTAGAAGCATGCTGGATTGAAATCAAACCTTCCAACAAACCTGCAATGTTAGTTTGCTCTCTGTATAGACCCCCTTCAGCTAATGATGAGTATTATGAGTCGTTATTAGACAATATAACCATGGCTCAGTCTGAGAATAAGGAAATGATTATCCTTGGTGATTTGAACTTTGACTATAAGATTAAAGAACAGCTATCAAAGAACCCAGTGTACCATATGGAGGATTTGTTTGAATTGAAACAGTTAATTCAGGAACCTACAAGGGTAACACTAAGCACAAGCACCACGATCGACTTGATATTGACTAGTATGCCTGATAGACATACTAGGTCGGGTGTTATGAAGTACACATTAAGTGACCATTACGTGGTTTACACAAATCTTGATATGAAATCTGAGGGTAAAATACACAAAGAAATAACGTTTAGAGATTATAAGAACTTTGATATTGTCAAATTTATTTATGATTTGGAACATTCTGAAACTTTTAGACAGGTCATGTTAATTCCTAATGTTCACGATGCATGGAAATTGTGGAGAGACGAGATGTTGATGTTAAGTAATAAACATGCTCCTATCAAGACAATGCGTCTGAAAAACAGGCGGAACCCATGGCTTAATACTGATATAGTAAAGATGATGTATGCAAGAGACACTTTACATGAAAAAGCAGCACAGACCGATGATTCTCAACTGTGGTCTCAGTATAAGAAGCTACGAAATTCTATTACTAGTTCAATTAAGCAGGAAAAGAAGAAATATTTTGAAAATTTTGTAACTCAAAGCAACAAAGACAAGCATAGTCTATGGAAAGAATTAAAGAATATTTATCCCGACAAGAAAAGCCAAAGTGTAATACCTCCAGATATAACTCCTGAGCAGTTCAATGATTACTTTTCAGAGGTTGGTCATATGGTTGCAAGAAGCATTTGTCAGTTAAACACTGAAACGGATTTCCTATGGAAAGGCCCTTCGAGTATCCACAAATTTAAAATGTTTTTGTTTGAGCTACAGGAAATCACGCAAAGATTAAATATGCTCAAAAATAAAAGTTGCTTAGATATCCTGGGCTTTGATATCAAATTATTAAGGCTAGGATCACAAATCCTTAGTCCGGCACTTACCCACATATTTAATCTTTCCCTGATACAGTCTGAAGTTCCTGCTGATTGGAAACTACCACGTGTCACCCCGGTGTATAAGGGACAAGGGGCGAAAAATATAATGAGTAATTACAGACCTATTTCAGTTGGTATTCATGTTGGTAAACTTATGGAAAAAGGTATACAAGAACAACTTCTCTCGTATTTAGTTCAACATGACTTTATTACCATTGAACAATCTGCTTACTTGGAGAAACATTCAACTCAGACCTGTCTATACAAGGTAGTTGACGACTGGCTAGCTAACATTAATGATGATTTGATAACAGCTATTTGCTTTTAGGATGTCCAAAAGTGCTTTGACACAATAAATCACGATGTTCTGAAATTTAAGTTGGAAAGGCTTGGTATTGTAGCTAATGAATTATCTTGGTTTTATTCATATTTAATTGATAGACGGCAGAAAGTAGTGTGTAATGGGAGGTCGTCTAGTGAAAGTAATGTTACTATAGGGATTCCCCAGGGGTCCATTCTTGGACCCTCCCTCTTTATTTTATATGTTAATGACATGGTTCAAAATGTGAACAATGGGTCTATTAACTTATTTGCCGATGATACTATTCTCTATACAAGTGGTTATATTATACAGGAAGTAACGAATGCCCTACAGAAAAATTTAGATAATGTGGATTACTGGTACACAAGAAATAAATTATCAGTTAATGCTGAGAAATCCAAATCTATGCTGATTAATAAAAAGGGGAAGAGTTCGGATGTGCTCAAAGTTAATCTTAATGGTGAAGAAATTAAACAAGCCCACGATACGAAATATTAAGGTATACAATTGGATAAAAATATTAATTGGGAATCTCACTTGGAAAAACTACATTGTAGAATCATGTCTAAACTGGCTGTTTTAAGAAGATTAAGTAAATTGTTACCCAAGAAAATGTTAGAAATGATTTACAATGCTATGATATTGCCTTGTATCGACTATGGAGATACCGTATGGGGAACAGCTGCAAAAGCATTAAAGGAGACTCAGCGCTTACAAAATGCTGCTGCTCGGGAAATTACCGGTAATTTTGACTATGTCAATGTACGAGGTGCTGATCTAGTCAGAGAATTAAAGTGGCAGACAATGGCAGAGCGGCAGCGTTTCCACACGGCTATGCTTATGTACAAGTGTATATATGGTCTTGCCCCGAATTACTTGTGTGACCAGGTCAGTCTTGCCAGAGAGGTCAGTTCCTATCAGACCAGACAAGCTGCAGGTTTAAATGTTATTGTGCCGTCTCCCAATAAAGAGGTTTTTAAAAAGTCATTTTTATACAATGGTGCTATTGTGTGGAACAGTCTCCCGGAGTTTTTAAAGGGAAGCCAAAGTGTACTTGATTTTAAAGCACGTTACAAGAGACAGTATTTCTGATTCGGTTCATTTAACAGCATAAATGAATATATCCTTCTTTTTTTTTTTTTTGGTTTTCTGTTCTTAGATTTACTTAGTTGTTTCTTAACCTTAATCTTATCGTCTATTTTACTGCTTTTATCTAGATGTATGGTGGGCCTCTTGGAAGAACAGAGCTGTGCTCTGAAAGGGTTACCCAGGGTAAATGATGTTCATAAATAAATAAATAAATAAATAAAATTCGGACCCCACCCTTTAAGCATCATTCTCCCCTCCCTCTGAAAATTGGTGCAAAATTCACTTTGATTCTATTATGTGCATGTGTATTCTTTATTATGGTAAAACATCAAATACATGATGAAAATGTTCCCTAATAATTTTGGAAGCTTAATATTGAATTTGTTGTGTGGCTTTATAATGATAAAGGAATCACAAATAGATCTATTTTAAGGGTGATACATGGTGGCCCCGAGAGTGATATGGTGATCTGTCTACCAAGGAAAAAATTTGGGACACCAGCTGAAACTACCGGCAGCCAAACTGCACATTTTCCAACTGCATGGAAATTAAGAAGTAGGCCTATCCCAGCAATAGTAAAAGAGGCCTAATAATGGCCAGGAACATGAACGTTTGGGAGCAGTAGTGGGCCTTGTAGTGACACAGAATACCCCCGCCCCACCCCCAAGCACAAGGCCAACACATGCAGAAGTCAGTGACATGGACTTGGACAACTTGGCCGGTGCTCGTCAATACAAAAAACGCTGCAGAAGCGACTCACTGGGGTGCTTGCACACTGAAAGGTACATACTGTCAAGAGTATACACATGGAATAACACAAAAACCCCTAAAATATCGATTATAAGTAGGACGAAGTCCTGTTGCTTGCCTTCAGATACAACGTATTACACGCCTTTTGCGAGTAAGTAGTTTAGAAAGGAAACAAATTCTTCCATGTTTCAACTAATTATAAGTAGATTAATTAATGAATTCAACCCACATCGGTTTTATTCACATCTGAATTGTTTCCACAAAAGGGCAGCGATTGTGCACGTTTTTTTTACATCTGCATCTATTGCCGCTACTCGGGGAATCACCCTGAGTTTAATCTATTTTTGTAAAGCTCTGCTCCGTTTTTTGAAAATTAGCAACGTCTTGAATGAAATCGAGGCTCCTGTAATCCAGCACATGATCAACAATTTAAACCATTAAGTGTAACTACGTCACATACGGTATATAAGTGTTTGCGAACACTGTCAGTACTTGCACAGTGTGGTATCCTATGATATCAATAGAAAAGGTCAGAATTAGCTTTAAGATGTGTATTCGCCCCCAATAAACAACAGAATACACAAACTTTTGCAGAGCTAGAGCTGTGTATTCCCATTAGATTGTATGTTAGAGCAACCGTAAATAAACTATTCACTAATGTAGCTGTAGTTATATGATATTTATGAGGTATTTAGTAATGCATCTAGATTAACCGTCTGAAATTTTGTGTTTCTTTGTGCAGTAGTTTTCAAGTTATTAAGTTGAAAGTTACAATGTAAAGTAATGGGAATACACAGCCCTACCCCTCCACTGACTGCAATGCCCCCTTTCAGGCAGTTCTCGAACATTCTGCTCTTGGCCTGGCCATTTGCAAGCGTTTTATCAAGCCATGGCAAGGCCAAGCTGACCAGTGTTCTCCACACGTGTCCCTTTGGCATTGCCCCGATCTAGACCACGGCGAGGACAAAACGACTGACGCCTGTCCAATTCAACCGCAAATCACGCACTATTCTGCGACTTTCTGTCCCTTGCTTGTTCATGTACAATTTATGATCTGCTTCTGTGTTTATAATCCTCCACAGTCCACAATTTGCACGGAAGCAAGATATCAAATTCAACGTATTTCAGTCTCTGTTTCAGCGTTGTCCCGCTACCAAAGATCATATGACCCAGTTTACTGGCGCATCCAGAGAGAGAGAGAGAGAGAGAGAGAGAGAGAGAGAGAGAGAGAGAGAGAGAGAGAGAGAGAGAGAGAGAGAGAGAGAGAGAGAGAGAGAGAGAGAGAGAGAGAGAGAGAGAGAGAGAGAGAGAGAGAGAGAGAGAGAGAGAGAGAGAGAGAGAAAGAGAGAGAATTATAATGCTTGAACTGTAAATATCTTCCAATCTGAACAGTATTTGTTCTTTGTTAAGTGGAGCAGTCTTCAATGGGCGTATATCCATTCACCTCCACACTCATGGAAAGTGAACACTCAAATGCCAGATTTAGTACCTCAATTGTGCAAAAGTTGTATTACTATGAGGGCTAAATCATTGTAATGTTTTCTTTGTTTTTTTTTTATTGTGTCAAATTGCTATTTGTATTATCTAATGTGTCAATAGATGTTATGATTGTCACCTCCTCGTGGAGATTTGGTGTATCCCATCTGCAATGGATTGATAAGCCATTGTTTCCTGACAAGAAAACATTGACTGCACACAGTTTGCAAAACCCGGCTGATAAGTTACTATAAAACGACCCACATTGCTTGTAATTAATGGAATAACTATTTATGACTTCATACATCCATACTTCTATTTCATATATAAAAATTACACAATGAGATGCTTTTCTATTTCTCTTTGACCTACATTTTATGTGTGTATGTGTGTGTGTGCGTGTGTGTGTGTGTGTGTGTGTGTGTGTGTGTGTGTAAAATACACTTAGGCCATAAATGAAATGGCAGGATATAGAATACATGGCAGTGTCTTTGGTAAAAAGAGCCAAATCCATTCATCCGCTGCTCAGATTCTCGTTTTCGTATCCGTCCCAAGTAGCATATCTGTTATGGGTTGAGCGCGGTAAATTCAATACCCTTCAGAATATGGCGATTTTCGGTGTTGATAATGTTTCTGTGTGGTTTAGCTGACAACTCAGCAGCATTTACTCTTCTGAGGTTAGGATTGGCTGAACAGAACATGCCTTGAGGCCCAATTACACACTGGAGCGGTAACGGAGCAGTAACGGAAAACCGCACGTTAAAATAATTAAGATACGTGGTTTTCCTTAGATATAATTACCCTGACAGCGGAACGGTAAAGCGATACTGCGCTAAACCGCTCAAAATAGAAATCCAATCGATTTTTACTGCGTATCGCGCGGGAACATGAAGATTTCAGCCAATCAGAACCGTTTTTTTTTTTTTGGTAGGCATCATCTCCACGTGTCGAGAGAGAAATATGTGCTACCAACATGGTCATCATGGAAAATTGATTTTGAAAGTGCAAAAATATCGTCAATTATACGACCCAACGGCTAAAAGGTATAAAGATGCCCAAAAGAAGCAGACTGTGTGGAAACTCGTTGGTTCAAAAGTGGACATGTCAGGTAATTATTGCGGTATGCACAAAAGTCCCAAATACATGTGTAGTATAGTGAACATGTGGTCCATATAGATCGGAATTTGGGTCGTGAAATAATCTGAGTTCAATCTAATTTCAGTCGGCACATTTAGAAGAGTGACCTATTATTTTAATCAGTTAGTTTGTATTGCATTGCTTAAATTAATAGTCAATCTTTCAGAAGGCTATTCACACACAAACATATTACTGGCCCAATGGGCCATGCAACTTTGAAGGTACAACTTTGTAATTCCGCGCGATGTACTGCTCTCAGTGTAATTTAAAATCCGCGCGGAAATACCGGTATCCACTATCCGCTTTCCGCTCTTCTGTGTAATTGGGCCTTTATGCTATTTAATTTGTTTTGTTGTGCTTGGTGACTCCCACTGGCCCTTGTTCCCTCCCCTCGGGAATCGCCAAAAAACCTAGCACTCAAGCCTTCGGCTTGCGGGCCAGGTTTGCCGCAAGTCCAGGGAGGAATACGGGCCGGACAGTGAACGTCACCTAGCACAGGGAGGCAACGTAAATAAGAAGTCTGAGAAGAACGGAAAGTCTGTAGCACCTTGGTCAGTCCGAGTGCTCGGATCCTAAGCCCGGAATACCATGCTAACCACTGGTGCCTAAGCTTACTTCCCGAGTTCCCGGATCCGAGAGATTGGTTCGTAATCAACGGCAAAGGGGTGTAGGAGGAAGGCACCCAGCTCTTGGCGCGCCTTCTGCTGTCAGTGGGCTTTGGCCGCCGGGGTGTCTGCAGCTGCGGTGGTCCAGGCGGAACCTTCTGTTCCCCCCAACAGCAGTAACGGCAGTCCCTTCTTTCTGAACCTCAGGCCGCTTTGCCCCAGAGTGAGTAGTTGGCAATCCCGCTTGTTCCTGTGTTTGAGCTGGGTACGCTGCCACTGTCTCTAAAGCGGCAAGCGGAACTCGAGTTGCAGAACAGCGGTTGTGGTAGGAGACTTTGTCTTTTGCCACATTGACCACTGCTGTTGCCGAGTCTGAGCAGACTCTGACGACAGAACAGCTCGCTGCTTCTGCCGTCAAATTTCACGAGCCAGCTCTCGCCCGGACCTGAAGAACGGGAGTTCCCTGAACTCCTTTCGGACCCCTCCTGCCTGTAGACTTCTCAGTCCATGGCGGCCGAGGTCCCAGATAGTCTAGTGGCCTCCCATAGATCCAGCCAGATCTCTCTGGCCAGCGGACACGTTTGTTGGCGGCTGCCAAGTTCTCAAGCCATGGGTTTTCCTTGCCTCCCCTGTCTAGCCCCTCATGGGCATAACAGGTCGAGGCGGACCCTGTGGCTGCGACTTCTGCGGAGGCTTTCGCTTCCCCAATGCCAGCCGTGCAGACAGACACCCTGCTGTCACAGGCGTCGTTCTGACAGAACCTATATTAGCAAGATATAGTGATCGAGTGCTTTCCCCTTCTGGCTTCGTATTATTGTCTTCTTACTTTACTGTGGCCCACCCAGGCTAACAGACTAAAAAACAAGCAAAAAAAAAACCCGAACCAAAACAAAACAAACAAACAAACAAACAAACAAACAAAACAAAACAAAAAAACAAAACAAAACAAAAAAACCCCAAAATCAAAACAAAACAAAACAAAACAAAACAAAACAAAACAAAAAAAACAAAAAAAAAAAAACAAAAACAAAAAACAAAAAAACAAAAAAAAAACAAACAAAAAAAAAAAAAAAAAACAAAAAAAAAACAACAAAACAAAATAAAATAAAAAACAAAAAAAACAAAACAAAAAAAAAAAAAAAACAACAAAACAAACAAACAAACAAACAAACAAACAAACAAACAAACCAAAAACTAGAAAATTTGATTTGCTTGCTAGCAAATCAGTCTGGCTGCCTGGAGAAACTGCAATGCAATGTATGCAGCTGTGACATAAGCTCCAAATGGGTAATGGCATGTTAACAGTATGGCCCAGTTCGTGAAAAGTGTTGCAGAATAATATAGGTAGACATGTCTAGGTTTGACCTTTCAAGGTGATTCTAGATAAAAAAACCATTAGATGAAAGCTTATATGTCCTTTCCTACTGATGTTCAATAATAACTATGGCCCCGAAGTGCACCATTTTCCATATAGAGAGATTCTAATGCTGTGTGGCCTTGGTTTGACCTTTCAAGGCCACTCACGGTCAAAAATGACAGCACCACATGGAAGTCTATATATACATATAGCATTCATAATCATGTCTGTATCTATATTAGTTTACCAGACATTGTAAGGGTAAAAATGTCTGTCTGTCACCATGGAGCTTCATACATCCATACTCACAGCCAGAAAATATGAAAGATTTGAACTGTCCAGTGTATCAAATTTGCATATGGCTTATATCAACAGGCTCAACAATATGTCTATGTGATAGGCCATCTTAAGAAACATATATTTGCCATTTTAAAACATGTCTCTGTCTATAATGGTATAGAAGATATACAAGATTTAAATTTTGGGTGTTAACCTAATTTGCATAAATGTAAATCTTAGAACTTCAGCTCATGCTTCATTGGATGCACCTATGGGACAGTCCTATGTATTGAAGTTGAAATGGCATCTGTGTCTATAATATTATTGAAGATATTCAAGACTAAAAGTGTGTTAACAGTTTTGAACATATTCCAGATTGAAATTCTGTGTATTCTCATAATTTGCATAAATTTAAATGTTACAACTTTGGTTCATTGGATGCTTCTATAGCAGAAACCTATATGCAGAAGTTAAAATCGCATCTCTATCTATAATATCTTTGAAGACATTCAAGATTTAAATTTTAGGTAATCATCTAATTTGCATAAATTCAAATCCTACACGTTCGGTTTATGGTTCATTGGATTCACCTCTATCGTAAAGCTATATATCGAATTGGGAATGGCATCTTTATTATAGTTTTGAAGATATTCCATATTTTTTTTTAAATGCTTTAATTACCATAATTTAAAATTTTACAACTTTTGTTTACTGTCCATCAGATTGGCAGATGTCACAAACCTATATGCTGAACTTTGAATTTTGTATCTATCTATAATAGTTTTAAAGATATGGAGCTTTTAATATTTTAATTGCCCCTAATTAGCATAATTTTGAACATCATGACTATTCCAAATCAGAGAGACAACTTCCCTACTAGGTGTATTAGTGCATATCAAATTTTCTAGTTGGGGACATGCTTCTGTGTCTTCTTTTTCAATGACCATGTCTGAATGATATACGTGCACTGATATGTTATATTTGAGTTTTATCTCAAACAGTTTTATTGCAAAATACTTAGCTTACCCTTAGTATTACCGGCCTTCATTATGTGGACCTGAGACCTCTAATTGGTTCTCTGGTTCAATATGATCCACAAACGATCAGAAAGGGCTTCAGGCACAATCATTCATACTGCACACGTTATTTCGTACCCACACTGGCCGTGGTGACAACTATGCCGGAAATAAAATAAGATGTACACAAAACAAGGAACAATGCAGATAGAGTATCTCGGCAGTGCGCATGCTCTGAAGCCGAGGTCTATTTCACCCCTGAACATCAGCTCGCAACAATTTCCCGTAAAGGATGACAGAAGAAAGACCTCATAAACAACTACTGCGTGATGTAGATCACTGCCGTGAACCCGAGCTCGCTTTGTCGTGACCGAGACTTCGCCCACTTTAAGGGCACCTTGATGCAGGATTGTCATGAAAAGTAGCTCTGTTTCACGAGAGGATCTTGATCATGCAGCAGGGGTCAGCATCTGGACCTACCACATGAAACTTCATCCTCTTTTCCAGGACAGTCGAAAATTCCATCGCACACTTTTCCAACGGGTATACAGTAACTGTCTGGACACTTTGCATACATCTTTGGGCAGGTAAAATTTGCTGAAAAGATAACCGCGCATACAGTGCATTTTCTGGACTAGAGTTACATAGTTTATGGCCATATCAATGTGACCAAGATACAATAGTCAGGTGGATTAGCCTAATCAGTAACCTTATACTTTAGAGTAACCATATTGCTACACACAGTGACGCCTGTCTATTGTGGACACCTCTGGGACTAGCAAGTAGTGTACACAGTTGACAGGTGTCCACAACAGACATGTGTTTTTAACAAGAAAATTGACCTCTCATTCGTGGACATAACTATCCACATTATACAGGTGTCTGCATTATAGAGGTGTCCATGAGGACAGGTTTAACTGAACTTATATGTACAATACCAAGTGACCTAGTCTGACTGTATGGCGTATATTTTAGGCATGACATGTGTCCAAGGCAGTGTTCGCGACAAAGTCAAAGCTCAAGGAAAATATGGCAGAGAAAGTAACCCTTAAAGCACTGATTTAAGATTGAGTCAACAGCTTTTCTCAGGACACTTTGCGTGCAATGTGCGCAAAGTGTCCTGACGAAAGCTGTTGACCAAGTGTACTCTTTGCTTTAGACTAGGTTTGCTGGTATTTGAATGAAAGGTATCTTCATGAGGAATTCGAATCTTTTAACCATTACATGTTTACCAGTAATGAGAAAACAACTTTAGCAGTGATTAGCACTGTAAGGGTTAATCGCACAGCGATATGTTCTGTGACCCTGATGTTTGATTTGTTTTATCTTTATTCCTGATGGCTATGATTTTTATGCGAAAAATATCATAAAATATGAAACTTAGTAGCAGTGTTCTTCCCTGCAGTGACTAATGTTCTTAGTCAAATACAAACCAGAAAGACTTCAAGAAAATTCATAGCTAACCATTCGGTTAAATGACTATAGAAAGGTTACACGCATACATATAAAATTGTGACCAGTAAAGGAATTCGAATTCACACACTGGAAATGAAATATACATGGGACTTCACTTTAACATTACTGATTATCTGACCACATTTCTCGAGATGGGATCCATCACGGCATCCTCTGTAATTTCCAAGGTAATCCACCTCATAGAGGCAGCGCTTTGAAGGGTTCATTTTGTAAGTGGCTGTTTTGCACGGAAAGCCGTCTGCCCTCTGTTTCTTGCCTGAAACACACATTCATATAATGTGCAATTTAAATAAATACATACACACACATCCCTAAAGTGTATCACACCCTTCCCCTTCATAAACTGCGTCATTTTTAGCATTTGGACCATAATGTAAATTATGGTATCGGGAGGGTGTGTTTTGCTAAACAAGTATCAACCATTTTATCTGTCATTCACAGTTGACAGTGCTTACCAATTGGAACAGATCTTTGTTCAATCATGCCGAAATGTTCATTATAAAGTCAAAACGATTTTGATACTTTTTAGATAGTGCACGTAAAATGTCCTTTATTTTCATGGTTGATAAAATTTGTCTGTCGCTCTTTACTGAAATAATATTCTCATCATGTACTGTTTACCATACACCAAATAGTTATCACCGTTTTTCTTTATTTGAGACGACGGACTATAATTATTATGTACAACCAAAAGTTTGTGTTTTTTTTTAAATGAACATACCACAATTGTTTACTCTGCTGTTTTCTTATACAAAACATGTTGCAATTTATGTGAGACACTGATCGGTTTTTGCCAAGCATTAAATCTTAATTACAATATACTTCTGTGTAATTTACATATCTGAAGTACCTTTCACTGTTTACTAAATGAAGATTTATGTATGTATCGTCGGGAGCGGAGTTAATATAAGTGTTATCGCTTGTTTTCCTATCCCTTTTCATTTTTTGTGAAATAAAATATGTCAAATCAAATTATTGCTAACACTTTTGGTTTTGTGAAACACACGTATCAGCTGAGAATATGCAATGTATGAATGTCAAGACCAATATTATAGATCTCTGAATTGTGTTCTTTTGTCAGAAAGTGAACGATATAACTGCGAAAGATCATCTAATAATTAATACGTTTAAGTCTGCCGCATACTAAATGCTCATTTTAGCTAGACACCTGCTGTTTTCTTTAGTGTACATTGAACAAAATTCGAAACACCATAAAACAGTGTGTGTTCAAATAATGATCTACATATTACATAGGAAATTACCATGAGCAATGATGTAACATGCTTTGCCGAGACAACCATACTCAGCAGAAAACTTTCTTATCCGCCCATATGGTTATGTATAGTCTAACTGTATGAAAAGTCTAGTTTTAAACGTTCAGAACGCAAGAAGAATTACTCTAGCGCTGCGCCCTCGTTTCCGATTGCATAGGTAAAAAGGTTTAAATGAATATGCGAGGACTCCTTTTACTATCGCGCAGGAAAGGCCTGTGTTAGTGACGGATGGCCTGAGTACATACATTTGTCATAATTTTCGTCTTCTGGTGAGGTGCTTGGACAATCTGCCACGCCGTCACACCTGTACCTCGATGGGATATACGAGCCATCGTAGCACATAAATGCACGGTTCATATATTTTTTTCCTGCAAAAGATGCATTATCTAAACACAACGAAAGGAAGACCTTAGACAAGTATCTGAGTAGTGAATGACTTTGGAGCATGAAAGACCTGCATGCGACATCTTCTCAAAAAGCCCCTATTTGCTCCAAAATATCACATGATTACGCAGGTATTAAGTCAACAATATGGTTTAAGGGCAACTCTGTATCCCTTTGCCATACTGTTAACTGGTAAGAATGTCATTCCCAGGCGTATGCGTGTATTTCTTTAGAACATCTTGGGTAAAACACAAAATAATAAATCTGCACAAGTGTCTCGTAAATTCAGTGTCGCACAAGCGTACCAGTGTAACGAAAAATTGCAGAGGGTTACGCTCCTCGAGGCCGGTCACCGAGGTGATCATACCGCTTCACTGGTGTGCGAGTGTGATCGAAAATCACCCACAGATGATCACAAAAGACCTGCTTTATTTTAGCCATGCATGTCTAGTCTAGAGCACAGGTACTCGTATTACTATCAATTACTGTAAAGAATTCAGCTACCCCCTCGAAATTAACACCCCCAGCATAGTTCCGTCCTTCCCAAAATGGACGACAAGACTTCTTCGAAAATGGTGCCCTGTAAAACTATTGGACATATGACGAAATTACAGGTATCACTGTGAAGCAAACATATCATTTTATCAATCTAAAGTCAAGTCCCTGAAATGCTGTCTTTTTTGCTTGCCGCCTCTCTTTGGCGTAAACACTGCAGGCCAGTCAATAACGCTGGGGACACTTTGGGGTTCAGATTGACTGTTGCGCACCCGGTTCCTGGCAGTTTTTTTGCTGAACAAGTGAATGAACCAACATATACATGTACCTTATTGCCCATGATCCATGCGACGTACATTGACCACCCTCCATCAACCTTTTCTACACTTTCAGTATATACATAATCCTTCTGACATTGATTTCATATCGCAAAATCAAGTTCTTTAAAACTGCAAGGCACCATTGATAAACTAGTCTCGCACTCGATGCAGGGATGCCCGTAATTGGCTCCAGTGATTGCCATGAACTGATAGCCCATCTGGCGTTCTTTTGACTGAGAAACCTTACGTGGGTTTGTATACAACAATGTCTCTGAATGAGCTGCAAGAGGTGGCTGTGCCACTGTCTTTAGGGTCCCATGATGTGATAATATGTGACCAGGTATGAACTGGCAAGGCATTCACAGTAAAAAAAAAATCTACCAAACTTCTCTGATACAGGAAAAAAGACGTTTCTCTGTGTGCTATATCTGGGATGGCATGCACCCATTTTGCATCCATGAAGGGCATGACCATACACAGGAAGACTAAAATGAAATGCAGTAGGTAGCAGTAGTGCTAGTAGTTTTATTGACGGAAAAGGGAGGCAATATAGTAGTAGTATTTAGGAGTCATTGATGGCTCAATCGTCATATATACCCCAATAATTTCGCAACACACACACACACACCTCACCCCCACCCCCTACGCCTACCCCTACCCCCTGCTTCCACCTATATACTTGACTGCACATGTAAACTAACAGGCTAAGTAGTACTGCCAAATTTGGCTGTGTACCAGAACAGGCATATTAAAGTAAACCTGAACATGTCAGATTCCAGCCCATTCAGTATCACTAATGTCAGAGGCGGACACCCAAGAGACTTCTTGGGACGGATGGGATTACTATCAGCACTGAGTTTGTTTGCTAACGGACCCTTGATGCAATAAAAGCCCTCCCTTCTCCCAGAATCCACACAGCTATGTCAGGGTAGACTGTCGCAGAAGAATGTCCAACATTCACAACCAATCAGCTGCACTTTAGCGCAGGACGGACTAATCATCACTAACAGGCCCATTTCCATCCACAGTCAGTGTTTGAAACGAAAGGAACAGTTTGAGAGAGAGAGAGAGAGAGAGAGAGAGAGAGAGAGAGAGAGAGAGAGAGAGAGAGAGAGAGAGAGAGAGAGAGAGAGAGAGAGAGAGAGAGAGAGAGAGAGAGAGAGAGAGAGAGAGAGAGAGAGAGAGAGAGAGAGAGAGAGAGAGAGAGATAATATAACCTCTGGCACTGATAGCAAAGCGAGACCAAGGCATGGTCTCAGAGTGTAACTGTAAGCACTAAGTGTGCTCGCTAAACAAACTTTTGTTGAGATAATAGTCCCAAGGGAGCACACAGCTGTATCGTATAGCATGCCTTTCCATATTTACGTACTTAGCTGACTGCATGGGCTACTGGTTTTGCTGGCCCAGATGCCGCCCCACAGTCATCTCGCCCTCTAAGGCATTTTTAGGTCTGTCTAAGCAGGCAAGTCCCTATCGGCAAGTGGTACTTGCACAACCACGAGCTTGCATTGTAGCCCAGAATAGACTGGTCATCAGCAGCTGTGGAAATTCTGATTCACCTTTTTCCAGAATTGGAAACATTTGATTGTTACATAATTGAATCTGACCCGATATATTACATAATTAATAATGATAATAATCTATATAAATGCATGTCAATGACAATTTATTTTGCATAGAACAGAATCGAGGCCCCTATCACCCATTTGTTTTTGAATAAAAACTGGCCAAAAGATACCCGAGTATAGCTTCAATAAATTGCAACAAAATGGCAGGGCCTCCCGCCTACCCGAAACTATGATGTGATGCAAAAAGCATGAGAATATCTGAACTTTCATACTTAATGGGAGGGATTGGCGGTGGGGATGGGGGTGGGGCTACAATTTTACCTACACCATAAAGGTAGGGTGGGGTCACGAAAATCACGATGCTTCCTATTCAATATACACCCCCACCCCCCATAATGACAGACCCCTAAAAACTTAATTTTTTTATGTATTTTGTGTTTACTTAGGTATATGCGCATCGATGATGAACACTACCCGGGACAATGATTTTGTCATCTGATTGAGACCGTGGAAAGGTACAATAAGGCCAGAGAAAGGATGTTGAAGGTAGATTTGCTTATCATTGATGCAAGAAGCAGGTTATCCACAAAACTAGGGACTTTACTGGGGGTAGTGCGTCGCCATATCCACAGAAATGACAATCCGTCTGTTGGTATCCAGATTATTTTATGTGGACATTTTACCAGTGTTACCCATTTATACTATTTTATGACAAAGCAGTGGCCTCTTTCCATTGCATAGTGCTATATGGGATACACCATTCCCACATAAAGCCATCTTTAGCGACGTAGTGAGACAAGAGAAGCCTGGTCTGATAAAGGTAAAAAAGTGCTGCCCGACAAATAGATTGTCACTGTGTGTCAGTATAGTCTAAGATGTTAGTTTCCTTCAATATCATACCTTATGGTAAATATGTTTTTGGTATTAATTATCCATATCTTTTCACCTTCCATGTCCTGGGGGTGAGTTATGCCTTAATTTTTAGAATCCGGTAGGTTAGGGGATTGTAAAAATAGTCATAAAAGGTCTTTGTTTTCTCTACTGAACTTGCAAGTGAAGTGAAATAAGCATGAAGCTATGGTCTGCTATGCAGACAATTTGAAAACTGAATTAAACACTCTACGAGACGTCTGAAGAGAATTAAGAGATGTCTTGGTTGATTGAAATTTCAAATTAGGCTTGAGAAAAACGTGGCGGGTTAGTAGGGGTTAAAACTTTAT
The DNA here is from genome assembly GCA_964020975.1 of Hermodice carunculata. Classification (NCBI taxonomy): domain Eukaryota; kingdom Metazoa; phylum Annelida; class Polychaeta; order Eunicida; family Amphinomidae; genus Hermodice; species Hermodice carunculata. Next base: position 71,592,070 of record OZ026623.1, read on the forward strand.
TATATGTGTGTGAGGGCGCGGGGCTCGGATCAGAAGATTTAAAATTGGATGTGGGTATTCACATAACAAAATATGTCCTGTAGGTGAGGGTTAAAATAGATATCTCTGGCCTAGGGGTTGTGGCTCATTTACCACTGTCCTGAGGATTGAGGGGTGATTGCCTCCCCCCCCCCCACTATCTAGCGATGCCCCTAGGAATTCTACCCTGAGGAACCACCTGGTTTTTTGTGATCATATTAGTGAAGACAATGCAGTGTATAGTCTCTGTGACTCTACCTCTACATACAACTAAAGATAACATGACTGCAAAACATACATGTGACCACGGTAGGCTGACAGATAGAGTGGTTTTAAATGGCAGTTACTACTTCATGAGTTTTTCAGTTTGTATTCAGTGGCCATATACTTGCGGGCAATCAATTTGTTGGCCAGAGGATGCCCTGATGGCAGCACAGTAACAATGGTATCCAGAATGTAGAGATCACTCCCACCATCAGCAGAACGGACCATGTATAAATGTATTTGCAACAAACTTCCAGGTAGGCATATTCAGCATGGATTGCCTCAGACAGGTTAATGTGACAAACAAATAAATTGATGAATGAACAAATCAATAAATAAAACTGGCATTACAGGGCATTCCAACTTTTGATACTACTGTTCACTGGGCAATTTGCTTTTTAAATTCCGCTTGCCCCCTTTTATATATTACTTGTACATGAAACTTTCTCAATTCCACTGGACGAGTGTTTTTGTACTTTTACTTGCAATGGGGGACAAGCAATCTATGAACGTATATTGTTCTCTATAATTATTGACTTTATTTCAGCATCCTGGAGAATTTAAAGTCTGTATATCAGAAGACAACGTGGATGCTCGTGCCTTGAAAAGTTTAAGATGTCTAAAAGCTGGTCCCTATTATTCTGCTTTGTAGTGTTTCTGAGACATTGTAGAATGGATTTGCCGAACCAGTGGTGGACCTAAAAGACTATGTCCTTTTGTGTACTTCGAAAGAATAGATGAGACAATAAAACTAAGGAAGATGTATTTCGCAGAACAATTCACCTTTAAAACCCTAAACATCTGTAAAACTATACATGTACTAACGACTGGTACATAATTTGCTCTGAAGAGTGAACAGGATTGAATAACCATGCTTAGTTTAAGTGAATTTAAATGGGTATTTACAGAAGGTAAAATCGATTAAGTCCTTTTAAAGATTGAAATTTAAATCGATTAAGTCCTTTTAAAGATTGAAATTTAAAAGATTTGTTAACATGAGAAATTGGCCACATGTATAGTGAGTGTGATATTTCAAAAATATTTTAACAGATTTTGAAAACAAAGTGGCACAAAAGTAAAATAAGACAGCAGTCAGCTGGTAAAATGTTTACACGGTGTGACTTGCGCATGCCTTTTGATTCCTTCTGTCCATGCGTCTGTAGACTCATTCTTGTGCATGCAATTCCTCCTACACTATTGCACCCATTTCTTTCAGACTTGGTACAGTTACTGGGCATTATAAGCAGATGTGCAAAAAGACAAATATTTTAGACACATTAGATACCTCAGAGTTCACAGTTATTATTGTTCAGGACACGGCCCATCTATTCAAATGCAATATTGTGTGCGTAACTCCTGTACTATTGGACCTATTTCTTTCAAAGTTGGCTCAGTTTACTAAGCATGATGTGTAGAAGAGCATCAAGGCAGTAATAACATGTACAAGAAAATGTCTCCGTGTGCAAAGTCGTCCTTGATGTTAAACAGAGGTATAGGTCTTTGTCGGCAATAGGGGTATTTCATCAATTGCTTGCAATCAGAGAGCTCTAGTTATATTTCATGTTCATTGTTCTAATATTTTGGACCTGCTATCTCTTTCTTTTCAGAATTTTATCCTGTTCAAAATAGGAACTAGTCTACACGGAATCAAATACCAATAAAAGTGGCGTTTGAAATTGCCATACATAAGACACAGGACATGTCTTTAGACAGAATTTGTGTTGACTGTCACCAACTTAATAGGCCGCGGCATACCTGGTGTTGCTATTGGCCGAGTTACACAGGAAAAAGGGCTATGCATTATGAATGTCAAACAGTATGATTGTGTACCTTGACCGCCAGTTGTAGAGGCATTTTATAACAAACCATCTATGCCTACCTTCAGTTACTTGTCTTGTCGGAGACACATACTTCATCAATTTATTCCAAGAAAAACAGCCTAATGATGGCAATACGGAGGAAATATCTGACATCTGATGAAAATATTTGAAGAGGACACTTTGAGGATGATCGATGAAATGCTAGATAGTTTACGTCAGGATATAAACCTTGAGGTTGAGTGTGTTTTAGAGAATATGAGGGGCAAAATTTAGTACATTCCTGCCATAACAGATTCTCATAAGGATGCCAACACTTTTTGTGTCAGAGTTTAAAGACAAACTGCCCCATGTAAAAACATTTTTGAACTTACAGTACAAAGCAATTAAATAATACATTAGGGACCCTACGGAAGCAACCTTTACACAAAAAGAGTTAACCCAGATGGATACTAAGATTTATACACATCAAATCAGACCAAGATACGAGATAAACTGCCAACGTTTGGTAAATCCTTCAAATTTGCAAAAGCATCGACAGCATTTTGTTATAGGATGTTTGTTCTCCTGCGGGAATGGATGATACCGAGCAAAACATCAAACTGTACAAGCGAAAGCAGCAAATACTTGGAAGCAAAGTTTGGTAAGCATATGACCACTTTGACCCAATACCACATATTCACATAGACTTGCACACGTCCCTGGTGCATGTCCCTCTTTTCCCATCCCGCGGTCCCACCCAGAAGTGCGATACATTTTCCCCTCTACAAAGTTAACTGTATAATATTATGACAACTACACAGTATAATGCTATTAAGTAGGCCTTACTGTCATTTTAATAACTGGTCGACACTGTAGCAGCTATTGAGTCCTCGTCAGTTCTAATTCCATTATCATTGTGATAAGGCTAAGTGGCAATTTAAGTGGTCTTTGATGAATGTGTGCTCTGACCACTCAAGCGAGACAAAGCCAACCGTCTCCCAGAGGCTGCCGACACTAGGGACTTGTTAAACTTGCTCAAGCCCCCACTGGACTGCCATCAATTCGGTGGGAGGGCGTCACAACATCCGGGGTTTCGTGGGAGATGAGAGGTCAAATCAGAGGTCAGATCAAGTTCAAGGCGCGCTGAATACTTGAGTGGTCTCATTGTGTTGTGCTAATTTAACTCCTAGCACTCTGGGCAGTTAAGGGATCTGACACAGCCAGCCACTGGGCATTTTTTGTTTTGTTGCACAACATGTGACATGCTGGCGTAGGCCTAAAAGTGCCACAACTTTTTCATTTTTGCAATTCATGCATAATTATCCACGTGTCATGACTTGATTGAAAAAGACCTTCTCTACATTTCTAAGCGGTTACTTTGTCAATTTAAACAAAAACTCGTGCCCTATACCGTAACACAGGGAATATATCGATCTCAATCACAGTTTGATCAAACGGTCAAACCTGTGTGAATACAATTGCATGGGTACCGGTCAACGCATTTACCTTGGTTAGCGTTATGAACGAAGGTTTCTCTTTAATTTTTCTACAGATCGGTTGTGTGTTTTAATTGTCATTAAGTTATAGTGGTAGCGTTTGTTGCTGCAGTAAATAGTCGATAAACACACTTCATTGCAGCTACTGACAAACTGTCAACACGATCAACACAAGCGGCAGCGGTATTTTCACCCGAGCCATGTTTACCTGCGGGTAGCGTATTTTACTCTCCTTCCATGAAAAAAATGGACCCTCTGCTCTATTGTACGCAAAGACCGGTAGTATGTCATCATTCTGACCAATATACAGCATTAAATTTTGTTTTCTGCTTTAATAAATCGTCCGTAATCGTCACTTGTGTTCACACAAATGTCACCCATCTTTCAAGCCAGACTTCACAACCCGAGGTAGCGAGTACTACCGAACGAAACAGCGGTAGAAAAATGATGCATTTGATTGGACAGCGAACACCATGTGATCGATTCTGGGCCCCTTTCTTACCTACAATATTCTGGAGAATGGTCTTCAATAGTTTTCTACTAACATAACGACACATCTAATTGAAATAGAAGCAGTTTTTACAAAGTTACTCAATTAACAGCTTCGGAAGAGGGATGCGCTATGACCGCTCGCTTGCCTGTGTGATAAAAAAAAAGTGCAGACAGCCCGGCGCTGATCTGTTATCTGGTTATATAGACACGTTTCAAGCCAATTAGCTAGGTATAGGGGCCTACCTGTGTTATGACAGTTTAAGGCTACAATGTGTGTTACGGGTTTCACTTAAAGTTTTATTTTTTAATGAATTTAATTTAAATAAAATGCGGAATACAGTCCAGTATGACTTGAGCAAGTCTAATATTCAAACAGAACAGAAATCACCAATTTGCATGGTTCATGCCCAGAGCAAGTTGAATTCAGATATGGGACAAGATATTTTTGAAGTACCTGTCCTCCTGGCCAACTAAACATTTGTTTTAATTGTACATGTATATGTAGTGTATTGGGAATGATAAATATGCTGGAAAAGGGGGCAACTGGATTTTGAAAGGAGGACAATACATGTACGTATCGCTCTGAGGAAAACATGGTGAGCCCTGGTCAGAACTTCAATATAGTCAATATATATATATATAAACATTGCTCAACCATACATGTATGAGGGAGAGAGGGAATTTGTTTAATTTTTAAGATGTTTTGAAGCCATATAGTAAATAATTTGTCCCGAATGTTTATGTACATGTAGGACGGAAACAACAATTTTAATGCTAGCCTTACTTTCACAGTATGTCACAACTTGAGCATGTCAGTAAGATCAGTTTTCATGCTTACTCTAAATTGCTATTAACCCAATTAGTACTGCTATTAAAGGTGATTTGAACCTTTGTATGGTCAGCTCTTGGTTGAAATTACTCCGTCATTCAATGACTAAGATTTAAATTGTAATGTTAAAAACATTTGTAGTTTGGCATTAAGAAAATAAAAATGGACATATAGATTTCGGTTATACATGAACAGATGGTAAAAATTAGTAATATACCTGTTTACAATATGCCAGGTGATATACCTTGATGTTGCTCATTTGGATGGATAATAAAAACACGTCGAACAATGAATTATGCAGGTGGCTACTTTCTATTAAAAATGGCACCCTCTATAATGCTGCCCTCTGGGGTTTAATGGGGTACATTTCTTTTTATGTTTCTAGTTCCAGGCACCAGCCGTTCTCCAATTTGACTGCTGGAGGAAGAGGAAAGATCAGATTTGTTGGGGGATTCTGTGTGGCAAAAATATTGTATAATCAACAGTGTTTCAAGGAGCTTCTTCCAGAGTCAGGTTGTTATTGAAACAGAACAATTGCATGCTACACAGACTAAAGTGTTCCTGCTGTCCAGCATATCCAGATCCTTTCATTAGATATCCACGGAGCCCACTGATACCGAGAGCCTATGAGAAACCAAGAGAAAACAGAATGTAACAGGCAGTTCGACATACATGTCTGACTTAGCATCGTCTTTCTTCACATCTCTTTGTGGGAAAACAGTCAGTCTGCAAACTGGCAGTAACCTTAATATGGTTGCAGAAAGCATGCAGGAATTCATCGTGAAGGATCTTTGCAATGACCATGTTTCACCCTAAATATGGCTGAATATATTTCCAGAGAAGGTTATCCTACCCAGCAAGTCATGTACTGAAGAGGAGCTAGGTTAACCGCTTGGTTATGGACTTTTTTTCAGACAATATTAGTGTACTCTCAAAAGTTATATGGTGAATGAATTACGGAGGGATGATTTACACGTGTTTGCAGCTGCGAAGAAGAAGAGAAGGCCTTGAGAACTGAAGTTGGCAAACCAAAACCAAAAAGTTCAGAAATCAAAGTTGCAAAGGAAAGTGAACTACTGAAGAACAAAGCGACAAACCCAGATTTGTTTGATCTTGTATGACAGACAAAATGGTCAGCTGCCAAAGAACTAAGAAGAGAAGTCTTCAAAGCATTCAATGTTATTTTTTTTTAACAATGCCAAAAACAAATACCATGTGACAGACTTACGCATAGAATTACCTCAAGTGATAGGATTCCAAGACCAGAACTGTCAGTTAGTCAACCTAAAGGCACTGTTGTTAGAGCAAGTAGGTCAATATCTGGGCAAAAGAAGGGAACTTCACAAATGTCTACGAAATAAAAATCGTGATGAAGAATCTACCCGGTCAATATTGGATTCAGATCATTGTGGAATATGTCACGCTCAGCACATTGCAGAAAAAAGGAGATTGAATGCAGGCATTGTTATGTTTGGTATTACAGGCAATGTACTGGTGTGACAGAAGAAGCTGATTGGATACCTAATACTGTTTAAGATTTACCATCTAAGTGTATACACTGTTAGATGAATGTCAGTGACGTTTGCTACCATTTTATTTTTCTGGAAGGGGCAGCTTGAACTTTCATGATCATTCCAATACCATGCCACAACAAAAGTTATATGTAACTTGAAAGCCCTTATGTGGCTAAAGAGTTGGCCAATCATAATGTTTTATAAGTTATAAAATAGAGAACTATCTCTCCTTTGAGACACTACCTTTAGAGCAAGTATAAAAATGATTAGATCAAGCAGTTTGTCTCTAGATCCAGGTGAAATGATGTGAAAAATATATCGCTAGTTTTTTGGCCAAATGTGTTTCTTCAAAGAAGGTGGTCTCTCAAAAATGGACTACAGTTTATGTCTCTTGAGAGACCACCCTCTATTGACAGACTATTCACAAATTCCCATGTCTTGGTTCCTCTAATGGTAGACAATCTTCCTTGAAAGACAACCTTTCATGTGGCCCAATGGGTGGTTTCTTAAAAGAGGGACTGCAAATTAAATCAAACTTTACCTTAAAATTTGTATCAACTTCGGCTTTTTAACAGTGTGTGAAGGCTCACTAGCATGTGGATCAACTGCCCTTTTTCTCACTTTCCTCCAGGGGTCAGGTTTAGTAAAATTATATGGCATAGCTCCACTTCTACTTCCACAGTTCCTTGTCTTGATGATGGCGGGCGGTCCAAGAATTACACTATTCATTGTTTTATTGTAGGTGAGATAGTTTGGATTGGCGGATGTGGCATTTTGTAAACCCCATTGCTGGCAAAAGTTTTCTAAAAAGTCACTGCTCAGCTGTGCACAAATTACAGATGCACCGGGATACGTGAAAAAATTCCAGCTTGCACAGTTTAAGAAATCCAGTAACGCGGCTACAAAGGTCAAATCTCAATTGCTCACTTATGAGTCTTTTGTTAAATTTAATTAAAACAACAAACTCTGTATCTGAATATTTTGTTTTATTTTTGCATTTTTTTTATCAAAGTCAGAGAAGAAGAATTAGCCAATCAGAATCCCCCTGCATCGAGTGCAAGACTAGTTCAAGCAATGGCGCCTTGTGGTTCAAAGTACCGCACTTTGCAATATAAATCAATGTCAAAGGGATTATATATTTATTGAAGGTGAAGAAAGAGTTGATGGGGGATCAGTGTTCATCGCGTGGATCATCTGCAATAAGGTGTCCATAGGTTCATTCATTTGAGGAATGAAAAGATGGTACTGAATGTGTACGAAAGTGTACAAACCTGTTGATCTTATCACGCTTCTTCTCATGTAACTGTCATAGAAATTAACACAAAAAATGCTCTAGAATGTACCATTTTATCACAAAATGTCCAAAAATCTTCCCATAGAAGGGCGGCATGCGCCCCTCCCAAACCCTTCCCCTGCTCAGGCACTTCATGCCCTCATCTCCTAGTTTGCCCACCATCAGTAGGGAGATTCTCCCTGTCACAGGCTATCTGAGGCTGGAGTCTTTGACTTTCTGGGTGCATGGCAGGGATCAGGCGATGGGCCTGCACAAAAATAGTTCCATTGGGTAATGATCAGTAATGTGCAATGTGTAAGAGTGTCGAGTGGTGATAAATTTTACATGGTGCACAAGGTCACGTCCATGGCTACTCTGTACAAACAAACCCAAAACAAGTCTCTGGTGGCATCGAAAGCTCTGCTGTCTGTAAGTGATTGTGATCTAATTTTCATTATTTTAAATATCATGTCAGCAACTCAGCGGTGCCACCTAGTATTCTTTATTTGACCCTTTTATGAGAAACATATCCACCAAGTATCAGTTAATATGAGGGATTGTTTTGGAAAAGTCGAAAATAGCCAAAACACATATTTTTTAATGCAGCGCCATCCTGTTAACACATAAAGAACTGGGAGTTTCTAGGGGTGTCCCTCTATAATATCAAAGCAATCGGGTAAGTGATTTTGGAGAAGATGTTTTAAGATTTGGCCCCAAATATAACCAAAACTCAATTAATAAATAGTCCAAAAATCACTGGAGTGTGACCATGTGTGAACAAACCCGGTAGAGACCCAAGATACATTGCCACTAAGTTGCAGTCAATCTGACTGTCAGTGTCTTTGAAGAAATCCACATTTGAACCAGCATTAGAATGCCCATTGACTTACATAGTAATCGATATGTAAGATAAGAACCAGAATTGAAAAAAAAAGTAAAAATCAGGATTCAACAGCAGTGCCATCTAGTAAACATCTTTATTTGACCCTTCGACAAGGAACATAGCCACCACATTTCAGCTAAATCTGAGAGACAGTTCTGGAGAAGAAGTCGAAAATAACATAAACACAAAAAATCCTTTTAAAAAATGAAAAAAATACAGCGCCACCTGGTGAACAAATTAAAAACTAGGAGTCCCTAGAAGTGTTCCTGTGTGATATCAAAACAATTGGGTGAGCAGTTTCGGAGAAATGTTTTGAAGATTTGTGCCCAAAAAGAACCAAAATTTGATAAAAATTCTAAAACTCATTGCTGCATGACAATTTGAAAAAGCTTGGCAGAGACCTACCTAATATACATCCCCATCAAGTTTTAAGTGAATTTATTGATGGTTTTTGAAAACGTGTTGAAAATGTGAATTGTGGGCGCACATACTATGGACGACTGACCATCCTATAAGCTCATCTGACTGACGATTCAACTGAGCTAGAAATTCATTAAAAAATCGTAAATCAATTTGGCCTGACCATTTGAACAAACAAGATAGTTACAAGCTTGGCGGTAGAGACCGACCAAGTTTGAAGTGAAGTGGCTGACAGTTTTGGAGAAGTTGAAAATGTGAATTGCTGACAGACAGACGACAGACGATGGACGATCCTAGAAGCTCAGCTGACTAACAAGTCAGCTGAGCTGAAAACATTAATGAATTTAGTGTTGCTTTATTATGGATGGTTTTCTACACGTGTGTGGTTAAAATAATCTACTACATCATTGGGCCTTTGGAACTGAATGGTCCTTATTGTGTTCGTCGATCTACGCTGGTGCATGCACATGGGAACTATTTAGTAAGAATCACATCGGAAGTGACATATTTTGTTCAAGGGGGTCTATAAGATCGTTGACCAACATGAATGTCAAAATACTAAAGGACCAAAAGTGAGATGTCAAGGCAACAAAATCTTACCACAGTCTTTTTCATCTGACTCGTCCACACAGTCCCTTTCAAAGTCACATTCCTTTGCCTTTGGAATACACTTCCCATCATCACAGTCATATTCCGAAGTGCTACAGGGAGGACGGACTAAAAGAAAAACAAGATCATTTGAGGCATCTTAAAATATATTCTTTTTAATGTATCAGAGTGAAGTGTATGCTGCAAAAAATTTGCACAATGATATATCTATACCCATACAGTTGCTGCACACCAGCTTCTTGGAAACCTTTATTTCCGTAAAGGTAACCCCTGCTGGCTCGAAACGGTTGTAAGCTCATGGTAAATGGTCCTCCTGCACGCATGTGGCTGCAGTTGCAAATAGCTACTCTTTCTGAAAGCTGAAAAAAGCAGTAAAATTTTTATCAACGCAATGGCATAAAATTAACCATTGGCTAATTTAATCATTATAACTCTTGCTAATTAAACTGCAACTTTCAGCTTGCATGTTAAAACTAAATTAGCCTGGGTTATATCTGTTCAGCCCATGGTAGTCCAAGTATCTACTTACAGGCTTTCAAAATTACAAAACTTTCATAGAAGTCAGATTTTTAAGAAGAAAGGAATATCATAATACATTGATAATGATGCTCCACAAGACACTTATGCTTGCTCGTGCATATGGACCACCCGGAAATACAAATGACAGCAATACGTTTATAATATATACAGTTACGTTGTAATTGCAGGGGACTAGCACATTGACCAACTTGAAATGGAAGAAATATGGTGAACACTTATTTTGATATTATTACATACTTTGGCACCTTTCCACAAATTACCTACTCAAGAGACTAACCAAATAAGGGGAATATTCATTGACAATTTACGTATGAAATTGATAAGCCTGAAGCATTCTGCAATAACAGGGATGTTGACATCAAATATGTCCTGTTATTTTCCTCTATATGTTTTATTGTGGACGTACACATGAACCAAAACCTAAGTGTGTTCATATTAGTTAGAATAAACCAGCCTTTCAACAAGTTTATGAATAAAATCTATCTGTCCAATATACACAATAGAATATACAATAATCTTAACACTGACCCAACAGAATATCTGTATTTACATTCATCAGAAGATATGTGAAAACAAGCTTCAAAAATAATTTTCCTTCCAAAAGGTGAAATTTAATTAACATGAGCACTACAAGTCTGGTTGGATTAGTTAGGGCCTAATGATATCCATAGCAATAGAGACTAGTTGCACAAAGAATCTTAAAAAGACTCCAGTTACATCATAAGTATACAACTGACACTAAACTATGTTGTATCAGAACGAATGTATGCTCACGAATAACATCAAGCAAGCCAGGAATTCTGAGTCTACATCTTGTTTCTCCATATATAAACTACCATGGAAACAAATAAGGAAGTGATTAAGAAGATATGAAAAGGAAACCTATTTTGCCAGTTCCATAAAAAGGAATGGAGAAATTGTTACGGGTAATCAAACAACTGCCAACAATTGTAACATTTTTCCCAATATAGGTCCCAAACTTGCTGCACAGGTAAATCCCTCTAATAACAATCTATACCAAAATTATTTACGCAATCTATGAGAACCAATTTATCATTCAAACCAGTTACAAGCGACACGCCAGTTGAGATCATTCACATCTTAAAGCCAGTAACAGGTTGTGGTCATGATATAATTACTACCAAACTTATAACATTTGTGAAAAATGAAATATGTGAAGCCTTAACACATTTCTCCATCAAGTCGTCGCTACTGTTTTCCTCATCAGTAAAAATAGGTAATATCTATCTTCTTTTAAGAAAGGATAAGGAAGACCTGTTTTATAAATCTAGATCTATAGCCCTATTACCGAGTTCTCGAAAAGTTTTTGAAAACTTTGTTTAATCAATTAGAATAGTGCTTTACACACCATCTTCTGTACTACAACAATCAATATGGATTTTGTGACTTATTTATTTATTTATTTATTTATTTATTTATTTATTTATTTATTTATTTATTTACTTACTTACTTACTTACTTACTTACTTACTTACTTACTTACTTACTTACTTACTTACTTACTTACTTACTTACTTACTTACTTACTTACTTACTTACTTACTTACTTACTTACTTACTTACTTACTTACTTACTTACTTACTTACTTACTTACTTACTTACTTACTTACTTACTTACTTACTTACTTATTTATTTATTTACTTATTTATTTATTTATTTATTATTTTACCAGGGTTACTGGCTCAGTGCCGCAGCTCTGATCTCCCGCCAGGCCCTGAATGATACAATGGGTTGTTGAAAACATGAGGCATGATGAACATATAAATTACATAATAATACATAAATTATTAAAACAAGATAAAATATAAAACTCTCAATAAAAATGAAAGATACGTCGAAACACAAGTGGCGGACAGAGTCCAAAATAGGCAGGTTAATAAAAACAAAATTAGAGCATACATATAGTTGTGGGAGGGTAGCACCACGATTTAAATAAAATTATATTTGGAGCACTCCTTACCGGTAAGGGAGGGAGTTCCATTTAGTGGCGCCCCTGTAGGATATCCTGCTCTTGCCGACATTGAGCTTACACCGGGGAACAAAGAGGGCATTGGTTGATGTGGACCTAGTTACACGAGGATTTACCTCAGAGCTATCTATAAATTTGGAACAAATATAGCCTGGGAGTAGGTTGTTTACTGCTTTGAACATAAAAACATCAGTATGAAAATCTCATCTTTTTTGGAGGGTAAGGGTTTTAGTGGTATTATGCAGATCCGAAACATGTGTACGTCTATGAGATTTTGTAACAATCCGGAGGGCACGATTTGGTAAAATTTGGAGTTTCTGCTTTAAGCGGCAAGAGCAGGAGTCCCATACTATATCACAATACTCAAAATATGGTAGTATTAATGACGTATAAAACATCAGACTAGTCTTGGCAGATAGGAACTTCCTTGTCCTTCCCATAGCAGATAACCGGCAATTTACCTTTTTACAAATATAATCAATGTGCGCTGAGAAGGACAAGGAAGAGTCAAGCAATACACCCAAATATTTAAAAGTTGACACTTGTTCGATAATTTCAGCGTCCCAAAGTATGTTGAGTGGGGGTACCTTTTTGAGCCGCTGAGGAGTGCTGAAAGTCATGACTTTGGTTTTCTTTGTATTTAAAGTTAGCTTATTTGCCTTGAACCAGTAGGATACGTTTTGCATCTCAGCATTAAGTGTATCTTCAATATGAGATGCACCTCTGTCAGCAAAATAAAGTACTGTATCGTCAGCATAAAGAAAAATATCAGAATGCATAACTGTATCCGGCAGGTCATTGATATATAATATAAACAGCAGCGGACCTATAATAGAACCTTGAAGAACACCACAGGTGATAGTAATAGGTTCCGATAAAGCATCATTAATTAGGGTCCGCTGCTGTCTATCTGTTAAACATGAAGAGAACCACTTTAGTTCAAGACCTCCGACACCGTAGCGCTCCATCTTCTCAATAAGAATTTGGTGGTCTACAGTGTCGAAGGCCTTCTTTAGGTTCAAGAATAAGATTCCACAGCACTTACCACCATCAATGTCCCGCTGCATAGTATACATAAGATGCAACAGGGCAGTGCTGGTGGAATGCTGTTTACGAAAGCCCAATTGGTGGGAAGACAGTAAGTCATGCTCGGTCAGAAAAAGATAAAGTTGGTCATGAACAGTTCTCTCTAGAATCTTCAACTTGACCGGCAAAACAGAAATAGGTCTATAATTGTTGACATCAGATTTTGTGCCATCTTTATAAATTGGCGTAATACGTGCTGTCTTCCAATCTTCCGGTAAATTTCCCACATAGAGAGAGAGGTTAAAGATATGTGCGAGAGGAACAGAGAATGTAGCAGCACCCGTCTTTAGGAGACGCGTACTAAGAGTATCAAGACCAGTGGCCTTGCCATTTGAAAGTTTAGAAAACTGAGAAGAAACAAATTGAGGGGAGACCGGGGAGAATTGGAAGACAGCAGTAGTTTTCTTAGGTATCGTTTGGCGACCAGCAAAAGGGATTCTTTTAGCTAAGGAGTCACCTATGTTGGCAAAAAAGTTGTTAAATATAGTTGCCATGTCTTTTGGGTCTGAGACCTCGTGATCGCCATCAATGAGTTTTGAGGGTCCTTTGGAGGCAGTGGTTGGAAAGATTTTTTTAATGGCCTTCCACATGTCTTTCGGATTCTTATATTGCACTGAGATTGCTGGCATTGAACTAACTGATGCGATATCAATGGTGTGGGTATTAATGAGATTCGTATTAGAATTTTCATGGATCTGTCTAAAGCATTCCACATTTTAGACCATCACATTTTAATTCAGAAACTCAAGTCCCATCTCGTAAATGATATGGGATTAGAACGCCTTAAAATTATTTAACCACCTATAGGCAATATATGGAAATAAATGATGCTAAGTTAACCCTTTTCAATTATACCATTGGAGTTCCAATAGGGCTCAATTTTAGCCCCTTTGTTAATTATATCTATATTACAGTGTATTTTCTGGAATAGTATTCTACTGTGGATCTTCTGGAAGTACTTTTTTGTTTGTTTGTTTGTTTGTTTCGCCATGCTTTTTATCACTGTGATATGATACACATGTGTGGAATGTTTGATGACTTTCGTGTTCACTCATTGGGTCAAAATAATTAAACGAACACAGGATATAGAGCCCTCGTTTTTATCTCCCCGTCCTTTTGACAGCAAGGGGTAATTTTAAAGTCATTGGACTTTCCACATGTGCATTCGCCCGAAAAACCCAACAGAATTCCTTACAATAAAGAAAATATATTCTTCAATACACTTACAAGCCTGTATGTTCTCGTACACTTAGTCGTGGTCTTGGAATGATTGTTCATGTATGATATCATGCGTATAAATTAATCTATACTTACTACAGCCCTTCTCATCCGCGTGGTTAGCACAATCATGTTTTTTGTCACAGTATGAGGAAACGGGGATGTAAGTTCCATCTCCGCATGGAAATCCAAGTGGCAACGAAACTGTAATACATAATTGGAATTTATACAGTTTGTGTACTGTAATTAAGCCTATTTTCCTAATGCTAAACTAAGGGGAGCAAAATGTAAACCGTTTGTTGCAGCCCTTTCAAGTTATTTTATGGACTCAGCAGAAAAGGTATTGAGCATAGAAAAAAGATAAACTGTTGATTGTACACCGCGAGGCCCTCTAGTCAACTAGCCGCAATGACCAAGTTTAACTACCTTCTCTTTACTCTCCAGCTCAAGTCTTATCAGTTTCCAAATCGTCGTATGCAGATCTCTTTCCTGACTGCTTGGACTAGTCGGTTTATAAAACTTGGATTATTTGATTCACTTTGAAAGGCATAAAATTTTCCTTCCCTGTGTGTGTAGCGTCACAATTGAAATACTGTTTATGCTTATCGCTTGAGTTTCTTTAATCGGAACGATTTTATGACACGTTGTATCTACAGATAGAACAAGGCTTAACATTTGACCTAATGCAATTATAATTTATGTGTAACCCAGAATCATGAAGATTACCCTGTTAAAGAGGGATAACATTCAAGTTTCAGTTCATTACGAAATCAGAATAAAATGAAGAATGTGTTTTGGTATGACATCATTGGATATATATAATGACAAATGAAGAATGTGACCAAGGTCTGTGGTCGGATACGCAAAATTAGCATTTGTGATGGAGTACGTTCCATCTTCATCTTGTAGGTTAAAAAGATGGAACGTATGGGATTTTGTACTCTGCCTTGTATGGCACAAAACGTTATTCATACATACCAACATGCGCACTAAGAAATGTAATTAAATGTGAAGCCCATACATACGATTCGTTCCACAGTTCAGCTCATCAGACGTATCTTGACAGTCAACGTGGCTATTGCAAACATTTGTATCCCAAATACACTCTCCAGAGCCACATTTGAACATAAAATCCAGGCAATTTCTCCTTTGAAAGTCGACTATCCTTGTGCCCTCATTTGACCCTATGAATAAATTATCAGGGGATGCACTGATTCATAAACATCCCATCACACATTCAATGTATCAATCGTATGTACTGTCCTCTTGAACAAACGTTTTCACACAATTACAAAAGATCATTCTCTAATTTCATATATTTGTTTCACAACAGTTTTTCTAAATGTAGGTATTCAATTTGTGTTCCAAGCAAAAAAAAGTTTGATGCATATACGCACCCCACATGCACACAAGTGAGCATATAACTGTAACGCAAGTGACCTCGTGCTTCTTGGATCAAGATACGTTTATTGCAGTTGATCCAAAGTATGTATGTATGTATGTATGTATATATTTATATATATATATGTAAATATATATATATATATATATATATATATATATATATATATATATATATATATATATATATATATATATATATATATATATATATATATATATATAACGCCTGGAGGTCGCCAGTTTATCTAGTTACGACTCAGACAGTATTATAATATCAGATAGGTGAACTTATCACAAATAAGTCATGAACGAGTCATATTTAGATGTAATGGGTCACATATCTAGGGATCCGCATGTGGTTTTAACCTCAATGTGTGTCATGTTCGTTTCACAGTTGCAACGATGCAACCCCAACCCACCCAATGCCGTTGTTCAAGCGACCACATCGAACTTCGGATACCAAAGAAATGCCACTGGCATTTCATTAACAAAACGTGTGTGGCGAATGGCTTTGCACATCGTACTCATATCCAGACACATTGTTATCACCACCAATCGCATAGAATTCATCTGGCCGGACAAAATTGCCGTTGGCCGGTCACATTATGCGTGTCCTCATACACTCTATGCCAATGAATAGTTGTTAGGCACTTTTGGTATATTTGGTGGTTCAGCCCGAACATGTGACGATGCGCCTTTTCTCGTATACGCAGGATTTTGCACTAGCGCGTTTGAACAAGTATTAAACTGGTGCTAGCCGGGTTCGCCCTTGTGTGCGAGCCATGCTATAGCAGCCCTGTCTCGGGTCTTTTACATGCAAAACGTACGTATGCATTGATGTTAATATTTTTACCAATGGCATTACTGCATAAGACTCATTTACCTTGATGTCTCTCAAATTCACAGAAGTATGACGCTTGTTTAGGCTGTTTACATGATATATCGCGCCAGCCATCAGTGTTCATTATTACACACTTGGTTCCAGGTAGAGCATTTGGTTCCCATTGTGCCTTGTCTTTGATGACCTCGGAGAATGCCCAGTTGGTGAAGTTAGAAGGTGTACCATCAGACCATCGAAATATTCCAGGTTCAGAAATTGTTAATCCTGCGTGAGAAAAGGCAATGATTATATTACAAAATAAAGTAATATTATGAATGAATGAATGAACGAACAAACGACCAAACAAACAAACAAACAAACAAACAAACAAACAAACAAACAAATATAGCGGGTTTTAATGGTTACATTCAAAAGTGTTTTAACAATAGATATGAGCTAGCAAAGTAAGCAAATTTGACATGCAAGTGAATGGGGACTTGAATTGGTGCCCCACACAGCCTCATGGCGGTATGTGCCACCAGAGATCAGTAGTGTTCCAAACATGGCAGGGAATTTTGAACAGGATGTATTGTATCACATGGACTCCCTTCCGTGACGTCACGACCCAGAGCTTGCTTGGCGGCCAAAAAGGCGCGAACTTGTCAACATCGGACCCGTCATGGGCAAGAAAATTCTTTTGTAAGTGAAGTTTTTTTTCTGTATTAATGTGGCAAATTTCTCTTCACAAAAGTGCTATAACACTCCAAATCCTTCACTTGGAACAAAAAATATATCTTTCGGCGTTTGGGACCTTTCAGTCTTGACCGCTCTACCATCTGTATAAATTACACAGCATCACAAGACTTTAATATGTCAATACTTTCAATTGACAATAAGGATTTCTAAATCTTGCTAAATACACTTCTATAGGATATTCAACGATGTTGAGTGATTTATAATATATAAAACCAAAAGTATATAGTTTGCAAATGTTTCAGAGCATCAAAAATGATATGATATATGCTGTGGCCGCAATTCACTTTGATATCCAAATCAAATGTACTTTGGGCACTGTCCTGAAATGCATTGCGCCATGTCCAAAATTGTGCTCACCAACTGATCTGGCGGCTCAAGGTATTGTGCCTCATTTGGATTTGTAAGTAACGATGATAGCTGCTTCAGACACAACCGAGCGGCCAGATCAAAGTTGAGATTGCAAGTCATGTGTTAAAAGTACTGTAAGGACGGGTAAGCCACCAAAAACTTTTGCATGGCCGATGTTGAGATTTTAAATGTTTTTAAAAGATAAATGTCCTTTCTAGAAGTTGTCAAACTTTCAAGGTCCTAACTAAAATATGCATATGAGAAAAAAGAAAAAAAAAGAAGTCCACAGAGGCATGTGGACATCTGGAAGTCCATGTGTCACTCTTTTGGTTTTCAGCCGCCTAGCGGAACAATGCCACCCGTCAATCGTACTTAACAGTCTGTCACGTGCCTGGGGACATCGTCTGACCATGAAATTCTCCTCCATGGTCTGACAATTCCCGCTTCTCCTGAACATTAAAAGTCTTACTGCGTTCGAACTCAAAACATGCAAGATAACTGTAAAGTAAGCCACTAAGGCTGTGATATGTTCGCATGTTTGCATCATTTCCCTGTCCACAAACACACTTTCGGCATGCCGCCTGCTTTTGTGGCGCCGCCATGATACCACTCACATCTTACCATGGACCGTCGCTTCCTGTTGGAAAAAGGGACAAGTTGGAGAACAAAACAACTTACGGAAAGTTCGCGGAGCACTAAAGATTGAGGTACAGGTTTTATGTGACATGAATCTCTGTTCAATATTGTAATACCATATATACATGAGGACTAAGGACATACGAAGGTGTTGAAACTGATTATATATATATATATATATATATATATATATATACATATATATATATATATATATATATATATATATATATATATATATATATATATATATATATATATATATATATATATATATATATATATACAAGTGCCTCTGGCTGTGCCCTAGTAACGAATTAAAAAGACGTCAAAGGAGATAATGTGTAAAAGGGGGAAAGAGTATCAATTTTCAACATTGCAATAAATGTCTGCGAACTTTCCGTAACATGTTTTGATCTCCAACTTGTCCCTTTTTCCCCACCATCCAAAATCAGGTTAATGCAATTTAAAAACTAAATGGGGTTTTAAGCACCTACCCCCCCCCCCCCAAGAAGGTAATCAAGATTTTCATCACACATCAGTCTTTAGATGGCGCCTCTTAGTTGATGAATATACTTTTATTAAAATTGGCTATATGTGAATACTCTGGGACCCAAAATATGCATGTGCTCCCACCTTGACCCACGGGTGTACAGATATTACAGCATGTTATTTTGGCACTGTACCTATAAAGAAGCGCATGGTTTTTGCATGGATAGTTAAAAAGTTCTGCTCGTCAATGTCTGCGATAAAGGGCAGGTGGCCTCCCATTGCTTTGCAGTCCATGTCAGCCTCAGACCAATCGATCTCCCTATGTACTGTATAGCGCAAATAGTACCAGCTGTTTTTGTATGAAAACCATTGTGGTTGATATCCTGAAAATAAAACATTTGGTACACGTACCTATTACTAAATACAATGAATAAAAAAGCCAGACAGGGTTTAATCTAGAAACATTGAGATATTTGCTATGTTACAGTATACTGTCCTGAAGCACTAAATTAGACAAACAGGAAAAAAAGACTTACTTTGTTCTGTGTACTATAAAAGCACGTCACCTAGCGAATGTAGAATAAATCTACACAGTTCCTATAATGCATTACTCTGACAATGTACAAAATCTCCTATAAAGGTGCGTGACTCCTGCAATTCTTAAGTTTGAAAAGAGCTGGAACCCTTCGCAGAAAAACAGGTGCAAAGTCATAAACATAGTATGTGAAGATTGAATCTATCATAAAGCTGTAATTGACTTCCATAATACATTGCTGGTGCAGCTTGTTCAGAGATACCTTGGGTAAGATGGATACTGTCAATGTATCCGTATTATTAGATGTATGCAAATATACACATACATACACTGACACAAATATACGGACACATTTACAACAATACAATATACATTAAAACTTTATTTACCCTCGGTAACTACATTTAGTTGCCAACTATTTTCAGGTTGCCGAGCGTCACACTCACATACAAACTTATATCAAAACTTATGGGTACTTTATAATATAAAATGGCTGTCTGAAATTACAATATTGAAATTTAGAAATGTCATTCCCAGTACAAAGTTTAAATGTCTATAAGATATCAATTCTATTAAAACTGTATCTGCGAACACAGGTAACTGTGCAGATTTTTCTTAAAAATGGTTAAACTGGTGCTACATTTACTATCATTTGGTAATTTGTTGTACCCCATATCACCAGAAACTTCGAAACTCTTAGCATAATATCCTGTTTTCTGACTAACTTCATGTATCTTATCAGATGCTCTTGTTTCGTAAGAATCGATACTCTTGCTTTTCGTGAACATGTTTTGCAGGTATCCTGGCGTTTCCCCAGTTATTGCTGTATGAGCAAGAGTATATTTGTGCATAATGTATCTTTTTTTTTTAGTGATATCCATCGAAATTTTGAAAACATATCCTTTCTATGCGTTCGAGGTGCCGAAGCCGTTAAAATACGGGCCGTCCTGTTTTGTAGTTTCTGCAAGGGATCTACGTTTTGATATGAGCAGGTCCCGAATATAATATTAGCGAAATCAAAATGGGGTAGAACAATGGAGTAAACAATTAGGATAATGTCAATTTCCACCTCTCCAGGGGTTTGTGGATGTTGTTTAGTATCATATCTTTGTAATAGTTTTTCTTTGCATATTTTTAGCATATTAGACACATTATGTATTTGTAGAGGTCCCGGAATATTTGTAAATTCTGAGATTGTGCCTGTAAGTGATAGTAATGCTTGAGACGGATTTCTTTATTGACATCAACGTCCATCTAGGCGAGAAAGAAATTTCTACTTCTCTTGGATACTACGGGGCAGTGAGTGTCATACACGTCCATAAAGAAGCTTTGTCCAGTGGTCTATTGTTTCATCTACATCATCATATATTTCAATGCTACTCCACGGGCATGGGTTAAATCAGGCATAAATTGTTCTTTGTTCAAGCTATTAAAGTTGCGTGTTTATATTGTACGGTGACAATGTCCCTACTTTGGTGGTTTATATGCACGCATACAATACACTATATCCTGATCAGCAAAAGTACATCTTATGACGCCATGATAGATAATTTTCTCACGCTTTGACGGCAGTATTGAATCTTTCAGTGTGCAACTAATGGGCGTTATACGAGTTGGATGATTTATATGCTGGGTTAACTGATAGGTTTTACTAGGGGTGATCAAATGTTTTGTGTGGTTTTCAGGTGGAGATTTCAGAATATCATAATTTATATATATCCAAGTATAATATATTTTTTATTCTCTGCATCTAAATACATGAACAGTTGTTCAAAATGCTTGAACCTTTCCACAGTGAAATTAAGTGGTCTGTAAATACTCATTATGAAGAGAATTTGGTTGTTTGGTAGTGTCACCTTCAACCCGCGCATGCACAAGATGAGGCCTTTTGCTTTACTACTAGGTCTATTGTGTAGAACCTGGTATTGTGATATCGTCATCTACAAATTTATGGTTGATTTTTGTTTCATTTATGCCAAAGATGTCAAACGGCTTATGGACAAAGAGGTAGTTAAGTTCATCCATGCGCCCTTCTACTGATAATCCATTCACACTGAAGTTACACATGGCAAGTCCATTTCTCTTGGGTGCATTAACCTGAGGCTCAATTTCACCAAGGGCTTGCTCAATGTTTCGACTATATCCCCAATATATATATATATATATATATATATATATATATATATATATATATATATATATATATATATATATATATATATATATATATATATATATATATATATATTATTGGGTTCAAGTGTATAGTGTTAGTCAGGAGTGCGTATCGACAAATCAATAATTATATCCACACACACACACACACACACACACACACACACATATATATATATATACTCACTGCACATAGGGATATCACAATAGTCCCAGGTGCGTCTCCTGTCAGTGGTGTAGCACCAAGGCCCATTTCCCTGATTGTCAGGATTCCTGCAGAAATTTGATGCTTTCTTCAGTGATTTCTCCGGAAACTGGCTGTCACTGTACCGATGATCTGACACCTGATCCCACCTTTGGCAGGTAAACCCATGTTTAGTTGTATTTAAGACACCTCTGTATTTTGTCCCCACTGCAGTTAATAGACACTCTTCAACAGAAAAAAAGCCGTTGTTGTCATGAAACAATCAGCAAAGCCCTTTACTAAAAAAATTGCAGGTCTGTTTGGTGTTAACAAACGTGCGTTGACAGAATTTTATAGCAATTAAGGAAAGTAATTTGCGTAAAAGTATAATTTGGGAAACACTACCTCTCATACCGGTTGGGATTCTAAAAAAAAAAAAAATGGCATATTTAGTTTTTGCCAAACTTGAAATGGAAATATATTAAGATTTTGAAGATACAATGGTTTATTTTACTTGTGTGTCATATTCTCAAATGAAAATGCTATTGGTCATTAGCTGGCTTCTTTGGCGGCAAAGCATCCAGTCTTTAAGAGTCAATTCTGTTACAGTCGCTGTGAAAATGTTTCTGCGCTGCTGCTGTTGCAAATGCACAAGCAGAGACATTTTGCTCATGGATTCACTCAACAAAAAAACAAAAAAAACAAAAAAAAAAAAAAAAAAAAAAAAAAAAGAAAGAAAAAAGAAGAAAAAACTGGCAGCAGACAGCAGAGCTATGTGGAATCTCATTAATATTCCCTTTAGATTAAGCAAATATACGGTAATGTTCTATGCCATTTTGGCAAATAATTCTTTTAACGCGGCATCTTACGAAATAATTCCTTTAATCTACAGACATGACGGTACTTATTTTTAGCTTATTATTAACGATAAGGAACTTATATAAATAACAAAGGCGCTATGTTGCCTTTCACTAGAAATTCTTTCAAATGAAATAACGGGCAGCAGTATTACGTGGCATCCTGTAAAGGTTTCCTGCCAAAGAGAGAAACAGTAATAATGCTATATGGCAACGTACTCAAGAATTCCTTGGCAAATGAAACGAAAGGGCAGCATTATTGCATCTTAGTTACGATCCATCCGCGCACAAGAAGAGAATAAAAGTGACTCTTTACAATGGCCCTGCCAGTCTGGGAACCACGGCTAAAGGAACCATCTTTTATTTGCGCAAATGCGCATGCCTAAGATAGCGAGGTCATATTCATGCCTCAAAAAGTAACAAATGCACAACATCGAGATGTGGTTCGCGAAGAACATCAGCCCAGTCTCGTTAATCACCTGTGGGTGTGTCATGAAAGCTTGTTCACTTCTTTCACGGAACTTCTGGTCTTTTAGTGTGGAGGCTAAATTCTCCTTTCCGCTAATGCCCAAGGTAGACCCTACCATTATTAAATCACCACTTTCAACTTGAAAAGCCTGGGAAGCTGACAAACATAAAATAGGTCAAGGTCTCTGACATTAGGTAGGGTTTTAGGCCTGGTAAGGATATATGTATCCTGAAAATTTGGCATGTCTCGCTCTCTTATGTTTTGAGGTATTAAATTTTGTATCTTTCAACACATTTGGCTTATAATTTCCGTCAAAATGTAGGTGGTGCTACTAGTGTTGAAATATAAAATCAATTTCGTCTACAACCCCACTAATTTCACCAAGACCCATTAAAAATTATTGATACTAGAGTGCTCACAATGTTTTCACAATTTGCCACATGTGTTATATACCACTGTTGGGGGCACCACCAGTATAGGCACGGGCCCAGATTTCCATGTAGCCTGTCAGGCCGGAAAGTTGCTTAGACCTACAGTGTGGACAGTGTCGGGTCACAAGCAAAAGTAAATATATGGAAGGACGGACAGACTTACACAAGAGTGATCGCATGAGTTCTGCCACCTTTGATCCACACACCTCAAAATTAAGAAAGATTTAAGCACAAAAAAAAAAAAAAAAGAGTATCAACCCGAAGTCCGCTAAAGATTACACCCTAATATATAAAACATGTCACAAACAATATAGAGAAAACCATGGCAATTTTTAATTTTTATGTAAAGTACATATAGTGCAGGAGCAATAACTGGTTTGGGAGGGGTAGCATTTGGTTCATCCCTGTCCACATATTGCGTTTAAGCCGGCAGGATGGGAGGGCAGGTCATCTATAGTACCCTCAAAAACCTACCTAGTGGTCTCAAATTGTCATATTAATTTGGAGTTACAAGCTGTTAAAAAATCAATCAAACCAAATTGTTTTTATTTCAGGCTAATAGCTGATATCAAAGAGTAGAGGAGAAAAATACTTAGTAGAATAGATAATAATGTACAAAATACAAACGCAATGTAATCCAGTCTAAATGTTTGGAAAGCAAAAGCGTATTTCTCAAAAACTACTGAGTCAGTGATCTCAAAATCGCACAGAGATGCCTCTGGGAGCCTATAGACTTGTACTTAGTCAACCGGTGGTGCTGCAATACTTTAAAGATACATTCGGAACAGTTTGCATGCTTGTACTTTTTCTCAAAAATAAGAGGACAGATTGTCTCCAAGCTTAGGTAAAATGTACCTTATCTTAGTCTGTACTGATGCTAACCACTACAGGTAGAACAGATACAGTGCTACATTGACACACGATAAAATATGATATTCTTAATGTCTCATGTTTCATAGCTTAAAACATTGCAAAGCGGCTAGCGAACTCTATTATATACGAATACGTTGCACGGGAACCATTTGTCCTCATATTGAAATGGGCAAAAATCAGCCATTAGTATGTAATATCTTACAATTTTGAGTCACTCTTCGACACATTAAACGGAACTTACTGTATCATATATACTGTATCAGTGGACGTATTTAAGGATTAAAAAATTTTGAGAATGTTTAGAATAAAATTTTTGCGGTTTTTATTTTCTAAATTTTCAATCTGACAACATTGCTCATTGTACCCATGTAAAACTAGCAGGCACTGTCAAACATTGTCCTATTGTGACTTTTCCAATTAGTTTTGCTCGGTAAAATTCGGAAAATTAAACACTTCAATATGTCCACATTTAAAGTAGGTACTTTGGCTGCACGCGGTAGGCCCCCCTATTTCAGAAATTTATTTTAAACTTTCTTCATATGTATATTCAGAATGTGGAGACATAAGTACTTACAATTGTATCCTTTCATTCACATTCCCAAGGTGCACTTTTGTCAATAGTTCCACTAACTCTTTCAGAACCAATCACGTCTAAAGTCGAACTAGTCTGAATTATCATTAGGATCTCAGTTTCGTATTCCTTGTAAGAAAGACCTCTAATTCAAGTACCAGCTTGCCTTTAGTTCCAGAGAAAAGCTGTTAACTCAGTCCAAAATTTGGCACTTAAAGAGATAAATATGTCAAAGCTCCGAAAATGATTGTGTCGCCACATACTTTTAAACATTAGTACAGACTGAGTCAAGTATAAAGAAAAGATGACTTTTATATTTTTTTAGAGTGACAACATTAAAGTCAAAGTAAGAATATGGTAGCAGATGACTAAAAAAAACTACTAAATGTTTTGTTAACCAGCTTCGAAGAGGATCATCAATAAAATAAGGTAAAACCTGTATACTGTACCCGAGTTACAGAGAGGTATATCACAGTTCTCCACGCGTTTTCGTCGTTTAGTTGTAAAGCACCAGGGAATGTCGTCTTGGTTAGGATTCCTGCAGTAGTTCGAAGCCTCTGTTATATTAAAATTGTCATTAGGAAACATTGAATTTTTAAATTCATGAGTGTGTGGTCTCTGCTTGTCCCATCGTTGACATTTCTGTCCTGTCGCGGTATGGTTCATTGTGCCATTATAAGATAGTCCCGGTGCAGTAAACAAACATTCTGTGAATGAAAAATACACGGCAAAATTTGTAAGTTTGACAGGCAAATGCAAATACTTCAACAATTTACACAGACAGAGCAGTTGTCCGCCAGCTAAAGACAAAAACCAGGCTGATTGTGGATAACTGCTTGTCCATCAGGACAATTTCTAGTGTTGTCCCCACCGAATGCAGTCACAAACATATCCAAACAAATGCATACCCTGGTGAAAACATACCCAGATACATTTGATTTGCCAAAAAAGCACTAATAATCTTTGGTTAAAACGCAAGAAGAGCTTTGAAGAGCGCAAACCTGGCTCATCTTATGAACAAAGGTAGCAATCTCTTGAATTGTCAATGGTACCCAGAATATCTCGTAATTGCGAAGTAAGCATATCTCTGGTTGGTTGTTGTTTGTAGAATAATTCCGGACTGATTGACAGTCAGTATTTCCCTGCCCCATCCTTCTATGTAGAGCTTGTTTGATCTACTACTGAATTCTACATTATATCCTTTGGTATCGTAGCCAAATCAAATCTGACCATACTGGAGCCCCGGGAGTTCTTTATTGTACACACATCTACATACAGTGGCATTAGGGTGTGCCATCTGAAGGGGAAAAGCTCAAAACGCATCCGGGATGCTTTGAAAACAGTACATTTTGAGTATAGCATCTTTCGACTAGGATACATTTCTGCTTGACCATGTTTTGACTTGGATTCTCAGCCAACATAGCAGTGCCCTCTAGAGGCAATCCACATAACTAAAGGACAATAAGTTAATGCCAGGTGTCGCCTAAACACATTCATCAATATTGCAACGTACCGAGGTCCATATATGATGTTGCATGTTAATTTTGACGCAATCGAGTGTGACATGGTACACCAGATTTTTAACTATACGTTTTACCGCAGAGTCTTCTCACTAGATTCTTAAATGTGTTTGTTCACGTTCACCTTTGTGTTTGGTTGTGCTGTGATAACACTTCTGGATAAAAGTTTGATAGAATAATAGTATTTTCTAAGGTGTGAAAATCGGTGTGAGACGGATGGAGCCCCAAATCTATGAAACATTTGGGCCACATTATGATAAACTTACCATGCCTGTGATAAACCTTACACACAAACAATGCGTTGTAAGGCACCGCACAGCGTATCTGATGCCAACCTTCCTCGGTCATGGCCACGCAGTCAGTGAACTGTTTTGTGGTCCAGCGGCTGTTTTCCTTCCTGTCCATTGACACCAGTCTCTGCCGAGCCCAATGTGAATATGTCAGCGCCTTCCCGCACGACCAATGGAAGGATCCTTCGACTGCTTGGTCATGCAAACCTGCATTTTACATATGTAAGTAATGCTAAATTCATTAACATTTGACATATTACGAATAGCTGAGAGTTGTTTTGAAAAAATTTACAACCACCAACGAATAAAATTAATTGAACAGAATATTAGCATATGCAAGCTTACCGGTAGCTTATGTATGAAAATACAAATGGTTACAGGTGGCAGGGGGATATGACTTTATTTGATTTGATTGATTGATTGATTCATCCATTCATTCATTTCTTGTAACTAGGCACATATAATTCGCCCTAAAATATGTTTCACTGTCCACAAATTCTGATTGGATCTGAAATTTTGTGTTAAAATGAATGTTTTATCTTTTCATGCTATGTATTTGTTTGCTTTAAAAGAAATTACAAAAACAAATCTAAACATTCTTAAAACGTATGTGCAATACGTTTTGTAACAGATCTACGTATTTCCATACTGTCACCAGATGCTTAACTGATATAAAATTCAAAGAATTTTGTCATGCAGTAGGAAGCAAAAGAGACAAGAGTAGAATTTCTGTCAGACGATATTATGCGCAATATCTTAATTTTATGGTGAAGCCAGTCTACAGCGTCTGGTATTTTCTTTTATTCTTTATTTTCGTTGTCTGCTTCATCACTCTGTTATACATTTTACCTGAGTACTTTTTCAATGGGAATTTCAGGGGCGATTTACGGGTACAACAGACTAATATTCAACAGCTTCCATAGTTGCACCCAACACCCTTTAATGCCCGGGTGTCCCAAGGAAAGCTATTGACAACAATACAACCCTTTATGGGTTAATTTTAATTATTTTTAAAGAAGCCCCAAATCATTTTTAAATTGACAATTTAAAGCAAATCAAAAACAAATTAATGTTCTTGTGGAGAAGTATAAGGGAACAATTGCTTTTCCAGGCAAAACATGATACTGCACAACTTCAATACGGCTCTGTTATACACAAACACGTCATCTTCACTCGCCTATATATGAAAATGTACGAGTTTTGTTGTATACAAATTGGTATTCGTCTTCGGTTTCAAAAGATACTAAATGCCCGTTTTTCCTCTGGCACTCCTCTTCGGCAGCAATCCATGTCATAGGAGATTTTCCTGGGTCCACCACAAGATACTTGCTGCCTTTGAATGAAAAGATCCACTCTGTATCTGTAAAAGCATGGAAATCAATAACGGTAGGGCTACATACCCGCTACCATTGAATAAATCCAATCGGTAAAAAGGCAGTAGCAGAAGAACACTGCTAGTAAATGGACTAATCTACTCTGTGTTTGTATAAGAACATGGTCATCAAATGGGCAAGGTTTGAACATTTTTCACTACTCACTCACATACTTTGTACATCTTCCTCTACATTTATGTTTTTTATCGATAACTGAAATTGCGAAAAATATCTCATTATTACGAGTCGTTTCTCGAGTTGTATTCAGCATGTTTTGGTTTTTTGTGGCTCAATGTTTATTTCCGATTCCTTAAACATTTAAAAAAATATTGAGTCGTGCAATAGTTGTAAAATCAAGATAAAACAACTTGTGACAGATAAATTCAGTACTAATCATGTAATTGGCACTTCCGGAAGATTGCACTAATAGTAATTTAAATACACAAGGCCGGTTTTAGCGTAGCAACTCACTTGTGTCATTATGTCCATAACAGCTTTGCATAGAGACATTGTAATTTGAGGAACGTCCATCCGCTTGATGCCGATATTGTTGCATGTTTTCTTTAACCTGTTTCTTTGTCAACTGGTTCCAAAAGTGTACATTGTAATGGTTGTTCAGCGGGCTAGCTTGCCCATCCTCGAGACATCCTGCAGCCTTCCACCAGCGATTTAGACAACTAATGTGATATGGGCCGGGTAGTTTATCGTACTTCTTACGAAGGTTACATTCAACTGCAAAACATTAACGCTTGAAAAGTAAAACCAAACGTTACTTTTATTGCATTTCGTGGCTTTTTAGTTTCCTGTACACTATCGCGACTGATGCACTGCGTTGCTGTAGTATACTAGCAAAATGCCAACACTTACCGACATGTGGTTCAAGTTTGGTATAAAGTAACATATACTTATCATTTTTGCAAACTCTCATCATCTTTAGTCATATAATAGCCTGTTAACATTTACTATGAGTCTGTTAATCCATATATATATATATATATATATATATATATATATATAATACGAATGGATCAGCCTGAAGACCCTGTTTGGCAGTTTAATTGCCAGGGTAAAAATATAATAACCCCTGGTGACCTTAATAAGTCAATATCACTGAATGTCGGACCCTATCAAGATTCTAATAAGATGCTCTAAAGGTATAATTTTCCTGTTGGTAGTTCTATTTCGTTCTCACATGTTATTCTCTCCACAAGGAAGAATTTTCACGACCCCTAGTGACCTTGGTCAAAGTCAAATGTACCCAATTGTCTAATAATATGCCTCTACAGTAAATGTTTCACAACAGTAGCTCCGTTTCTACTGTGAGAGTTATTGGGTCTGGACCCAAGAGTAATGGGGGGGGGGGGGGATTAACCCAGTACACCTAACTTCACGGGTAAAAGATTTTTTTTTTGTTGCTTTTTTTTAAACGCTTTAAAATATGAACTATAAATAGATTACCGCATTTTTATCTTTTTTTATCTTGGTACGGAGCCAACTGGGGAAAATCCATGTCCAAAATCAAATAGAAACAATATTGCATCATCATCATCATAATCATTTTCATCATCATCATCATCATCATCATCATCATCATCATCATCATCATCATCATCATCACCATCATCATCATCACATAGATGGTACACCTACGAATAAAATGTCTTAAAATCAAAGCATTCTACTAAACCATTTTGACAATATAACAACACATGCACTGTAGTGATACAAGCCTGCACAATTGTAGGGCTGCCGATACATTGTCCCAAAGTCTGATGTCCCACAGCTTCATCAAAAATTAACATATGTTCATTATTTTCACCACCTTGTGTCATCTTCAGTAAGATTATATCATGTTAATAGTTCGAACAATTCTATATAGCCGTTCTGGATATAAAGACAAAAATAAACTTAGTACACAAAATAGCGTTCTGGATACAAAGACAAAAATAAACTTAGTACACAAAATAGGAAAACACGCACCTGTAGAACAAAAGGTGTTATTCAAGATCAACTTTAAATATTTAGCAAAGTCCTTGTAGAATTGTCACAGAATACTTTTGTAGAGGCTTGGATGTGCTCACAATAAATACTAAAATCCACAATACATATATCTATTTGAAAATACTATTTTTCTTTGGTATAAATTTCCTAAAAAATATAAAAAGTTACATTGCAGAAAAAAATTCAGGTTCAGCATCAGTCTTCTCATTTCTATAGGTACTACGCCACATGGCTACCTGCAGGCAAAACATAAAGCCATAATTAGCTCATTAAAAATAGTGTGCACTACCCTCTGCACCCACAATCTTTTCTCCTTAATCCTTTATTTGTGTTTTGAGACTTTGCAGTAGAATACTTCATATACAATTTCCATATTGTTGTCTATGACATGAAAGAACAATTTTGGATGTGTTCCTGGGGCAAGTTCCGGTGAAAAAGACCGTTGTACTGTGCGTCACTCAGACTTTCATCAAGTAAATACTTCAAAAAATCATGACAAGTTTAAAAATAATAAGAGAATGTTGCTTTTCAAAAGGAATGTGGTCCACTATAATGTGCATCTCTGAGAAAAAGATGAATCGGTGCTTGATCCTTGATGAGATATAATGGTAACGTCCTCCCCTTGTACACCACGCAGGTGGCCTTGAAGATAAATACCCCTCAAGTTTCACAAAAAAAAGTTATAGATACAAAGAAGAAGCTGGATTTAGATAGGAACCTGTTCCATTATAAGATGCATCTCTGACACAAATTTAGTAAAGCTGTGGTCAATATTGTTTTAGATATCGCGGTTACGCTGTCAGGGTTGATGCCACTCAGACAGCTTTCAAATACATACATCAAAAGTTTCATAAAAAGATTAAAATCATCAGAGGTAGCTGGTTTTAATAGGAACTTGGTCCAGCATGAGATACATCTCTGATAAAAATTTGGTAAAGTTGCAGTCAATAAATTTTTTGAGATATCGCGATAACGTCGTCAGGGTGTACTCCACTCAGACGGCTTTCAAAAAAATATATTTAAAGTTTCATGAAAAGGTAAAGAATTATCAGAAGACGCTGTTTTTGAATATGAACCTGCTCCATCATAAGATGCAGCTCTGACAACAATCTGGTAAAGCTGCAGTCAATATTTTTTGGGCTATCGCGGTAACAGCATCAGTGTTGACGCCACTAAAACGGCCTTTAAGAAACACATTAAACGTTTTATAAAAAGTTAGAAATTGTTCAATGGAAGCTGGTCTTCGATAGGATCTTGGTCCATTATAAGTTCCTTCTGTGACAAAAATTGGTATAGCTGCTTGAATATTTTGTGAGATATCACGGTAACGTTGACAAGACAGACAGACGTATGGAAGGAAGAAAAACCCAGGGGACGACACTTCCCTCCGGCACTTTTTGTGTGATGGGTACAAAGTAGTTCAACAGTGCTGCTAACCTATAATCTGGACGTTTAGAATAATGATTGCTTCATCGGCTACTGTAACTGCCTACCTGTAACAAAAAAAAAACAAAAAAACAAAAAAACCAAACCCACCCCCCATCCCCCCAAAAAAACCAAAAAAAAGCAACAAAAAAAAAACAAAAAACAAAAAACAAAAGAAAAAAACAAAAAAAAAAAAAACAAACAAACAAACAAACAAACAAACAAACAAACAAACAAACAAACAAAAAAAAAAAAAAAAACCACCTATTTTAAGCCACTACCACTTCACCTGCAAACAAATAAAACATGATTTGCCACATTACGAAAGCTCAAAAGTGCCTAGAAACCAACTTTTGAAGACTGCAGGCCTATCAATGTCAATGTCATAGACAATTTCCAGGATGATACTAAATGTACGAATTGTTTTACATGTATACAATATGCATGTACGAAAACAGGAAAAATAAAACAAACAAAATAGGGTCAAACTAATAGAACAATTAACAGGTGAACGTCATGTGAAGGTCAAAGTTTTTCAAGGCCACAGTATGGAACACACCCGGCATTTTCTGACTATGTGTGACCCAGTAGTCATAAATCAAGCAAACAAAAACTAAATAAAATCATGTCTGGTGAACGCAAACGTCTGCCAGCTCTGTGTGTGTGTGTGTGTGTGTGTGTGTGTGTGTGTGTGTGTGTGTGTGTGTGTGTGTGTGTGCAAAAACTGATGAATGGAAGGCAGGCAAACGAGGTGGACTTGGTTTGACCGAAGGAAGAGAGTTATTTGGTATTTATCACCTGCGGTCCATTAAGAAAAGCAAACACATTTAGCATTTTATTTTACTACGTTACATCTGACTTTGCCCTAATCATCCCACGCTTATGAATACGAGATTTAAACAACAAAGAAAAGCGGTCGATCATAATGGCGGATTTGTGTGAACAGCTGTCGCTTAAGCCATAAATGAACGAAAAGTCATTTTGTTCATATTTGTAAATGGCAATAATTTGGTGGAAAGGAGAATTGGGAGGTCACGTTGCCTTGGAATGTTGTATCAGGAAAGATTCTGAAGCATGCACCTGTGGAGCTCAACTGAGTGAGGGCCGTAAGATTGGACTTGTCACTGACGGCAGCAGTGCAAGCATTGGCCAAAGGAACCGGGCGCTGGCTACCTGCTAAACCAGCTGGAACTAACGATGTAGACAGAGGGGGCATTATACCATGGGGAATGCTTTAAACAGATGCAATAGATCTTTGAAAAGAAGAAGAATTACCTTGGAGAATACTGCACATGGCCAGCTGTTGATATACACTTACAGTTGCATAGTTGTTGACGGACTGCAAAAAGTAGTCCCGCCCATGGAATATGGTCAACAATATCACATTGGCTATATCCGATACATTTTCAATTTAATATGGTACAAAGTTGAGAATAAATTGCAAAACTCCACAGAATATTTTTCTCAAGAATAATACACATAGATCACAAGTTGCATGTAATAGTAAACTCTTATTTTTGCATCCAGTCTTTTAAAATGAACAATTTCACACATTCTCTAAATTTCCATTGTTTGGAGGTACAACTCAAAAGCAGTGAGATCATACTGTTCCCATTAACATATCCTTTACGTAACAGAGTACAGTATGTTCAACTGTGCCTGTGTAAGTTTATTTATTACCTTTGGAGCCCCCCCCCCACAAGTACAAGGTGTGCACAAGTCTCAAGTTGTCTGTTCACCATGTGTGAGGACTTCACAATTTGTGGTGGGGTTGATCAGAGAAAGTTAAACAGAGGGCTGTGTGAACATCCCATGCTCAGTTGCCCAAAAGATTGATCATACTTGTGGCTCTGTGAGCTTAGGATAGGATCAAGGTCACCCATGCACTGAGCAAGTCTGACCTTTATGGAAAAATACTAACACGTGGAATATTAAGGTCCCCGTTCATTTAGTTCTCAAGCTGTAGTGAGGAGTAAAATTCATGTTTGTTGCACTGTCATCTCAGAATGAGGTCAATGTCACTAATGTGCTGTCTAAACGAGACCTTCATAAAGAAACATTAACATGTGCAACATCAAGCTCAAAACAGATCTCAAGTTATGAAGAGTACAGTAAATTCCATGCCAGTTGTCCTGTGACCTTGTAAATAAAGTCAAGGTCACTCATATATTGTCTGAATTTGACCCTCAAAGAGAATCATAACCATATAAAACATTACAGTCCAGGCTGAAAGAGATCTCAAGTTATCATGTGAAGAGTTAAATAGACCTAAGTGGTCCTGTGATCTTGAGAATGAAGTCAAGGTTACCCATGTACTGTGTAACTCCATCCGTCATGCCCTCAAGTGTTCCTGTGTAATTTGAAATCAATTGGCCAAGTGATTTTGGAAGAGGAAGTGTTCTTAATATTTGGGCCACCAAAGAAACAAAATCATAAAAAAATCCAGAAATCACTGGCGCATGACCATTTAAACAAACTTGTTTGAGGCCCACCCAAGGTACATCCCCACCAAGTTTGAAGTGAATCTGGTAAGTGGTTTTGGAGAAGTCAAAACCTGAATTACCATGGCAATCCCCATTCAGTTGAAGAGTAATTAATAAGACTGATTGCACGAACTGATAAGTACACGAATAGAAAAACCATTACAAATCAGGGGTTCACAGCAACACTGGCTTGTGAACAACTTTTTCACCTTCCTACAAGGAACATTTCCACCAAGTTTCAGAATAATCTGAGTACCGGCTTTGGAAAGGTCAAAATAGCGAGAACACATTTTTTTTACAAAACAAAAAACAAAACAAAAAACAAAAAACAAGTAAAGAAAACAAGAACAAGAACAAAACAAAAACAAAACAAAAACAAAAAAAAAAAAAAAAAAAAAAAGAAAGAAAGAAATGAAAAGAAAAAAAACACCCCCCCCCCATTATTTGAAAAATCAAAGCGCTTGTTGCTGAACAAAATTCAAGTTTCACAGTCCCCAGAGGTCACCATAAGGAATTCCAATGCAATTGGCCAAGCGGTTTCGGAGAAGATTTTTTTTAGATTTAGACGAAAACTCCCCCGAAATGTATAAAAAAAAATGCAAAACTCACTGGCCCGGTACCATTTGAACAAAATTGGTAGAGACCCACCAAAGGTACATTCCCACCAGTTGTGAGATGAATCGTGCCAGGGGTTTTGAAGAAGTCGAAAATTTGAATTGAAGACGCCAACGGATGGATTGCGGATGACGGACGGATTGGCAACGGGTGCTTAACCACCACATAACCTCAGCTAACAAGTCAGCTCGGCTAAAAACTTGGAGCAAACAGATTCTAGAAGTTAAGAAATAAAAGTGGCCTCTTAGTAAGGATTCCAGTAGAAAACGAGTCAAGCCACATTCCCACCAGGTTGCCTCAAATTCCATTATGCAGTTTATAGTATAGACCCATATCATTTACATGGATTGTGAAACAGGCCAAGCTTATATTAATCACTCTCCACAGATCGTGGCGTTTACTTCCTACCTGCATGTTTGGTGGAGGAAACCGAAGGACTCGGAAAAAACCACCGTGCACAGTCAGAGTGGTAGGAACTCTTTCTACATGCTTCTCCGGCGGTGAAACGAACCCGGGCCGCAGAGGTGACAGGCGAGCGTGTTGCAGCTCCGCCAACCGTTGAGATAAGAGTGAACTAATTCATGAAAAGCCAGCCACTGAAGTGCGACTTTTATAAGCTTGGAAGAGACCTTCCCAAAAATAAGTACCACCATAGAGTTTGTATACGGCTTTGGAGAAGTCCAAAAGTAAATGTAGTGCGACTAATTGACACTTTTGATTAATTGAAGATATTTTTGATTAACAAAGACGCCGGCCAAAATCTGGATTAGCCGCACTCAAGTGATGTTTGTCCTTCAGCTACGGTACCATAAGATAAGGGCAAAAGTTCTTACCAGGAGTGTTTCTTCCAAAGCACAGTAGCTTATAATAATCGTCGTTTCTGTCTGCACGTCTTCTGTAGGATCGCATTTCGCGTCTCACCTCTCCCGCTTTCATTGGTTTCCAACGTTCCCTGGTATGAGCATTTTTCTCAGGACTACCCAGGCCCTTGTCCAAGCAACCCGCATTCTTCCACCACGTGCTAAGGCACCGAACTTGGTGAGGCCCGTTGGTTTCGTCTGGTTCATAACAGTCCACCTCTAGTAGAGAGGACTTTTGTTCAGAATCTAATAATGAAAAGGAAAAATTAATGTAGAGGAAGAATTAATATAATAGCATCTCTTTTGCACTCATTTTGTATGTCAATTACAATCAACTGGCTAAACCAAGACGGAAATAAATATTATATTACACACACACAAACACACACACACACACAGATATATGTATATATATATATATATATATATATATATATATATATATATATATATATATATATATATATATATATATATATATATATATATATATAAACATTACTAAACATTTCAATGAAGTTAGACATCACAGCATGTTATTTGTTCATGATAAGCCGCATTTTGACTTCTAAAAAATAGTCCCGCATGGCAGAACAAAAGTGTACGGATATCATTATCTAAGTGAGCTACCATTTAGCCCGCTTCAATTTCTTCGGGTTGTGTAGTATGGTCGATGATTGTTTATAATAATACTCGCAACAGTTGGGTGTTTACTGCAGGCTGTGGTAAACTTAATAATATATCGCACTGCATTGTAACTTAAGTGAATTGCTTTAGGCCACACAAAGCAAAACAAAACAAAAAAACACACACAAAAAAACCAAACCAAAAAAACCAAAAAACAAAAACACATACAAAAAAAAAAACAAACAAAAAAAACACGAAAAACAAAACTAAAAAACAGTATCAAAAACACCGCCCCACAAAAACAAAACAAAACAAAACAAAACATGAAAAACCCAAAAGAAAAGCCACCCCCCCCCCCCAAAAATACTACTTCTCACCAACTTGCGGATCATTACAAAACTGTGAGTCAAGTGCTTTTTATTTTCCCAAAAGGATCCTGTTGAAAAAAGTCTCCCAAAAGGATCCTGTTGAAAAAAGTTTCCAAAATTCAGATAAACCATTGGAAGTGGGGAGGGGGGTAAAATAAAAATCGAAATTTCAACTTTTTGAAAACACCAATTCATTTGCCAAAAAAAAAAAAAAAAAAAAAAAAAGAAGAAGAAAAAAAAAGGAAAATTCGCCAGGAAGGGACAAGAAAAATTGATCATAACAATCGCCGCACATAGACAACCAGTAGTTCTCAGTGGACAACCAAAATATTTGGCCCTTCGAGGACTTCAAATGATACATTTTGTCTTGAAAACAATTCCGCTGACAGAGAAAATATCCTGCAAGCCTAAGCAACACAAAAACAAAATCACTACGTACACAAACCAGTGATCTTATCATTAAAATGCACTACAGAAAGCATCACAATTGGCCATGATATTGGCTTTTGCGCACCTCAGTTTCCAACGGTTCACTCGAGCTTTAATTTTCGTTTCGCTTTACTTACATAGTCCTCTATTTTGCATGTTCATTGAACATAGTCACTAAATCCTTTCTTCTGCAAAAACCTGAAGCCGCAACAGTGTGGCTCTATCTGCTCAAACTCACAGCTTAAAGCACATGGTATTTCCAGTAGTTCCTCAATTTGACACTAATAAGTAAGTCTTGGCAAGTATTACATGTATTCATGATAGGTTAAATAAATGCTTTCATTTAAATTCTTTTGACGAATTTGGCAGCTAGGACAGAAGGATTTGAAGAAAGTGCGAGATATTTTAATGAAGGCCAAGTGCAAGATTATCTTTGATAACTCTGTGAAGAAAAATAGGCCTATTACAAGCATGATCACAAAAACCAGCATTTTACAAGATAAATTGATTTCAAAATCAAACATTTTATATATAAACAATACTAAAATTTGATTGGATTATAAACAAAAACATCTCGTGAGGGTCTAGGGTCATGCTACATGTCAATCGTCAGGCTGTTATTGTGAATTTCTCTCACCTTTTACAGATGTATACCCAGACAAATGTAATTAAAAAAAGCAATAAATAAATAACACTGAAGAAACAATTAATACATTAGAAGCAAAGAGAGCAAATAGGTTTGCATTTACAAATTAATAAATTGGCATTTAGAGTCTATGCTGCAAAATATGGGGCAAGTAAATTCTTCATGCATATGTGTGTTTATGCAATGCTAGATTTCTTTGATTTGTTGATACAGGAGTTTGTGACTGTCTGTTTCATTTGTATCAGTAGCGAGATAGCCATCACTCACTAGGGATAAAAATGGCTAAATGCAAGTTTTACACTCCAGTTATTTCTTTGGTGCTGTTTTTTTCAGCAATGTGATATCGAGAGTAAATAATGTAAATTGCTTTATTTTTGCATATTTTCGTATTTTAAACATTTTGCTGTGGTTTTAATTTCACTTTTTTGGACATAATTCTTTTCAAACAATGTTAAAAGACACTGTGTTTTCGTTTCAATGGTTTGGTGGCCTCCGATAAGTTAGCAAAGACAAGAACACTGTGATATCTAGGCAATTTACAGTGTGAATACCTGTATCAGCTGTCGTTTCCGAGTGCCTCTTTACCCTTTTGTATCTTCCTAAATGCCAAAGACATGTCTCCTGATTGAGATTTGGACACAAACAAAATTCCAAGAACATGGTAATTTGAGTCAATGACCGTCCAAAAGTTTTTTGGAACTTTTTAATTATTATTATTTGGGGGGGGGGGGGTATGATTCCTGGCAAAAGTCTGTTCTCTCCATGTTGATGAATTTAAATTACATTGCAGTGCCTCAAGATGGCTAAAAAATGAAGCCTGGTCACTGGTCACTTCTGAAATTTTCTCTGATGAGAAACAGGTTTTTTTGGCCATATGCAGATATGTCAAGCACTATATATGTATTTTGGTTGCGAAAACGTAAAGTCGGCTCAGTGGTAAATGTTATCATGTACAAGACTGCACAATGTTTGCTCACTTTTGCAGTTTTGCAAGTGGTTCCTTCACATCCTTTGAGATGAGTCCCCATGAGTCTATAGCTTTTTCTCTGAATATTTAAAGTATTTCCTTTGTACCTTAATTTTCCTGTAGTCGGTCCCTGTACACTCTGTGTGTAAGGGAATCTTGAAAGTGGGAATCCATATCACCAACCCATAAACTATCGTGGCATCATAAGTAAAATCAATAAATGTAAATTTCAGATGTAGGGTATACCTGTAATTTGCATCAAAATATCCACTGAAAACAGTCACTGCCAGAAACATGCTGCTTCAGTGGACGCAAAATGCCTCATTACAGTGGACAAAGATATTAAGTTCGCAATTTTTCAATGCAATGTATCCCCATGATAGTTTTCAGTAGCAAGCACTGTTCATTTAAACCAAGTGTCAGTATTGAGTTCAGGTGACTAAATCCGGTTGTTCCTCTGCTAAATCGAGGTGCTTTGTGGTCACACGTGACCTCATTAAACCAAAATGGCTGTACATTTGTAAGTGGCCAACCTGGCATACAAAGTTTATATATCACATTAATCATTATTATGATCATGATATGATCATCATCCTTATCATCATCATCATCATCATCATC
The DNA here is from genome assembly GCA_964020975.1 of Hermodice carunculata. Taxonomy (NCBI): domain Eukaryota; kingdom Metazoa; phylum Annelida; class Polychaeta; order Eunicida; family Amphinomidae; genus Hermodice; species Hermodice carunculata. The sequence continues at coordinate 71,631,279 of OZ026623.1, forward strand.
ATCATCATCATCATCATCATCATCATCATCATCATGTACAACTGCAATTGATATTGGTGGAGCTATGTGCCCCCTGTTGGCAAAACCCCAAGGAGCCTGTCTTGATCCAGGCTCCTTGCTTAGACTTTTTGAACGTAACTGCCAAGGATGTTTTTGAAACCTTTCAATTTTTTGGTTATGAGAACAAGGCGATTCCGCATCTTATTAAATGCAGCTCCAGCTGACACATATTTGAGGTAGGCAGATTATTAGATAATAATTCAAGAATGTTGGGCGCTCCGATACTGCAGTGATCATCCGTAAGCTTTGGGTTCACGTTGCAAAAAGTGACAATACTTGACCTGTCAAGGCCATAATGTGTACAATTGTGTTTCTGAATCATTCTGAAGATATTTGCAGCTATAACATTCACTTTACACTTAGTGGTGGGCCTAAGTAAATTATTTACCTTGTTCCGGATTATGCCATCCAAAACCTGAAATTTGTATTTATTTTCAGCTCTGCTGCGATGATGGGCCTTAATAATTTTGACGTTGTTCTTGAGTACGCAACCCGACATAAAAAACTGGTGTATAGTTTAGCAGACTATTGAAGGCTCCCCATCCTTCGCACAGTAATTAATATTCAAAGGAATATTCTCAAAAGTGGAAAGGTACAAGTTCTTCAAATGTGGCGAAAATATCCCTTGAGAGATTATCAATTTGGGTATAACTTGTTAGGGGATGTGCAACGCGTTGGCTTATATAAGGTCCATTCACTGTTTGACACTTCAGGATTTTTTTTGAGATTTTGCGTGTTTGTTTAATAGTTTTAAAAATTGCACAGGATATATTTGGACAGGTCCAGACTGTAATTTGTTCCACTGCCATATTATGATATATTTTCAGTTTTGGGTTCACTTAGAACCTGGAATGCTATGATATTTCAGGATTCGTTAAAGATATTATAAAGGCTAGGCATCGAACACATTGGAACATAAGTGCACGTGCAGGCATTTTTTTGAGAAAAAAAAACAACAACACCAAAACAACTTTTTTTCCGAAATCAATTGACTAGGTCCTATTAAACAATAAAAAGAGTTCTGGGTACTACAAAAATCTCAATATGTTCAACAGGTGGTCCTTTAATTTTGATGACTTTAAAAGTTTTTTTTTTTTTTTTTTTCAAATTTTGACTTCATTTCGTGAATTCGATTATCCTCAGCATTGGTGGGAATGTACTTATGCTTCCTTTTTGCCAATTTTACTTTCAATGTAGCGTTCCCATCTATACCGGACGATGGAAAGCTTAATGTTTCAGGAACGGCTACACTTTCATTTATATCCTAAGTTCAGATTCGTAAACTCTTTAAATGGGTTGTGCGCGGAAGACGTGTAACTGGTCAGAAATATACACATAGTACAGCTTCCTTCTGTCAGTTAAAATAGGGAAGAACCTGCCTTACCAGACACAATGACATCATCAATGGCAATATCACCAGAATATCCTTTTCCGATTGTCCCTTCAAATACCACCTAAAATACCAAAAAGAATATATGTAAATGACAAGCAGTCATTATGTGTTGACCAGAAATCCTCTTTACTAGCCAGCAATCGGACCAAAAGCAGATTGCTACATGCACATAGGAGTGATGAAGTCCTAAAATTGAACCTTGACGACCACCAGCACGAATATTTAACAAATTGGACTGAAATCTTTCACAAACTACATATTGTTTTACAAGTATTGAAGTTCAGACCAATCATTATCCACACTTTAATTAGGAATTTCCTTTAGATTATTGTACCACCGGTCTGACGTGAGTATAGAATGTATGAGTCCATGAGCTATCCATGGACCCTTTCTGTGCTCATGTTTCTGGTATTTAACCGTTTTAACAGCAAATGTCTATCTTGGTAGCAAACTTGGTAGGGTGTCACCTAAGATACATCCTCACAAAGAATGAAGTGACTCTAGTTGACGGTTTTGGAGAAGTAGCAAACGCGAATTTACATTGCAATCCCCATTGACTTACATAATAATCAATAGGAATGCATTCAATAACCGACATATACCCAAATTGAAAAATTTGTTAAAAATCAGGAATTCATAGTATAACCATCTAGTGTCCAACTAGCTTACTTTTTCCATTAGCTACATTACCACCATGTTTCAGGACAATCTAAGCGACATTTTTGGAGAGGAAGTCGAAAATACTTTTCACGTCAAAACGATCCATAAAAGATATACAAAATCACAGCGACACCTCTTGGACAAATAAAAGTCTGGGGGTCCGCGCAAGTGTTTTCTTTGCAATTACAAAGCATTAGGCTTGGCAGTTTCGGAGAATAAGATTTTTTAAGATTTGGTTAAAAAAATTAACAACAAATGCATAGAAAATCTAAACAATTACGGGGGTGTGACCATTTAAGCAAACTTGGTAGAGGCCAACCCAAGATACACCCAATTTTTAAGTGAATCCCACCAGTGGTTTGTGAGGAAAAGTCGAAAGTGTCCATTGTAGGGGACGACGGACAGATGTGTCATGATTAGTTATAGCATAAATCAGCTGAGCTGAAAATCGCATTAATTGTCCAAAACTGTGATTTAGCCACGAAACGCAGTAAATATAAATTTCAAATATCCTGGTCTACTCAGCTCGGTATACAGTGAACCTGAATACCGGCCCCAATGATCCTCAAATCTGAACTTGGTCCCACTTCCAGCAAATCTTTTGTACTCCGTTCAAGCATGAGTCGTTCCTTTACCACTTGGCATAAAATTACAGTGGTGCATCCAATTACACACAAAATATTTATCATACTCCATGTTAAATTAATGGAAGCGTCCTCTTTTCCTAACGAGAGCATATTAACGCACTTCTCCATTATTACTGTATATATAGACCGCTGTTACTGCATTTCGTGCACAAGCCAACATATAAAACCACCACTTGGCTAGGCGAATGTGCCGAAGGTAGTGGGTTCGAATCCCATACAGGTCGACATAAATTTATCCTATTTTTCACTAGAGGTAAAATGAGCTCACCGCAGACGGCCCCTGAAATGATGTTTTGATGACAACTTGAAACCAATATGGTCCGGTCTTTCCTGTCTTGTTGTAGATTGTCTTCTCTGTGTTGTTGTATACCTTTTTAACCCGTAGTTCACCCATTGTGTGGCCGTTCATGTGTGCATAAAAGTGAATATATACATCTCCTGTCATATTGATTGCTGGAGAGATAAGTCGGGCCTTATCTCCATACTTGCGTGGGTATGATGCCTCCGTGTACATGTAATATCCTGCAACACAAACAAACAAATAAGGAAGAATCGTGTTTTTGATGCAAGGAAAGCTCTGCCATTGGAATGAGTAGCATAAGTGGGGCTACGGAGTAGTAGACCGGTCTCATGTTTTAACTGCAAGCGATGTTTGCTCAATGATCTAAAGAAACTATATACGTTTGGCCCCAGTACTTTATTCAGTGTGTTAAAGTTGCAGTAGCAATACAAAGAATACGCCAGAAGGGACATTAGCTATGGGCGTGTGTGATATGTCCATATCAGTTTAGTTAGCATTCCTCGCCACGTTTGATGTCACTAGGGACAACAGCGTTTGTGACAAAGTCACAGATGTTCACCCATCCACACAGAGAAACACATACCATTGCATGGCTTGCATAAAGCTGGTCTTCAAGTCAGAGTGGTCGTATAGAAAAGGAAATCGTTGATAGGGTAAAACATTTTCTGCCTGTGCATAAACAAATACCATAATGAAATAGATGTATCTGGATATATTGTGGAAAGATGTTCACCTTCTAAATTCATGCGCAGCCTCGTCTTGTTCATCATGAATCGAACCTGATAGAAAATACACCATCTCTTTCTCTCTCTCTCTCTCTCTCTCTCTTTCTCTCTCTCTCTCTCTCTCTTTTTTCTCTCTCTCTCTCTCTCTCTCTCTCTCTGTACTGCTGTCCGTATAAAAGTACATCTCTACAAACACTAGGCAAGGAAGAAAATAGCACTTCAACATGGTGGAATATGTCAAAGGCCCCTTCATTCAGTATCAGTTTGAACTTCTACAGGACCAACAGTCCTAACTCAAAGAGTTGTCTACCAATCCAGTAAGCAGTGGGATTAACAAAAAAGGTTTATAAACTTTTTGTAATTGGATCAATGTCAAGAACGTGCGTTCTCACTTGGCCCTTATACAATCTAATGGGAGTATGCAACTTTAAAGTCCCAACTCCTCTAATCATTCCATTTTTGTCCAAGTTCCTAATTCACTTTGGTTGCCAATGGTACATGAATGATTATATAAAGGACTTCCACATGCCACATCAGCCCAGGAGCTATACAGGGGCATCACCATACCAACGATAATTCCGATAGTTCTTGAATTATCATCCAAAACTTGTAATTATTAAAGTTATTAACCTTGAAACTAAGGTCAAAAACCACCTGTGTGTCACTAAAGAAATGGGAGCATTTGAATGGTTTACGTGACTTTCCAAAGTGACCGGCACGGTAGTTTCTTAGAAGATGGCGTCCAGCGTGTTAAATTGTATTCTTTCACAATTGTGTTAAGAGTTACATATCTAACATTTATCTATATCCTAACGAAAAGCAAAGAACTGAAAACGTCACTCAATGAACAACAAAGATAAAATACAGCCCCATTAGGTTTGAAGATACTTTCCAAAGTGACCGGCACGGTAGTTTCTTAGAAGATGGCTTTCAGCGTGTTAAATTGTATTCTTTCACAATTGTGTTAAGAGTTACATATCTAACATTTATCTATATCCTAACGAAAAGCAAAGAACTGAAAACGTCACTCAATGAACAACAAAGATAAAATACAGCCCCATTAGGTTTGAAGATAATGTAGCCAAGGGTAAAAAAATATCTGAACACACACAATGCATCAAAATGATAAAAGAGTTACAGCACCAACTGTTGAACAATGTCATTTCTATGAGTGCTCAGACGTCTGCTCGTGCGAATTTGAAGAGCTTTGGCCAACAAATTTTACACATCAAATATCTCCCTACCCGACCCAAAATAATAACAAACAAGAATATTCCCACAAATGCAAAACTTCTCTGACGCGTGATGTGGTCAACAAACTTGGAAGAAAATGAATGTGCAACTGGCTAAAGTATAATGTATGAAGGACCCATATACTAATTATGCTGACATGTACTCATGTTACTATGTAAATTCAACAACCGTTCAAAGAAAAAAAAGGACAGCAACATCTACATGTATTTAACTGTGGCCGGAGCAGCTATTAGAAGTATACACATAAACGAATCAATAAATTATAAATAAATACATAAATAAGCAAACAAATAAATAATAAATAAATAGATAAATAAATGAATAAAATAAAGAGATAAATGAAGAAAATAAATAAGTAAAAAAATAACAAAATAAATAACTAACTAACTAAATAAATAAATAGATAAATAAATAAATAAATAAGTAAATAAATAAAATGATTAAGTAGAATACAATGTGTCGTAATTGAAACATACAACAAATTTAACGTATATATTTTGAAATGGTATATTCCATAGATTATAACAGTATTTTAATGACGAAGACTTGACCCCAATCAATGTGACCAGTTCTTGCCTTTGTGAAGGGAACCTTTTATTAAAAGCCCAACAGACATATATTATCAGAACACAGCGAATCGTCCAGGGCAACTGCTGTCTTAACTTCTTTATGGTACTCCAAAGCCCACCACAGAAAACTGTCAAGTCGGTCTCCATCTTTGCATTGAAAGGATACATATGTTAATGTTGAACATTTGAAACTGTTTAGGTGTCAGAAATAAAAAAATTAAGTCATGTGTGGGTATATATATATATATATATATATATATATATATATATATATATATATATATATATATATATATAATCGGACCAACCGTTAGCATTGTAAAATGCAATGACTGTCACTATTATTCCATCGATCATGCATTGTGAGAAAGCACACCTGTTTTGAGTCACAGCATATGCCAGAAACTTATAGTGTATGGTTGACCATGCATGGTGCAAAACTGCAAAGTAGTGAGTCCCTTTACTGCTTCTTATGTATTGCCGTTGGACTGATAGAGACAATCACCATAGAGACTACCTGATTGAGGCCATTTGAAAATCGTCGACTCAACTTCCCCATTAGATTGAATTCTGACCAATGATTTTCTCGTGGCCCACTTCAGGGCCCAGGAAACCTCACTGTTCCAAAAGCATATTGAATTTTTTGCAACACAATAGGTATTCTCGTGCACGTTAGCTTTAAAAGGTGAAGCGAGTGCGGTTGTTGGCATAAACGCAACATTCTGTAAAATATGTTGACTGTGGAACCCCTGCTTCAACTGAGTAAGACAATTATACAAAGCACACCACATGATTCTACAAATTTGATGTTTGTGCCAGGCCAGTCAGCCCTTGAGAGCACAATCTGGAGTTTTAAGATTTGTTTGCTGATATAGGATTCTTTTGCTGTTGTTGTTGTTGTTTAACCAGCAACGCTTATATATAGGATACTGGCTGCTTGAAGAATGATTAGGCGGATGTGTGTCTGCAACCTGTCACTCCCAGTCCATATAATCTTGATCTTGCTGACCATCTGACGTTTTCAATGCTTGTACCATTAAAAACGACAAAAAATATGTTGTTGAAGCTTTGGGTGGAAATATATCTGAAACACTACACTATAATTATAAGTCATTTTGGCTGGCCTTAAAAAAAATGTTACTTTTAAGAACACCTGTGAGCAAAATTCATATACCACTCACTGTCTTATAATATACTCTATGTTCTTTGAAGGCAAAATGCAAGGTCAGCTGAGTCCAATAATTGTGACAGGATTAGTTCACAAGTTGCTGATTTCATTCATTTGAATTCACCTTGCCAAACATAGTTGGTATGTGAGTACCAATATTTGTCCAGTAATTATAGCTATATCATCTATGAAAGCTGGAAAATACAGAATGGAAGATAACCTTGCCCATATAACCACAGTGCAAAGGTCAATCCATATGGCTACAGTGCACAGGTCACCAGTCTGCAGTCACTTGTTCATGGTGATCAAACTCAAATTTGCTTGTTTGTCGGTGCCAGTTTCTTCGGTCCTGTAAACATATGTGTATTCGAGACCCGGCCTTTCCCTTGTCATAAAAACTGTACAGAAACAATTACAAAATTGCAAAAATTGTGCAGCACAGATTATCCTTCAGTGTGGGACCAGGGATTATTCCAGTGAAGAGCTATTCAATATACTAAAGAGGGTGCCTTTGAGAATCAAGTTAATTTCAAAACTTGTGTTCTAATTTTTAAATGTATAAATGGCCTCTGCCCCGAATATTTGCAAAACTTTTCATTCCTATGAAGTCACCAAACTTATAACACCAGAGATGCAGCTTCCAATAATTTCTCCAACAGCCAAATTGAGCACACACTCAAAATGTTTTCAATACCAAGAGGAAAGGCTCTGGAACTCCTTTTCCTCTGAAAGTATGAGCTGTATAACAAGCGTAAAACCCTTCAAATGTGAATAAATAATGTGATCACATACTTGGAATGTGACCTTTTTTATGTTTTTCACTTGAGATTCTATTAACATGTTTTTTATAGGACATGACTATGAGTATTTTAGTTATAATTCATTAATTGCATATGGTCTCTGTCATCTTTTGTATGTGTTTTTCTTCTGGCTGGGCCATGATGGAAAATCTATCTATCTATCTATCTATCTATCTATCTATCTATCTATCTATCTATCTATCTATCTATCTATCTATCTATCTATCTATCTATCTATCTATCTATCTATCTATCTATCTATCTATCTATCTATCTATCTATCTATCTATCTATCTATCTATCTATCTATCTATCTATCTATCTATCTATCTATCTATCTATCTATCTATCTATCTATCTATCTATCTATCTATCTATCTATCTATCTATCTATCTATCTATCTATCTATCTGACTGTCTCTCAGTTCGCCCATCCATACATCCATCCACCCTACGACCTACCCACCCACCCATCCATCCATCCATCCATCCATCCTTCCATAATAACTGGGTTCTGTATCAGACATTTCCATATGCTGAGCCATGTGAACTATGCATGGGCATTGTTTGATGAAAGAAACGTTGAAACTGTTTTTATTGCTGTGTCTTGGTGCCGACCCAGGCAATTTCTTTCTTTCTTTCTTTCTTTCTTTCTTTCTTTCTTTCTTTCTTTCTTTCTTTCTTCTTTGTGACCAAATTTGTCCAGAGTTGCTTGCATGACAGTTTTAGTCCCTCATTTATAATAGTGACACCCCACTCGAGCATATGCTAATTAATCTTATAAGACTGGCTTCGCCGAGTAGGATGCTGGCTTTGGGCCTTTTTCTTGTCCCCAAGAGAAAGTAGTTTTCTTTCTTTTCAAGAATGCAGAGACGTGTGAGCATATATATCAAATCATTTTCATGAATATTGACTGGTACTGAGCAGAGTTCAGAAGTCCAGTAGGAATAACCACCACACCTCACGATAGCATCCACTCTGGTTCTACGTTTCTAGCATGTTGTCAACAGGAAGTTCTCGGACACTATTATTGAGAAAAGCACCGAAACTTGTCATGGTGACCGACATACCGTTGAAATTGTGCACCTGGTTTCGGAACAGTCACGAGGTTTAAAATTATGCAAATAAGGGGCAATTAGAAAATAAAGCTCCATATCTTCCAAACTACTGCAGATAGACACAAATTTTCAATGTGCTTTTTATATTTTTTGACACCTGCCAATATAATGGACAGTAAATGAAAGTTGTAGAATTTCATAATATGCTTATCAGGGGCATTGAAAAATTTAAAAGTTGAATATCTCCACAACTATTATAGATAGAGATTTCATCCCAACTTCCATTTATAGGTTTGTGAGAAGGCCGCATCCAATGAACCATAAACCAAAGTTACAGGCTTTTAATTTATGCAAATTAGGTGAGAATGCAAAATTTAAATCTTGAATAGCTTCAAAACTATTATAGATACAGGTGCCTTTCCATTTTATGGGTGTGTCACATAACCGCATCCAATGAACCATGATGCAAAATTGTACGATTTTAATTTATGCAAACGAGATGAATACAAGAAAATTGAAACGAACAAATTCAAAACTATTATAGTCAGAAGTGCCATTCCAACTTCAATTTGTAGGTGTGTGCCAAAGCCCCATCCAATGAACCATAATCCAAAGTTTTAAAGCTTTTAATTTATGCAGATTAGGCAAGTACACACAATTAAAATGTTGACTAGCTTCATTACTATTATAGAAAGTAGTGTCATTCAAACTTCACTTGATAAGTTTGTGACATGTCCACAACAAATGACCAAAGTTTTTAGAACTTTAATTTATGCAAATTAGGCTTATGCACAAAATTGAGATTATGGTAAAGAGTGACAAAGTGTAGCATTTTAAACTGTTCTCATTTTGAACGCACCCAGACAGAGCTACTATGGAGCAAATCATCTTTTTACTTTTCTTTGCTTTTTGTAGTGCAAACAATCACAGCTATAGTTACTGGATAAAAGTACGAGCAGCCACGTGGAGAAGACTCCCTCAATCGGAGTGATCCGTCGCGGTAACGAGGCCAGTCTGCTGACTCGTCCCCTCCACACGGCTGGTTTTAATATCATCTTTAAGTGGACATATTGTGTTTTGAGGGGTTATCTGTCAATCTGCTCGCCAGTTCTTTGGTGGTTCTGCCCATTCACCATTCGTTTGTGAACACAAGATACCAAGACTTGCTTCCCAACCGTAGCTCAAATATACCTTCTTTGCAAATTGACACAATTTCTAAAATAATTGTTTAGTTTGGTAACTTTGACTTCATTTTCAAGGTCACCACACCCATATATATGCACTGATTGACCCGTCAGTAAATGTTTTGCATTTAAATGCCTCCAGTTTTATGAATAATATATTTGCAGGTGTTATAACATAAAATTTGTACCTGTTTTGGTGGTGTGATCATAGTTAGGTCCAGTGCTGTCAGATGGTGTTCTACCAAGTTCTCTGCAACAAACGTATATAAGATTGCAATTACATATTCAAGGTTTCAGTTGTGCTAAAGTGTATAAATATGTTTCCAGGTTTATATTTTATTTATAGATCTATTTACATGTCTGGTCAAAGGAGAAAAAAATATATGGATATATTAATAGGTCTGATGCAAATAATGGTGCAAATGTACGTCCCGGCTCCACCATAGAACACAGCATAATATACAAAACGTGTCAATGACTGAAAACATGACAAAGAACTTTCTGATATAGCAATATCCGTTACTTGCACCAATACTTTATGCTGTCTACGTTAGTGTTTTAGTTATAACTTGCGTGCACGGCCGAGCAAATGTTGCTCCTTCATATAGCATATGAGAATATGAAAGCAAGGCTGAAGTGGGCAGGACAATGGATATCAAGCTCTGTCAAAAATCTGTGCTAGTTTTTTTTTCAACGACGCACAATGTTATAAACTGCTGTAACACAGGAGAAGAAAACACCAAGGAACACCAGGCTGCTCGCTCTTCAAACAAACTAAGGGACATTCACACTGATGACGTCGCGTTGCTATCGCATGGGTTTGTTTACAATCAATGATGGATGACAATAGATCGGCCACTTCCGTTTTACTTCCGCATTAGCTCATGAAGTGAAAGTACGCATTCTTTCTCATATTTTCCATTGGAATTTTGACTACAAGCTTGTCTCACATTACAGCTGGTTAAGATCAGCAATTTGCCACCAAAATCAAACATCCGTCGCGCAAAAAGTGAATCCCAAGCAAAGCATGGCGACAACGACGATACAGTGACATGACTTCCATGCAAGATTGCACTGGGCATGTGCCGCGGGAAAGGCCCTGCTTTTATTACTCCCAGGATTAGAATAGCCCCCCAAAATGTAGACAGCTGGATTAGGACAGGGAATTGTATAAAAATGCCCGAGGCACACATACACAACCTGATGTTGAGTATGTGCCCCCCCCCCGCCCCCGATGTAAACAAACCTATGTTTCATTGGTATTGTGCTGAGGGTAACTATGTCGCAATGTCAGTTGACAACGGACAACTTGATCGTGGCAAGGTGTAAACAGTACTTTGCCAATTTCAAAACTGAATTATACGAGAAGATCAAGACTGAGATAAAAAAGTATAATGGATGATTTCAACTTATACAAAACTCAACAAAGAGCAATAAACCTTGAACTCAAATGGAAGATCGATGCTTATTCGGGAGCTGTTTGTGCATATGATGTTACACCTTCATGTTCAACTCCAATCACTGATGTTGTCAACGAACTGAGGATCGCGAAAACAGACAAAATAATGTGGTTCTGTTCAATGTCCCAGAGTGCGAGGTAGACCTGAAGCAAGAGAAGATTTCACAGGGATTTCATTGATAAGATGCGCAAAGACGTTCTTGAAATTGCAGTTGACCTTGTTCAAGTTATATGCCTGGGCAAAAAATGTGCATAATCCCGTCCGCTCAGGCCAACAGTGAAAAATCAGGATTAAAAACAAACGACATGCTTCACACCGCTAGCAAATCCAACTCCCATGATGACTACACCTGCAAAAAATAGTTGTAAAAAAGGCATGCCACAGCTGGAGAGAAAGGAAAAAAAATGGTAATCAGAAACAACAAAGTAATAAATATTCACAGGAAAACCCAATGGTCTGAACAGGATGGTTCCACAAGAAGTTAAACCTATCTTGCATGTATGGCAATGTTGACATTTTACTAAACAAACGAAATAAATTTCCCTTGTTATAGAAACTGAGCTCCCAGATGTTGTGTGCTTTACTGAAATAATTCCAGAAAAACTTGAAAGAACCTAAGCAGGTTTCAAAGTTTCAAATCAATGGATTGCTGTGGGCTATGTTCTCCGACTCGTAGTTATAATGGAGGTAGAGTGTGTTTATAATGTTCCTGATTCATAATATTAGTAGTAGTAGTAGTAGTAGTAGTAGAAGTAGTAGTAGTAGTAGTAGTAGTAGTAGTAGTAGTAGTAGTAGTAGTAGTAGTTTTTCATTGACACAATACCATATAATTCACATTGATTATAATAAACCTGGGGAAAGCCAACGTGTCCATTATAATTCAGATAATATAGCAATTTTACTTAGGATGCATGCAACCTTTTTCCAACTAATCTACTTGGCAACTGATACTTTCTGAAGCATATAATAGAGCAATTTATGTTGCTTAAAAATAATAAAAACGTATGACATTAATATGCTCATGTAGAAAATAAAATGTTCGGGTATTGTGGTTTCATGTCCTCCATTTCATATCTGCACAAGTCTGATTTTGAATCAATTAGCACTGAGAGATTCAGCTCTCGACAATACTTCATAGAAGTAAGAACATAATGTCATAGCATTTTCAGAATCATTCAAATTTTGTACAGAGGTAAAAGAGAGATCAGTATATCGTTCTCTGATGGTAGATAATAGACGGCAATAAAGAACAATATGTTTCTCATTATGAGTTTCGCCACATAGACAGAGTCTTTCTCCCCGTGGGATTCTAGACCACATCCCTGTATCGATTTTTAGTCTATGTGAGCCCTCTCTTAGCCTCGTAAAGGCTCTCCGCTTGTATTCTGGAATCGCATTTTGTATGTAGATTTTGTGCACTAACAAGTCCGGATTAAGTATGACATACATTTGTCTTCGGGAAGTAGAATTTTGCATTGATAGCTCTCTGGCGAACTTTTCTGATGCAACAGGGTGCTCCCCAGCCGCTTCTTACCTTGACAAGTAGAGTCCCATCGGGCTTTTACATTGTTTAGCAAGTCTTATAGCTTTAGCTAATGCACTGTTCTCGAAGTTATCAAGCGATTTTACTTTTTTTAAGAAAATCAGTTTGTCGTGATTTAACAAGGGATTTCGAACTGGGTTCTCCTGTTTTAACATAAATAATATCGTTGCATGTCTGGGGCCTAACGCCAGCTAGAGTCTTCAGTGTTGACAAATAGGGCCTTTCTGCACATTATAGGTTTTCTGTTAGCCATGACTCACATCCATATAATATAGTGCAGTGAGAGCACTATTCCACACACGTTTCACTTGATAAGGAGCATCTTCATTTTTGTAGCAAAAGGAAACACATTTTTGGATATGTTTTTCTTTTCCGTGAATATGAACTTCCACTTGGTGTTGAAGGGGAGAATTTGGTATAGGTGTTCCAAGATTTATATGCGACGTTACCCTTTTTATTACAATATTGTCAATAATGAAATATTCATCATCTTCTGCATTGAAACCCAAGTACTCTGATTTTATAGGATGCACCTCTTGATCAATGTGTCATGCAGAGGCTATAATCAGTCTCAGTTTTTCAATCATTGCAGCCCTTCTGGTAGCAATCACTACAGTGTCATCCATTGACAAACGTACAGCAAGATTTTCCAAGAAACCGTCCATACCATACTGATTCACATTCCTGATAGTTTTTTTATGTAAAATGTGAACAGGGAACAGCTAGATGGGCTCCCCTGCCGTACCCCTATATTGAAATCAAATTCTTCTCCCCCAATAATATCTTTTGTTTGAATCAGTGTTTGGCCAATAGCCGCGAGAAATTTTTTACCACAACAACTTTCTGCTAACATATGCAGCAATTTACTGCGGTTAACCTTGTCATATGCTTTTTTGTAGTCGAGGAACACAATTTACAAACTCTTTCTTGTTTATCTTGCAACATCAATGAGCAATCTTATATTTAAAATTTGCTCAGCGCAGCCCCGGCCCTTTTGGCAGCCTGCCTGTTCCATGTCAGGTTTAAACCATTGGATAAAGCGACCATTTAAGACCGTGTCATAAACCTTGGCTAGGGCAACCAGGATGCTTATACCTCTATAATTCCCCACGTCCATTCTAGCACCTTTTTTGAAAATTGTGAAAACTTGAGCTAAGTGCCAGGTGAGTGGGTACTGTCCTCTATCATCAAAGATTCTGTTGAACAAATATGTAAGACGTATAATCCATTCATCAGGTAGAGATTTCAGAATTCCTGGTGGAATACCGTCTATGCCAGCAGCTTTTATTTCGTTTTAACTTCTTTATAGCTAACTGTACTTCTTCAAAGCGGATTGGATCATCTAATACTGGCAGGTATACATCGACTTCCGGAATGATTATTTCTGTTTGTTGCTCATTTTGCGTGGTATTTAACAATAATTCAAAGTGGGTCTTAAATTTGACATCTGTTGGCTTGTTCTGTTCACACTTTGGAGTGTCAAACTCCCCATTCCAACCAACGGCCTGCCAAATTTTCTTTGAGTCCTTTTCTTATAATAGAAATTTCCATCTTTCTGTTGCATTTTCTGGGGATCCTTGATTTGTGGTATTGTTCCTAGTTGGATTTTTTGCTTCGGCACATGTTTCATATATAGTCTTTGTTATCTTTGAATAAAGTGTATCTGGTTGTGCTAAATCTAAATCGCACAAACTACCCGTTTTAGGAAGAAGCGCACTGAACATTTCCTGGTTAATTGACTGAAATTTGATACATTTGGCCTTTCTCGACAGATGTAGGCCTAGATCTGCGTAGGATCCCAAAAGTCTGGCTCTATCTAAGGCAAGCGGAGGGGTGTAAGGTCTTATTTTCATTTCCATTATCAACGCTGCGTGGTCTGTCGTGATAGGTACTTGACGCTCCACAATGAATTTGGTGATGTAAGGAAACGCTTCTTTCGAGCATATGGCCCAGTCAATTTGAAATATCCACCGCCCTTTCCGGAGGAAAGTTAGCCCCTCGCCAAACTCTATACCCTGATACTTCCAATGATTTAAAGTTTGTAATTTCAGTGCTTTACACAAAAATACTAAAGCATTCCCGTGTCCATTAGTACCCTTGTCTGGGTTTTCACCGTAACGAGTATCGGGGTTTTGAAACACACATAGATCTGGAATTCTTGCATTAAAGTCCCCAAGCATCGCCGGTATCGTTTCGGAAGTGATAACGTGTTCTTGGATACAGGCCAATACTGTAGGATCGAAAAATGGCGATTCTTTTGGGGCTATGTAGCAAGCACCAAAAAGGAACATTGGTAATAATGAAATGTGAAACCATACCTGGTCTTTCTGAAGGCTCATGTTGGACATATATTGCCAAATTTTACCTTTAAACAATACTGCAACTCCTCCGCGATGCTCTTCACCTGAAATAACTGGGCTTCTTACTACTTTGAAACCCGGCACTGAAAAAGGGAAACTAGATTTCAACTCAATAAGAATTATTATATCCAATTTTTGTATGAATTGTAGACAGTTTATATCTTCTAATTTGGATAGGCCTCCATGGATATTCAGTGACAGAAATGTCAAATTTTGGCCTCCCCCACCTAGTGAAAAAAACGAAGGTTTGAAGCGATCAATAACAAGATCATCAACAAGAACTTGTCTGCTAGTATGATCGTATCTGACGTTTTTTCCTTGGTTCTTTGGTTTTGATTCCTCTGTATTAGTCACCTCACGTAATCTTTGAAACTCCTCTCTAATCATGGGGTGGGTGTTTTTCTTTATGAAAATCTTTTTCAAGATGTCACCACATTCTTTCAGTTTCTTGGCATCTTCCAAGATATATTTTCTGTCCAAGGGATTCGATAGCTTGACCTTGAGTGGACGATTGCGTCTTTCGTTTGGAATACCGATTTTTTCATCTTGACAAATTGAGTCTGTGATTTATCAATTTTTGAAGTATCAGCTTGCACTTGTCATCATCCGTTGCAAACACACTTTTCTCCAATCGTATGTCTGTTTCTGGTACTCCTGTTATGATGAGATTTTCAGCCCGTTTATCTGCTTCAAGACTCTGAATATCTTTGATGTTGCATAAGTGCTTGCGTAAGTAGCTTGTTTTCCTCCTTGAGCTTATGAATGTCTTTTAGCTGTGATTCTTTTACGGACCTAACTTCCTTTAGTTCTCTCAAAATCTTGTCTAGCTTCTGTTCTATGTTTGAATGTTGCTGGTTGGGCACATTATCAGCGGCAATTGTGGTCTTTAGTGTTTTATGCAGATCATTTTTATTGAGTCTGGCGAGTTTGGTTGATGATAATGTACGCACTGCTTCTAAATCGTTTAAGTCTTTGTCTGTAGGCATGTCTGACCGGTTGAAATGTGGTTATTCATGCAAACTATTAGTGAACAGCTAGTTAACCAAACTTTTTTATGTTAGAAACAACAAACCGCAAGATAGGCCTAGTTGGTTATAGCCCGACACATTGTTTTTTTTCTTTTGCAGTAAAACTCAGCAAATGGCAAGTCAAGAGAACCAAAAAGTGATAGGCCTACCAGGTCTCTTTTCATACAGTTCACAAAAACGATGTAGGCCTGCTTTTTTCTTTTCTGCAAACTCAGCTGACTGACAAATCAGGAGAACCAAAAAATGATAGGCCTACCAGGTCCGCTTTCATTTTTTGGCAGAAGTATTAAATTTGGGTTTTGAGTGGTTAGGCCTCTACAGTTTGGAAACACCATAGTCTGTATTAATGTATATCAAATATATTGCAAAGGTTGAGAGGACCAGTTTAATACACGAGTTGCCTGTATTAATGAAAAATATATTGCAAAGGTTGAGAGGACCAGTTTAATACACGAGTTGCCTTTTATGGATGCCTGCCTGTCTCAAGTAAGAAGTGAAATTTGTTTCTTCACATCGGTGTTGGAAGATGGATGTTGATGTTTTAGTAGCTCTGGAATCCCTTTGCTGTCATTGTTAGGTTTGGAATTCATGGATATGGGTCATGCTTTTTGCACTATTTGATGAATACTTCATTAGCTATCTTGTGATGTGGGCTGTGTTCTCCGACTCATAATTATAATGGAGGTAGGATGTGTTTATAACGTTCCTGATTCATACATATCACAAAACGATGTATGCCTCCTTGTTTTTCTCTTTTGCACTAAAATCAGCGAATGACAAGTCAAGAGAACCAAAAAGTGATAGGCCTACCAGGTCTCTTTTTATTTTTGGGTGAAGTAATAACATTTGGGTTTTGGGTGGTTAGGCCTGTATATTTTGAAAACACTATAGTCTGTAGTTAATGAAGAATATTGCAAGGTTTGAGAGGTCCGGTTTAAAACCACCAGTTGCCTTTTATGAGTGACTGCCTGTCTCAAGTGAGGAGTGAAATTTGTTTCTTCACATTGGTGTTGGAAGATGGATGTTGATGCTTTGGTAACTCTGGAATCTCTATGCTGTCATTGTTAGGTTTGGAATTTATGAATATGGGTAATGTTTTTCTGCACTTTTTTATATATACTCATTTGGCTATTTTGTGATGTGGGCTGTGTTCTCCGACTCATAGTTATAATGGGGGTAGAATGTTTATAATGTTCCTGATTCATACATATCACGAAAATGATGCAAGTCTTCTTCATTCTTTTGCTCTAAATTCGGCTGGCTGACAAGTCAGGAGAACAGAAAAGTCATAGGCCTACCAGGTCTCTTCCCATTTTTGTCAGAATTAATAAAATTTTGGTTTTGAGTGGTTGGGGCGATATATTTTGAAAACACTATAGTCTGTAGTTAATGAAGATTATTGCAGAGGTTGAGAGGAGCGGTTTAAAACCACCTGTTCCCTTTTATGGGTGACTGCCTGTCTCAAGTAAGAAGTGAAATTTGTTTCTTCACATTGGTGTTGGAGGATGGATGTTAATGCTTTGGTTATTCTGGAATCTCTTTGCTGTCATTCGTAGGTTTGGAATTTATGAATATGGGTCATGTTTTTCTGCACTGTTTGATAAATACTTCATTGGCTATGTTGTGATGTGGACTGTGGGCTCCGACTCATAGTTATTATGGAGGTAGAATGTGTTTATATTGTTCCTGGTTCATACATATCACAAGAACAATGTAGGCCTTCTTTCTTCTTTTGCTCTTAACTCAGCTGACTGACAAGTCAGGGGAACCAAAAAGTGATAGGCCTACCAGGTCTCTTTTTATTTTGAGCCGAAATAATAAAATTTGGGTTTTGCGTGGTTACGATGATATATGTTGGACACACTGTAGTCTGTAGTTAATGAAAATTTTTGCAAAGGTTGAGAGGACCGGTTTAAAACCACCAATTGCCTTTTATGGGTGACTGCCTGTCTCAAGCAAGTAGTGCCATTTGTTTCTTCACATAGGTGTTGGAAGATGAATGTTGATGCTTTGGCAACTCTGGAAGCTCTCTGCTGTCATTGTTGGGTTTGGAATTCATGAATATGGGCCATGTTTTTTTCTGCATTATTGTATCTTACTTTGGAGGGCAACATCCTAACAAAATGGCTAAGTACAACCTGTTGCCTGGTCCTGATTGTTGGTAAGTGTGTGGCCTTTGACATGTGATGAAAATAGCATAATTTTGAAATAAAAGTCATCAATTATGTAATGTCGTGGTTGAAAATATATATTCAATGAGATAAAAGAGAATTTGTAACCGTCTATTTCAAGAGAAAAATTATTATTAAAATACACTAGAGATAGTCATTTTCCCTTTCATCCAGTTATATAAAAGCTCCGTCACAGGTCGACATATCATCTTATTAATGGGCTGACATATAGTCTTATAGACTGGTGATGTGCAGAAAAATTAATAGGTTGACATATACTCATTGAGTTTTGCAATGCAGTCTTATTGATTGTCGGCATATTATAGTATCTATTCCTTCATATACTATTTTATTGACTGTTAAATGTAGTCCTATGCACTGTTCACATGTATAAACACACACACACGCACACACTTTTATATATATATATATATATATATATATATATATATATATATATATATATATATATATATATATATATATATATATATATATATATATATATATATATATATATATATATATATACATGCTTGACATATTACCTCATTGAGATGTTAATGCGCAGTCCTATTAACCAGAATTCCACTGGAGCTCATTTAAAGTCAGAAAAGCAAAGCAGTGCAACCTACTTGGACTCCTTGGTAGAGCCCAATACTTTGGAAAAGTCGTGAATATGAATTGTTCATTCTTATTTTCAGAATAAGCAAATATTGGACGGAATTAAAAAAGATCACGAACGGAAAAACGAACGAAAGAAAAAAAAAGAAAGAGAAAGAAAGAACGAGAGAGAGAGAGGGAAAGAAAGAGAGAGAGAATGACAGACAGACAGACAGACAGACAGAAAGAAAGAAAGAAAGAATGAAAGAAAGAAAGAAAGAAAGAAAGTACCGTCTGATGAACAAGTGCTCTTCTGGACCAAACCTGTCATTAATTGTCAAGCTTTTTCTTTCTTTCTTTTTTTTTGCAGGAGCTTTGAAGAGTAGTTTCCCGTTTTCTAGCAAAAACTGAACACACAAATCGGAAAAAAATGAAGTTTGAATTATTTCACCACAACGCAGCGATCCAAATGAAAGACCTACTAATGGAAATGTTCAATCAAACCTATCCAATATTCAGTCCATGGGATTTTATTAGTGTGAAAAGTTAGAAACTTGAGCACCAATGAAAACGAAAGGATGGACGACGGAGACAAACAACCCTTTGCAAGTTGATAAAATTTTCCAGTTAATAATAACAAATAAGTTGCTCCTAAAGTATTACTGAGCATGTTTCGAACGTACGTATCTCACCCATCTACTCAGGAATAGCAAGTTACATACATTGTCACCCGGGCACCTTGCATTTATGCATGAGCACGACGTTACCACAAACACTGCGTTTAGTCATTCTGTGTCTTATGTTTACTGAACCAACAGTTCTTCTCTGCATGCTTTGCACATAAAGTGCACCAAAGGAAAGCGGTTTGCATGGACCATTCATTCTTGTGGTCTCTACTCTCTCATAGTAACTCTGGGCATATTGGCACTTGAATCAAAGGTCAGTTTACAAAAGATATATAATTATTATTATCATTTAAGAGCAAATCAACTTTTTTTCGAAATTTAAAATGAAAGAGTTGCAACGTTGAAGACTCACCTGCTCCACTGGAATTCTGCGTCTAGGTCATGAGTGAAATTGCAGATATCATAATCAAAGTTACAAAGGTAAGGTCCATTAATCACCATCAGTGGCGGTGGAACTGTGGCATAAAATAGCATGTCAACATAAAGAAATACATACACATTGTTTTGGACACTACAGGTAGTACAAAATCATTTGAGTAGGCAAAGGGATGGTGCCATTCATCTGTATCCGTCACAGATAAAGAGGTGCACTCATGACGATATGTGCAATGTATTGTGACGCCCGCTTTAAGGGTATCCAATTGACTGCAACCGATACTATAAAAACCCTATCTGGGTGTTCAATTGGATGTAATTAATACTTTTACCAAGCATTCTACGACGAGTGGCCTAGTTATCCATATTAATCCGGGGGTGATTATCAACTGCAAACGCAAATATCGAAATATCTCACTCTTTGTACAAATCGACACGTCATTGCATAACCGTAAAATGCTATTAACCTTTTCCACACTGAACAAAAACTGAGTTAACAGGGTCCCTTGGAGACTTATCTTGATACGTCGCATGTACAATTTTCAGATACAGTAGTCCCTCCTTTGAAAGACCACTCCTTTGGGAGACCACCTCCTTTGAGAGACCATTATTGTCAGGTCTCTCTGTAGTACTTTTCATGTTATTTATACCTCCTTTGAGGGACCACCTGCTTTATGTGACCGCCTTTTGGGTGGCACTAGGGGCGGTCTCTCAAAGGAGGGACTACTGTAAATTATTTTCCATTACCATTGACATTGTTGCAAACATTTGAATACTAGCCGATTTAAGTGAGCAATGGATAAATAAAACTAAAAGAAATACGTGCGGATCATACGCGTCTGGAGGTGCATCATTTATAAAAACTGAAATTTAACGATGTTGCTACTTTACTTTTTACCTGAATATACGCAAGATATGTGTAATTAAAAAGTATAAATGTATTTCTGCTTTAAGCGTCATGTTGCTATTGGAGACAAACCTAGTCACAATATATAAATATACAATTCCACATGGCCGTGTCATGGGGAATAGATTTAGACAGCACGAGTTTTGAAATCGTTCACTGCTCGCCAAAAGCTCGCAGTGAACGGTTTAAAAAGACTGGTGTCTAAATCCATTCCCCATGACACGGCCGTGTGGAATTTTGTTTCTCCCATAGAGCGTTAAATTCTATGTTTTTGTCAAAAACCTACTTGGTTAAGCGTGCTTGTAGCGGCCGTTTCGACTCCATTTTGTTCACTTTCAACATTCCGTTGCTGAGGTACTTCACTCAAGAAAGAACTTTCAGTTACTCTTTTCTATCTTGCGCAATCCGGTTGGCTTACAAAGAAAACAGCAACCGATAGAATTCTCTCTTTTATTTCTTTTTGGTCGTCAAATTGTCCCACACTTGTGCTGGGAACGATTGTGTTTCCACATGGGTAATTATGAGAGAATTTGTAAGTTGTATTTCACACATCATCTGCATTTTTTGGTGGAACTACGTTACTAAGTTCTTATGTTTTCTTTTGTTTTGTGTGTGTGTGTGTGTGTGTGTGTGTCTGTGTGTCTGTGTGTGTGTGTGTGACCTATTTTTTGCATTCTGAATGTAGCCTTGATGACATAAGTAGGATTGTATGCTTTGTTTAACCCGTTAGACCTGTTTTAGATTTTTCATGTAGAACGCACCGCGTTAGAGCTAATTTGAATTTTGGGACGACTGTGGCTTGTGGAGCTTATTTTGTATTTTTCTGAGGTATCAAGTCGACGATTAATCTTGAAATATAAGCTTTACATCCCGTTAAAGCCTGTAATAGTGCTTCTGATTGACAGTGACTTAGGCCCTGTATTTTACTTATTTGAAGGTTACTTTTCTTGTTAAAAGATGTTTTTCATTCTAATGTTGCAGCCATATAGATTAGATAAGCTGTTTCAACTTGTGCAGACAGAGAGAATTCAGTATGGGCATGGACCTACAAATAGTACTTCTATGCCTCTAGTCAGTTTCCCTGTCAAACCCGTGTTTCTCAATAAACTTTATGAACATGATCTTTGCCTTGGCCCAGTAATGGAACCATGTAAAACCTAAAATTGTTTCTCAGTTTACACAAAGTGAGAAGGACGGAGAGGAAAGGAGCATTATTACCAGATACATGATAAATATTGTTGTCTGTGTCACAAATTCTTATAGGCTGCCTATAGCAAAAAGCCCTACTTTGCCTTTTGGACTTCAGTAAATGACACTATAATTGCACGTACGTTGTAAGAATGCATGCCATCCAAGTTTGAAAACTACACCTCAGTATAAGGCCTTGCACATATGATTTTGGATCCAATCAATGCATGTTTGTATGGACCAGAATAAAAAGGTAAGCCCCGAACAAAACTTACCATAAAGACACTGTACTGTCGTTTTATTTCAGTCGCTTTCTTTAAGAATATTTAACCTCGAACATAATTTTTGAATAATGATGATACCGGTAGGTGCTATGCGAAGTAGCTGTCTGCCTTACAGGTTCTACAGATGTGAAATGCAGTTTTCCATATCTCTAGCAACAGGTCATGTGATCTATGTTTTTGCAAAGTTAACTGAAAGTTTATAACCCCAGTTATCCAAATACAATGTATATTTGGGAAAAATATGCTTCACATAAAATGAGAGGATATTTTGTTCTCTTATTCAGCAACTTTTCACTGATTTGTTGCCATTTGTGAGTGCTATTGTCGCTGCCATGGCAACCAGTTACATGACCAGTAACTATTTTTCCACAATGAAACTAGGGATTCTAGCCAGCACAATGATATACACATTTGGTATGCTTTAAAGAAAACTGTTCCCACTGCGGTGTTCAAGGAAAAATGTCCTTTCCATTTTCACTGGGACAAAAACATTACCTGACCCTTCGAATGTTTTAATTCAAGACACATTTCGTCACGAATGGCACGGTCAAACCTGCTAATTTCAGTTATATACACAAAAGTTACCGGTCTCTTGGACTAAGTTGGGCGGTGAGCGATTTAGCCAAGACAACTGTTTCTCACCATATGGTTTTAGAGATGACAGGGCGTCATTTCCTCCGGGAAATACGTAGTACCGGGAATAACTGCCTGGTCGTAGTATCCGTGAGGCCCCCTTGAAGTCTATATGTTTCCAAAGCCTCCATATGCAACCTGTGTTGATGACAAATTTCCTTCATTATGTACATATGTATTTTATGCGTGCCTACAAACGATTTACATAGTAAACTTGTGTGATTCGATGAAGCTAATCGCAACTATGATGACACCAAAATCAACATCCAATTTGCAGCAATGATATTTATCCGACCAAGGCACAACATCCCAATTGTTACAGACAGTTTTACAGCACAAGTCAACAGCTTTAACCCTTGTCTGGTCACAATAAAATGAAGTAAATAGCTTTCCTCGGCACAGAATGCGCCCGAACCACGCCAAGAAAAGCTATTGACTTAGGGTGTGTATTCCTGAGACCTCTTAACTACATGTCACTGCAAAAAATGAAGTTTAATTTAAAAGAGTAAAGCTGACGACAATTTCCATTTGAGTGCTTTGGTCGATAATGCAGGTCAAATTTTTTTAAGCGTGTCAATACATACAAACAAAAACATGTCAGTAAGTGCATCGGGGTCTCAGTGAGATAAAGATATAACCAAAAACTGCCGTCATTCAAAGCTCCATACGGGCCAATTTAAATTATTATATTGAAAATGTAATTTCCAATGTAAAATTCATTAAAAGTCCATCAAAGCAGAATAATACAAGAACACAAGCAATTATCGAAAAAAGAATGAATGGGTCAGTCCGCCTGTTTATCGCTATTTCCTATTTCCATCCATTTTTCCGCCTTCCTCCTTCACTTAATTCTTTCCAAGTATAAGCTGCTAGCAAGCTTGACAGCTTATTTATGCTTGGAACACTGCAGATGATACTGACAACTGTAAAATTTCGGATTTTTAAAGAGCATTTTTGAACACAGTACTGTACGGCATGGACGTCAAAGATGCTTACAATACATGTCACAGATTGCAGGTTTCTCCATCGAAAGTTTCGGTTTGGATGCAATCGATATAATTCAACCCAAACTGAAATGACATTTGGACATAACCTTTTGTCATGGTAAAAAGGGGACAAATGGCGATCAATTAACCTGAAATGGCCTCAGTTACATTTTTAATTTCATGCGAATGTGTTTTATTTTGCACAAGCCATAGCAGATCTATGGATACAAAATATTTTCATTGTTAAAATGCGCCAAATCAACAGTAGTAGCAATCAAACGATATAAACTATTTCCTATCAGATTAAAATGTGTATTTTGTATAATACGTCCAACGAGTACTTACTGTGCACTTTGACAGAACTGGCTATGTCATTAAATCTAAAGTGTTGAAGGTTTGGTGTTGCACTGATAAGTTGTAATTTTCGACCTCTGAAGTTGGTGTGTTCATACAGGACAATTCTGCCTGTAAGTGAAGGAACAACAATGCTTTGCATAATATGGAGATGACTGGAAGTAAACTGTTACCAATCGCATTAAAACTAAATCTCCCTTGAACACGATAAACGGGTGTGTATTATTTTAAGTGTCATTTGCAAAAGCAACATATTTGAAGTGATTCAATATAGCTAGGTCATTTTCTCAGGCACATCTTTGATATATTAACATGTAAAAATGCTATATGTATATATTTTTGAAAATTATCTGAGAACCCTTTTTTTATATCGTGATGAACTAATCAGATTCACTGCAATGGTTAGTAAGGCTGTGAGTAAACAAGAAATACACTCAGCATGTCCAACAGTTGGAAATACATTTCAGGTTATTCAATTTTGTCTCAGTATGGTAACTCTGCAGCTATGTCAGCTAAGAAATTGGTTTTCGCACACAGCTATATTGAGCCTCCATAAGGATTATCTTGACTGGATTCTCCAGCTGAGAAAGAGACTTTACTGAATTGAACTGTCCTATAGATGGGCTACGCTGGGATTGCATTTGGATGGGCTTGCCTAAACTTTCCGGTCATATGGTACCGTTAAATGAATATTGCTTCAAGGCCATGACTGAAGAGGTATTTGATGTAGGAGACATTTGTAAAGACTAAGTTACATTTGATTAATATCTTAATACCAGGATCAGAGGGAAGCATTGAGAGTTTGCACTAAGTAGATAGTAATGATTTTATGCTGCAATTTTATTTTAATCCAAATTAACCACTGGAATAGTGCTATGCACGCGTAGCGGTATAAATGTGTATTAGAATTAATAATTTAAGTACTATTTTTTGAGTAATTATACACTATCAATCATGATACTTTATAAACACAATAACGCAGGTCATGAAAACGTATGTAATGACGTAAGGTGGCGTACATCACCAAGTAAGTTTTAATGAAATAAGCGAGTATATCTGCCTACCCTTACGGATTAAAAGTTAAGCAACACTAACAGAAGATACATAATACTTCTTTGCTTGACGATACATTTTATTAACATCAAACCTTTAATCATCATGCAACCTTTTCGATTATGTTTAGCTAAAAGAATTCAGACGTATTGCCCTGTTTCTGAGCCGAACAAGGTATCAACACAACAAGGTGGAGCCTATAAATTGAACAGAGGCCAATAAGCTGGCTGGGGTGCCATAATCGTTGTTTTGCATGGCAAATATACTGTACACATGTATATTCCCTCATTTGGACTTTTTTCATACTGTGGGACCTTTGACTTTTAAAATAGCATTCTTATAAAATACGACAAAGCTTTAGCGTTAGACCCAGTTATGTCCGAAACATTTCCCATCTTAAAGCAATCACATAAAAGATAGTTTGCAGTATTAAGTGATATAATATTGGTGTATTCCTGTACTGTATCAAGAACAACAGATATTATGTGCCTCCTACCATACGCTGAGCTTTATTCCATTGCGCTCTGGGCGCAATGCTCCCAGGGCGCCCCAAAGTAAGGTGTTGACTCGGTATTGTATCAGCGTGGAATGTGTTAATGATATGCACTTGTAAGGTGAAGCATGGCAGCTCTTGCTAAGTCTCAACTTGGTTCCGCGTGACAAAGGGTCGAAATTTAAGTAGAGTTCCAAGCGGACTGACTAGAAGGTTAGCGGCGACCTCTTGCAAGAAATGTTTTTTTTTTTTTTTTTTTTTTTTTGCAGACTGATAAATTATAAAATCTTGCCAAGAGCGTTCGAAGGGAGGGCATGTGGGTGACGCCAGTTGGCGTATTTTCAGATTTCACAACAGTAAACTGTGCTCAGGGGCAAATACATAACAGTTTCTCCGGCATGCTCACCCAGCACCGAATGAAGTTAAGTCTAATGTTGGACCAATCGTACAACATTGGCCCAGATTTGAAGTTTAGCCTAATGTTGGACCAATCGTACAACATTGGTCCAGATTTTATTGTTTGCGAGGTTTGCACTCTCCCGTATGCAAATTTATGCCGCAGCGAAATTAACCCAATATGGTGTAATGTTTTGTTTCTTGAATATTTAGTGAAGTGCAACCAAACCCGCTACATTTTTTGCATTGTTCAAATCGCTATTGCAAATATATTTGTAAACAGCCAATGAAATGCACTGACCTATCACAACTCGAGTGTCTTGTACGTAAGACGCTTATCAAGTTTGACCCGAAGCCTGTTGATCTGAATATACGCAAATATGACAAATAAGCAATAACTTTACGATCCCCTCCTCGAAATTTGAGAGAGCGTCGCGTCTTGCTGACCATTACCAGTGGCATAATCATCCCAATAAAGTATAACTATTGTTATATCATTTTACTTCTTAAACAATTTGCACAAACTTACACGTTTTTGGATGAGCCACAGGGATGGCACCAGTTGTTGCATCTTGCAAAGTGGTACCTGTATATCAAACGAAAGGTAAATCATTTATTTGATTGATCGCCTAGTAGTTGTAGTTGAGGATGTGCTATGTGCGAGCATCAGGTTATCATTTTAAGTTTTACGTTCAAGGGATTCTGCTCGTTAACTCCTAAAGTGGGCAAGAGATAAAATATTCAGGAAATCCAGTGCACTGTTGCTCCTTTTCCGGCAGAAGTTGTTTCCCTCGTGTCTGAAGAAACATCGGGCCAGTCAAATGAGGAATGAGGACAATTTTGTAGAATCTGAAGAAGAGGAAACTGATTTTTCCAGCGATGATGAGGAGTTTTAATTCAAGTGTCTCTTTCAATCCAATGTTTTAGTTTACCATTTTATCAGTACAACTTTCCAGTGGGTACAAGAGCTGGCCCAAATGACAGTTTAAGCTTTTGAAAAACTATATGAACATTGATATCTGATAGTGTACAGGAAT
The DNA here is from genome assembly GCA_964020975.1 of Hermodice carunculata. NCBI lineage: Eukaryota > Metazoa > Annelida > Polychaeta > Eunicida > Amphinomidae > Hermodice > Hermodice carunculata. The sequence goes on from OZ026623.1 coordinate 71,658,655, forward strand.
GGTATATGATATTCAACAATCACAAAATATTTGAAATATATTGTCCCGGGTATCTAGAATGCAAATTTTTCATAAAAAGCCAAATACTCTAGTATTACCTCTAAGCTTTTCAATTGAAATGTTTTTGTGTGTCCATATGAAATACCCATGGGCAGAATGTGCTGTTTAGAGAATAAATAAATAATGTTGAAAAGTGTCTTTTTCTATTAGCTGATAACTCTTAACATCCAATTAGTCACCTTTGTACAAATGTACAAATACTGATAAAGTCAAGAGGGAACTAATTCACACGTATCATGACTTTTGAATTTGAACTTGAGCTTTAAGATATAAGTGCCATTTTAAGGGTTACAACTTTATCAAAATTAAAAGCCATTTTAAAACTTATGTAGAAGTTCTTAAATTATTCAACTGGTAAGATGTAAAGGTGAATTTTTCTTGAAAAATTTGCCATGGAATTAGGGGTAATTTCTCTTGCCTGTAACTTTGCACTATTTATTGTGAGATCAATTCCTTGGCTTAAATTAAACGGTATACGTCTTGGCTTTTTCAGAATGCTATTTTTTTAATAGTATCTTGAATACTTTTTAAGTACCTATCAAAATACATTGAGCAAGTGTGGTCTACCTAAAATGGCCCAAAGAGTATGAGCTATAAATAAGGGGTGACAAAAATTAAATTTACATCCAAGCAAACTTAAAATATTAATGCAATTACATAAATGGAGTATCTGAATATGAATCTGACCAAAAAGTAGTTCATTCAGAAGAAAACTGGAATCCTGGTAACAACGTAAAGTCAAATATCTTGCCAATTTTAAGAGGTAAGGGTAAATATATTAGACTACAGCTTTTCAAGTTGATGCAGTGTAATACTGCAACATACTTTATTTTAAAGATAATTTTCTTGTCTCATTAAGGATATCATTTGTGTTTCTACAACTATATATTTTTAATCTTAATGTAAAAAGTAGTGCCACAGATAGGTGCTACTGAAAATCACAAATTATGCATGGGTCACAATAGAAAAACGTCGAAAAAAATATATTTTGCCCCAACCTTGGCATGATCAACAAGCAGAACATGAATTTGGAGTAACTCTGCTACACAAATTTACTATTGGCATAAATTCTACTCTCAGGTGACGCCCCACCTCAGTTTGCACCTGGTCTACAAAGACAACCTTGACACATAAACAACATTAGTCGACCCAAGCAGAATATTATCAATATTCATGTGAATTTATTTTCCCATGCTGAATCCAACGATTTGTCATATACTTTGTCTTTCAATTTACTGTTACCATTATGCAGTATCATATCCTGAAGGGAAGATTCCATGTCATTATCTGTAGTTCCTTTAATTCCAAATCATCTGGATATATCTATAATATATATTGTTCATTATTAACGGGTCAAAAACAGACGTAAATATCAGCTCAAACATTTGTCATGATATTTTCGCTCTCTGGACAGCTGTACCAAAACTTTTTGGTGACTAAGGCCAAAAGAGATGCACAAATAATACCCATTGGAAAATCAATTGTCTATGGAACATTTAAAAGTAACACATGTTATTCATCCAAAATTTCCAACAAGTTGACAAACCGATCATATTCGAATGCATATTGGTTTTCTGTCACGTCACTATGATAATTTACACATTTGAAAGATATGATAATTCTTTTTACGTTACTTTATCATATGTTTTTTGATGAGTGACTCGATGTATTCTTTCTAATCAGAATAAGGAATAATTGTGCATAAACAGAAGTCCTAAACAGAAATCTGTTTATTAGATGAATTACTGTCTGTACCATTCAACAGCTTCAACTAGATTTTCGAATTAGATAGGTACAAAAACATTTTATTACCGGAAGATACTTCTAAAAGACCACATTGATAAAATCGAAAATCTTTAAGCTTTGATATAATAAACATGATGTTGCTGTAGTAAAATAACTTGGAACTTTGGTATGACTCGACACTTATCAATACTTTTTGTAGTTGGGTAGGTGAGCTAATATTCGGTAAAAGCTGAACAAAGAACTGGAAACTAGACACTACCTTGGTCAGGTGTTGGGACCACCAAACATGAAGGCAAAACAACCCTGTAAGTTATGTGCCAGCAGAGAATGGAAGATGCCAAGAAGAGAAAACTGGCTAGAAGTACATCAGAGTTTGGTTCTTGGGTTGCTCTGACTTGATCGACAACCTAAAGAGTATTACAGCTTTGTTTCTCACCGGAGTAGCAGATCCCGGAGGGGGATATTATTATGTAATACATATGTGAGGAATTCTGGCACGAATTTTAACATTGGTATTGAATGATTCATAGAATAAAACTAAGAAAACAATCCAATGGACGGCCACATAAAATGAATTTATTTTTGTTTATCGGTTTTCATTTTCTAACCATACATGTGTATTGGAGGGCCACAGGATTTTATTTTCATCGTCTATTCACTAAATCACAAAAAACACTTATTTCTATAGGGTAGTTAAGTGTATGTTGCGATATGATTACCTCCATGTGGTGCCCTATTTCTTTATAACGATATATATCGTCATACCTTAATGCAGTCTGTAATAATTCACATTTAATCATTGTTTGTAACTTGTTATTATCATTCTCTGTTGACCAACTTTTGATATATATTATATTTGTATGTATTTCTCCAGCAAATGGAGGTAATAGAGAAGATACATACATACATACATACATACATACATACATACATACATACATGCATACATACATATCGAATTATTAAGTGGGCAAATCTAAATTTGACTGTCAGTGAACAAAACAGAAACGCACGCCAAACATTCGAGAGCAAGTGGTGAAGATAAACAAGAAACCCTACAATGAGGCCTTATACGGCATTTATATGAACACCTTACCCACTGTGGTAGCACTGAATGGTTCCTCTGAATGTGTGGCCATTGTAAGAGTTAATGATGTGGTTGTATTTGTTGCATCAGTAGACAAACTGCCAACTGTGGTTCTTGATGTGGTTGTTTCACTGGCAGCTAGGCTTGGAGCAGTTCTGCCTGTTGTAATGTACAAGTATGTATATTTCCTATATCATGGTAAACCTGTACAGTGAAATAAAAAATGAGTGTCTACACCCGAACCACGGCTGCTAAGGGGCGGCAAACAGTCAAAATATACATTCCAAAACTTTCCTCTTTAAGTGCCAACTTATGGACTGAGTCAACAGCTTTTCTCAGCGCGCATTCCGTCCATAGCGCCCAAAAGCTGTTGACCTCGAATATTTTCTCTGGAACTAGAGGCATGCTGATACTTGATTGAAAGGTCTTTTTACGTGTTATACGAATCTGAGTTACCCATGACAATTCAGACTAGTTTCACTTTATTAGATCGACTTTGGACGTGATTGGCACTAAAAGAGTTGATAGAGTGTGCTTTCCACTGGGAGTTTCTTACATTTTAAACAAATATTCTCTTTGATTACCTATCCATTTCGATGATGGTCTTTGTCTTTGGAATTTCATATGTAGACTTATAAGGATGATCATGTACATGCTCATTTTGACTCCTGTTTATATGGTTGATGAAATACATTGACTCTTAGAAGCGTTATTATAAGTTTTGTGCCCCAGCGCATCTGGTCGTTCAGATATCATACACAAAATATTCAATGACTGTTCCTGGTGACCATGAAATGAGATTGAAGTCTCTATTTTTCACAGTCGACGTAGACTTTTAGAAAGGTGATCATAGTTTTGTTCTTCAAACATCACGTACAAAAGTTCAAAGGAAATTAATCCTGGTGGCTGTCAAATTATATCAAGATCGCGCCACATTAAATTCCATGCAGATGTTCAGAAGGGTGTTTATCTGTAAAAGATTCGTGACCCTAGCCTATACGGTTCTTCAGATATTCCACCGGAAATTCATGTCAGCAGGACGAACGGAAGGACACAAGCACAGACGCATGCTATAGCAAAATTTCCGGGCCCTTCAAGGTACAAGGCTATGAAGAAAAGTGGGACTGCTGAGGTCATATTTTAAAGCTTGATGGCAAATTAAAAAATAAATGAAAAGAAAAGATAATTTGATGTGCGGCTAATCTTTCGGTTCAAAAACATGGTTGTTGGATACCATAATCTAAAGGCAAGGTTGACTAAAAAAGGAGGAGGCTCCCTTTCCTGAAAAAACATCGTGTGTGGCGTCGTGTCCAGGCCAAACCAAATAGTAGTATGGGGCCATTACATGGCAATACCATGGTCGAAAATCAGCCCAACCTGAAAACCTTTAAAATCTTGACAACCTGACAACATGAATATCACCGAATATGGCAGCAGATCTCGAGTATCTACCAGGCAATACATTATTCATTTGATATATATATAAATAATAAGATGTCATATTGAAAACACGAATATAATGTCTGTCATAAAAAATAGAAGACGAACAACAGTTTTGGACTATGCCAGAGAAAGGCCACGGAAAAGTCAAGCACAACAGAACTATGCATGATCGAAACGCACCAGTCTTCAAACAAGCTAAATCAAAAACCAGAAGTACGATTAATAATATTGTACCAGTGAATGAATATGAAATGCGATATGCAGGAAAAGAGCTCCTGCTTCCTTGGAGACAGGTATCAACAAAGGTTACCGGTAGTTTAAACCGACTAGATGCCAGCAACTTTCAACTTTAAGAAATATGTTTCTCATATACACATTGTATAACATGTCGGCTACAATTGTTAGGTTTATGTGTTTAATACCTAATTTATATCATACCTTAAAGCCACATGATATCCATTTTATAAATTATGTTGTTCATCCAAGAATTCCCAGACAAATTGACTACTTTTATTTTTCAGTATCCGTGCTTCACAAGTGTGCGAAAAATAAGAAAATAACGGGAGTCAAAGTTATTAAAATCGGTGCATACTCTGGCAAAGGCAATAAACCTTGACACATAAACAACATTAGTCGATCCAAGTAGAATATCATAAATAAACAACATTAGTCGACCCAAGTAGAGTATCATAAATAAAGAACATTAGTCGACCCAAGTAGAATATTATAAATATTCATGTGAGTGTTTTTTCCTATGCTAAATTCAACGATTTGTCATATAGTTTGTTTTTCAATTCACTATTATCATTAGGCAGTATCAAATCTAGAAAGGAACATTCCATGTCATTCTCTGTAGGTTCACTTAATTGCAAATCATCTGGGAAAATATGTTACATATATATATATATATATATATATATATATATATATATATTATTTACTCGTAACTGGGTAACAACAGGCCCAAATGTGAGCTTAAACATTTATCATAGAATTTACTCTCTTTTGACAGCTCCACCAGAACTTGTTCATGATAAGACTAAAAGAGATGCACAATTATTACCCATTGGAAAACCAATTGTCTATCTAAAGATGGAACATCTAAAACTAACATATATTGTGTATCGAAAAGTTCCAACAGCTTGACAAACTGATCATATTCAAATGCACAATGGGATGCGGTCACGTCACTATCATAATTTACACCTTTAAAAGATATGGTATTTTTTTCAAAGTTATTTTCTCATAGGTTGTTTGATTAGTGACTTGATGCATTCTTTCAAATCAGAATGAGGAATAGTTGAGCATAAACAGAAGTCTCTAACAAAATCTATTAATGAGGTAAATGATTATCTGTACCATTCAACAGGATAGAAGCAAAAATATGTAACTACCAGATATGCTTCTGTATGACTACAGTGATGAAACTAAAAATCTTTACGTTTGAGACAATAAACCTCATATTTCTGTAGCAGAGTAACACTTAGAACTCTGTTATGACTTGGCACTTACCAATATTTTTTATGTAGTTGGGGAAGGGAGCAAATATTGGGTGAAAGCTGAGCCAAGAACTGGAAACAAGACACTACCTTGGTCAGGTGTCTGGACCACCAAACATGAAGGGAAAGCAACCAAGTATGTTGCAAGTGCAAGAGCAGAATGGAAGATGTCAAGAGGAGAAAACTGTGGCTGTAGGTATATCAGAGATTCGTTCTTGGGTTGCTCTGACTTGACCCACAACCAAAAAGAGTATTACAGCTTTGTTTCTCAGCAGTAGTAGCAGACCCCTGAAGGGGATATTCTTATGTGTTCCGTATGTGAGGAATTCAGGCACGAATTTTAACATTGGTATTGAATGATTCATAGAAAAAAGCTAATTGAATAAGCCAAGGGACCGGCACATAAAAGCAATTTTTTGCTTATCGATTTTTATTTTCTGAGAACATATGTGTACTGGAGGGCTACAGGATTTCATTTTCATCGTTTATTCACTGAATCACAAAAACCTACTTCTCTCGAATTATCAAGTGGGTAAATCTATATTTGACTTTCAGTAAACAAAACAGAGACGCAGGTCAAGCATTGAGGGGCAGGTGTTAAAGATAATCAAGAAACCATACTATGAGGCCTTATACGGGAATTATATATGGAAGTCTTACCCATTGTGGTAGCATTGGAGGGTTCCTCTGGACGTGTGGCCGTCGTGAGAGTTAATGATGTGATTGTATTTGCTGCACCAGTAGACAAACTGCCAACTGTGGTTCTTGGTGGTGTGATTGTTTCACTGCCAGCTGTGCTTGGAGCAGTTCTGCCTGTTGTAATGTACAAGTATGTTTATTTGCGTATATTATGATATACCTATACAGTAAAATAAAACAAAACCGACAAAATGAGAGTCCACACATCAACCACGGCAGACAAGGGGCGACACACGGTCAAGATATCCATTCTAAAACTTTACTCTTTAAATGCCAAATTTCGGAGTCAACAGCTTTTCTCTGAAATTAAAGGCATGCTGGTACTTGACTGAAAGGTCTTTTTACGTGAAATACGAATCTGAGATCCCCATGATAATTCAGACTAGTTTCACTTTAGCAGATCGACTTTATACGTGACTAGCACTAAAGGGTTAATAGAATGAGCTGTCCACTGGTAGGTTTGTAAATTTAAAGCAAATATTCCCTTTGATTACCTATCCACTTCGATGATGGTTATTGTCTTTCAAATTGCATATGTAATCTTATAAGGATGATCACGTATATACGCATTATGACCCCTGTTTATGTGATTTATGAAATACGTTGACTCTTACAAGCATGACAATCAGTTTTGGAACCCCGGCGCATCTGGTCGTTCATGTAACATGCACAAGATATCCAATGACTGTCCCTGGTGACCATGAAATTAGGTTGAAGTCATTCGTTTTCAAACCCGATGTAGACTTTTAGGAAGGCGATCTTTATTTTGTTCTTCAAATATCACGTACAGAAGTTTAAAGAAAATTTATCCTGGTGGTCGTGAAATTAGATCAAGATCGTGTCACATTAAATTTCATGTAGATGTTTAGAAGGGTATTTAACTGTAAAAGATTTATGACCCTAGCCTATGTGGTTCTTCAAATATTGCACAAAGGAAAATCATGTCAGACGGACGAACGGAAGGACACAAGCACGGCCGCATGCCATTGCAATATTCCCGGGCCTTTCAAGTGTAATGGCTATAAAGAGCGGTAGGACGTCTGAGGTAATATTTTAAAGATTGTTGGTAACTTAAAACATAAATAAAAATGAAAGATAATTTGATGTGTGGTTAGTCATTCCCTTTAAAAATTTAGAACGCAAGCTGGTCTTAATGTGCGATATCTGAATTTATACCTATAATGCCCATGTCCTTCTCAAGCTACACGACCTTATTTTCACCAAAACAACCCGCAATATCATAATTCCAAATATTACCACCTGAAAGGTGCTACCCAAGTAGATAGCCATGTCAGTTCTGACCAAAGCAAGGTACCTTGTGATATTAGAAACATATTTGGCAGAGTTCAATTCCTATTTGAATACAAAACCAAGAGCCAAAAAAAGCATATTCGAATTGGGAGTGGAAAGCGAGAAAGTTTTGTTTTGTTTTCTCAAATTTTCTTCATGTTTTACCAAGATTTACAATCGCTGAAGTAGCTTTAATTTGGAACCGCAGTTTTTGCTTTCTTGTCTCAACCACCGGTCCCGTTATACATGAACTTAAACCTTAAAACATTAATTCACACCACTGGCTGTACCGATCAAGTCTGTCCCATGGGACTGAGATGTAACTGACTCCCAATATATATATATATATATATATATATATATATATATATATATATATATATATATATATAACAAGAATCAGAACACACCTGATATTTTAAGATACTCTTCAAAGTTGCCATAAATTGCGCACCCCCCCCCCCAACAATAAATAAATAAATGAAAAAGAAAAAGAAATTAGAAAGAAATAGTACAAAGAGAATATCATATAATATTTTACATGATGTGTGCGTTCACTGCCGTCGCCGATGGTCAAATTTATCTGTTTTTGCTGTTTTCGCAAGTCCAGATTTTGTTTGCAAAATGTGTGCACTTTGAAAACTAAAACAAAGAAACAAAATAAAAGACAAAGGAAAAACCAACATAAAAAGAATAAAAAAGACCCAAAACAAAACAAAACAAAAATTGCGCATCGTACTGTGAACTTGACATGGGAAAATCTTTCGGAGCATTCATTTGAGTCAACTTAAATAATATTTACTTTGGCCCCACAAGGCTACCTGATGCCTAATCGATGTTATAAAAGAAACACATGAATGTTGTTTATCTACGTAAAAGTAATGGACTGTATGCTACAAATGTCATCTTGCATAAGTAAGTCTTGACTGATAATAATTCAAAGTAAAACGTATGACGTACATAAAATCAAGTATAGGTACGTAAGTATTAGCAAACATGTATGTATACACACATAACATATATACACACATACATACATACAAACATACATACATACATACATACATACATACATACATACATACATACATACATACATACATGTAAAATTGCCTTATTTCATTGAAAAGTATTACACTTATGGTCAAGGTCATTTTGGGGTTATAGTGCAGATGACCATGCAGACTTCACGTGTAAATTGGTAAAAGATTTCCGTAAATATTTGTTACCAAAGCAGAAAAAAAATAGTGCAAATTCGAGCAAAATAGAAGTTATCGGGTAAGTGTGTTTTCATCCAGGTAAACCACAATCTGAGTGAGGGTCAACTGGCATTTACAAACATGTCGTCTGCCGCAGCATTCATGATGTTTAATGGACGATGGAGGTAAACATGCACAGCCTAGGATTTTGGGTAAATAGAACTTCAATGGGCAATAAGAAGCAAGGTTTGGAAGGAACTTTAATTTTGTTATAACTGTTTGCTAATTTATCGGAAACGTGCCAGAGATCAAGTGGGGAAGACCCAAAAGCCCAATTCGTATTTTAGTACATTACAAGGACGAACATTTGCACTGCTTTGTTTTAAGGTAGGACACGACTTCACTGGAATTAGATGTCAAGTGCCAGACAAAACAAGGCCATAAAGAAAAAGTGATAAACAAAAGAACTGTGACAGTCATGTGCTCAGCTGTCCTTACATGCAAAGACTGAATTGACATTGCAATCCCCATTGACTAACGTCAATGGGAATGCATGCCTTAACCAACAGGTACCCAAATTGACAAATTCGTCCAAGATGATTTATTAAGAATATCATCAGTTTGTTCCTCTCTCCTACAAGCTATATTCCTGCTGTGTTTCAGAACAATCTAAGTGACACTTTTGGATAAGATGCCGAAAATAGCAAAAACACAAACAGATTTATAAAATCTAAAAAAAGTCGCAGCGCCGCCTGCTAAAAAAATGCATGGGCGGGTCCCTAGAAGTGTCCTTATGTAATTTTCCAAGTGGCTTCGCACAAGATTTTTTTCAAATTCTAGCAAACAAATGAACAAAAAAATCCATAAAAATATCTAAAAATCACTGGGTGGTAAACATTTGAAAACATTTGCTGGAAACCCACCCAAGGTACATTCATAGAAAGTTTAAAGTGAATTTGACCGACGGTTTTGGAATAGAGGAAGAGAATGTGAATTACTGATGGACGATGACGCTGAAGGACCATAAGATAAGCTCAGCTAACTGACTTATAACCGATTCAAAGGCTTCCCGAGTGTGGGCCCTTGGCCCCTATTGTGTGTGTGTATGGGGGGGGGGGAGCAAGAGTTGAAAAGCCCAAAAGGCTTTCTCAACTTGAAAATAAAGTTTCTATAGTGCAAAGAGGGGAACACCCTGAAAATGGCCCTCATCATCATGCGGCGCCCCCCCCCCCCCCGCCCCCCAAGAAAAGAGAAAAATGCGTTATCCTGAGTTACAATAAGACTAAACTCACGGCGTCCAACAATGACCGCAACCGAGTATTTTCTGCAAGGTTTCCAAGTTCCCATCAATACCCGAAAAGAATATTCTCCATTCATCTTGGGCTTCAACCCACGGATGTATAACACTTTTCCTCCAAAGCACGAGGTATCAGCAGTAAACGGGATCATACTATAATTGGGGAAGTATATACCGATGACGTCGCCTGTCTTGACATTCAGTGCGGTCCTAGGCCATATCGTCGCTATGGAGCCAGTCGTCCCCACGTCTCCTGCTTTTACGTTGAATTTCATTGAATTGATTAACTTATATTTCGCTCCCGCAATAAGTCTCCATGTCTGCAGATAAATGGTCCCTGTATCTTGAAAAAACACTTGCCAGGCCACTATTTGCCCAGATCTTTGGATCGTTGTGTTTGGTCCTGTAATGTAGATAGCATTGGACCATCCGTCAATATCGGGCCTTCTGATGCTTTGCCAGCCATAAACACGACCCCCTGTAACAATTGTATAGCTGATTGTTCTCATGGTAATAGGAAAGGATTCCATGCACGTATGTATGTTCGTTCATTTTGTGCATCCCATATGATATATAATGGCAAGAAATAGGTTAATTGATTAAATTAAATTAAGTTAAATGAATTCAAATTGACTGATTGTACCAAATGATTTTTTATTTGATTTTTAGCACAGAGCAAATGTTTTTATGACATTCGTTTTTAACGGAACATACGGTTACCCCGCATGGCTAGCTCGAAGTATTCTTTCACTGTTATGACAAGCGCAAAGTAAAGTTGACGACTGCCATCGAGATCAAAGGTCAGAGCATTTTAGGTCCACTGAATTACCGCTTTTTCAAATTTTGAAAACAAATTGTAGTTCGGTTAGTTCCTTTAATTTAACACGGGCAACATATGTGATAACACAGAAAGACACAGACATTTTAATGCAGAGATTAATGATGACATTGTGGCCAGTTGGAATAGAAGATCAGTGTTATCTCGTCGCATGGAGGGGGGGGGGATTACGTCCCACACCCTCCTTCGATTAGTCGCTTCACAAAAATCAGTCATTATAGCTTAGCTTTGACAACCGCCCCCCCCCCCCCCCAAGCACACAGCCTGGATCTGCACCAGGAAAATTGTGCAATAAGTCAAAAGTTCAAAATGAAGTACAACGTTATCACATTTTGAATGTAGCACCGTATTGGTGTTTGCAAGAAAAAAAAACAGGGGTTCAGAATGGTTTGAATAGTACATGTGACTTTTTGTGGCAAAGAAAGTAACCAAACCGCTAACGGCATCATTTTATATGATGGTTACATGTGTAGCGAATAAAATAACACAAAAGCGTCACATTCACATTCCACGTTCATGATAGGATCATTGGTATTCTTGTTTTACAGATGACAATAATATGGATAAAGAGGGCATTGTGACAGAGTGGACCATCATCGACCTAGCAGCCACTGGCCAAAGCTGTCCAATAAAATAGTTTCGGGCAATCGCAGAAGAGCGTGTGCGCTAGCTAACTGGATATGCAGATGGGTTGTGCGAATCCGCGTCTCTGAAAACGTTCCCACATTTCAACAAATTTACAAAGGAGTCGATTTGAGTCATCAGCCAGTTTTATGAGAACAAGGAAAATCGTACAGTAAGATTGAGGGTTCGACCGGTGAAGCAATTTCAAATTTTTGGAAGTGTGTATAACTTCTGCCCGTAGTTTCATTTTCCTTAATGTGACCTTAGAATCGTGTATTATTAACTTACATGTCCATTGAACTTATTCGGTATTTGGGTCTAAAAAGACTAGTGGACGAGCCTCTATATTATTTTCGTATGCATGGTTTTTTATTGGTTATTGCGCTACAGCATAGTCTGAGTGGGTGGTTGTGGGAGGTCGCGACATCTTTATGCCTGCAAACCATTGCTATCTAAACGAACCATTGTACATTGTGAACGTTTATTCAAATCGTACAATACAAAACACGTGCTTGATTTACCATCTGAACCAAGAGAACTTCGAAACGCAAGATACATGTACTACATAGTAGATAGGGGTATCATCGGCTGGGCATAAGGGATAAAACCTGGCATCACTGCACCAAACCACATGCTTCTTTCATCCGGACCTAGTCTAAGGGTTAAATATTTTAATTATATGCTTATTTGTTATCTTGATTATACTTTTTTATCAGGTCCAATCAAAATTGGTATTATGCAATTTTCTGCCCGTGTGGAATGTACGTTGCACCGCACACTGATTAGTGTGGCTTATGATGAGTGAAAAGATAACATAGGTATCATACAATATCGGCAGATCCAAAAAATTAGCCTTACTTAAGTTCCTCACAGATCTTTTGGAAGGTTTGTCTATAGGTGTCTAAAATAAATTTAAAAAAATGGAAAGAAAAAAACAGGTGGATCTAAATTAGCCAGTGGCGCCGAAAACAGTCTTATTACATTAATTTATCTAATGATCACGATGAACCCGGGATCATACGATCAAATACACATAGGCTACCAGACAATTCAAATCCTCTGCAGTGCCACACTCTGAAGTGTAGCCGTAAATGGGTTTTTGTCCTCTAGATATCAGTGATGTTGCAGAATATACTGGCTGCACGTTATTTTGAGTACAATGACAACACCAACTCTGTTGACAGTCTTCGTTCTTTAACCCCCAAAACAGTGCTTGGCGTGGGATACTGATTTATGTGCGTGTGTGTGGTGGGGGGTGCACAAATAAAATTCAGGAATATGTAGTTTAATTTAAACTACAATGAAGGCATGTTTCTATGAACATGATCTATGATGAACGTTAGTGATTTACATATTTCCATACTTTAAAATATGCCAATACTGATTGTAATTTGGTAAGTCAGATTTCAATCCGATAAAGCACACAGACAGATTCACCATCCAGGTGTCATCATATTTTAACGATGCATCTTCTACACTGCCATTAAAATTACTTGGATCCCCCATGGCGTGGTTATCAAAATCAGAGGCCCGAGGAACTTCGGATATGTGCCTGTGTCTCGTAGGCTTGGTATTTCTCAAATTTCTTACACACAATAACCTTTAAATGATTGAAATTAGAAAGAAACAGATTGTTTTGGTTTGAAATTTTACCTGCACAGGATTGTCATCCTGCGCTAAATAAAAATGTGAGCAAAATTTGTTCTATTGTTTGGTGCGGAAAAGAGTTGAAGACGACTGGCTATACTAAATACAAGCTGAGTTAAAAGTCGAAATAAGGAAAACAGGCAGCATTTTGATAAAAAAAAAAAACCCTTTCCAAATTACAAGAAAAACCACCTTGATTGACAACCTGCCAATTTCGAGTATAGGGTATATTAAAAAACAAATTGTTGCATAACCGTAACATAGTGTTCTGTTTGGTAGTATGAGAATTCTTTAAACTCTGAGGTGGACATCCGTCAAGGGAAATCAAGATGGCAGTAGGCATGTTTACGCTTTTGCATTTAACAAGGCAATTAAAATCCATTCAACAGTTATATTTTTACACCATCCGATAAAATAAAATCACATTTCGGTGATATATGTGTGTTGGATTGATTACAGTAACATTCAGTGTTTGTATCTCAGCATATCCTGAGGGTATATAAAGGCTTGGATTGCATATGGAAATGCAAATTAGAGGCTCTTTTTCTTGCACTTTCAATCCTGTGTATTTATTGCAAGTCCACTCATTTCTTCACATATTTACAGTGTGTTGCCACTGGTTGATGACGGGCCTCCTGGTGAGACAGCCAAGGTTAACCGCTTCCGTGACTGCTTTAATGCCACTGAGCAAACCCTGGTCTGCTATCACTAACTACATACTGTTTTTAGCATAAGCAATAATCAGTTATGAAAATTTACTTGACAACTTGATTAACTACCGGAAACTAAAGTGCCACATTTAGATATCTTGAATTCAACTCTGAAATTAAATTTCGAATGTCTACAATTCAACTTCAGATGTCTGAAATTAAATTTAAGAAATCTTTTGTTGCATATTGGATATCTTGAATCGTGACATTTAAGAAATCTAAAATGTATACGTTTTTTAAATTTTTTTCTTAGGATATTTTCTCTGGGTCCAGCAACTGCATCTAACTCCATATGAACTTGTTAAGTCTGAAGTGTTTTATATATTACCTGGACATAAATCTACAAAGAAGTTATCTTGGCGGCAAGGTGATTGCTATTCGAAAAGGTAAAACCAGGTCAGGTTGGCAAACAAAATGCATGGCATAGTCATCCAATTTGGCCAACGCTTCCGACGTTTGCTAGGCTCGTAACGCTAAGCTCATAAATGGACAAATCGCTCGACTGGTGATAACTGTCTGAACGAAATATTTCTTGGTAGCAGAAGGCACGAGCCCCTTGTGGCAAGTGCCTTTCACAGACTCCAACCATCCCGTTTTGGACGGGATTTACCACGTTTTTTTGCCTGATTTAAGCAGTTCTTCTGTTTGAGAGAAAAATCTCCTGTCTGCTCTTTAATTTGTAGAATGTAGTGCTCAGCTTAGACATTTTTAGTTTTTATAGGTATAAATGTGGTGCTCTTCAGCTGGATCAGTAACTTAATTTCAGTAACTGTGTTTCAAATAGAATGTGGTGCTGAATGTGAATAAAAGTGCACAAGCTTGTTGATATCAGAGAGATAAGGAAATTCTCCGACCGTGACCCGTCCCACGTCTCAGGGGTCACCGTCGTACTTTCCCGTGACTTTATACCGCAAGCTGTTCGGAGGTGTACCATTTACGTTTATTTCAAATGGGAGAAAAACGAGGCACGAGAACGTAGAACTTGCCGTTCAACTCTCACTGAGGAACTGTTCATACTTCAAAAATATGTTTGAATGTGTACACATTTTTTTTTTTCGCTGAAACTATTGCTGAAGACAGGCAGGGTTGCTCGCGTACAGCTGGATCTTAAACTGAATGTGACCACAGTCAGGACGAAATAGTTACGTGACACATTTACATGCTACTCTTTAGCAGGACGTTCGCGTAAGGTAAATATATAACTCTCTACTATCACTGTTGTTCTCTTTTGTAACTATCAGAGACACTACCACGGAATATAATATGCTTTACGTTCTGCATTAGCGCGCATGGATACAAAATGTCAACAAAGAAATCTGCCACAAATTCCCGCAGAAGCCTGTTCAGATAGCCCGTTTCGCGAATAGCCGTGCACATATGTCTTTGCTAAGTGAAAGTGACTACCACCGCACAGGATGCTTGAATGTTACCTATCTAAAATACTGTATTGTTAGCATTTGGAAATGGACTGGAGCTCAGTTGAGAGCATATAAACATCATAGAAATAAAATATTAAATGACTTTAATATATATACTCTCGAAAGGTTAGCCTTTCTGATCGATTGTTTAGCTTTGAAGTGAAAAAAAAAATAGGGATGCTGCTTTCCCTACTTTAACGCATTTAGCATGGAATAGTTAGGGAATGTGGTCCCTGGCCGCACGATGTCTCTACCAGTGCCCCCTTCCCGTCTGGGAACAGATGCGTGCTAACTCGGCAATGTTGGCATCTGCGTAATTGTTTACGGTTGCATTCTCAAGATTAGTGGGAATTGCCGGCATGTTGATGTGCACATGATTGCTTGCACTGTCTGTAAAATAGGCACCGGCAAACATACCGTCAAATAAATTTGATAAGCTGGATCTGTTCTTAGTGTAAGATGCAGCACGATTACCACGTGTTGATACAGACAACGGGTGAGATGGATCTAAAGTTGGCAGTAAATTGGGTAAAGTCAACATGGATGACAGGCTTGGCACGTTGACATTCAACGCGGAAATGACGTTGTTGGAACGGGTTGCTACATATAAAAACACATAGCTGTAATCCAGCTCTGTATCCACTTCTCATAGGCACCAACATGGGAGAAAGATGAACCTCGCACATCGCGACACGAACGCACACACTTGCACTTTGTGGCCGTGTTCGCGATCAGGACAGCCCGCATTCGGTGCAATGTTGACTTGCATTATTTCAGTAAAATCGACCAGATGTGTGCAGCGCCTCGACACAATTGTGATGAATGCCCTTTGACCTACCTGCTGACGTAAGGTTTATCCAAGAATCCACATATTTATAATTAACAACAGGAAGACCATTTTTGCCGCCAACTTTTGCACCATTTTGAAATCGACTAGTGATGATACCTCGAGTCATTTGCCCTACAAATTACAACACATATCATATCAAGAGATCACCGTCAGTAGCAGTACGCTTGCTTTAAAGCTGTCCTCGTTAAACCGGCCACAACTGGCTGGTGGTCAAATGATGTCTGCTTCATTTTTTCTATCTTCACCATTATAGAAAAGATGAATTAGAGTTGAAGATGAGCTCTCTCATAATAACCCGTCGCACGTCAGCAGCTCTCCGTCGCGTGGGTCGCCACGCCAAGGAAAGCTGTTGACTCAGTATTAACTCAAAAAGCTTGGGTGAAAGCACCGTTGTATTATTATCGACTGAATCTGATCAAAACAATACCACTCGATTTGTGTTTTGTTAGAAAGAGTCGACTGTGTATGGCAATTATATGCACTTTTCCTTTATAAATAATATGTTCCTTTTGGCACCAATGGAGATTTTCGAAATGAGAGATATAAAAGATGTTGCATATCACTGATTGGTAGATTCTGCAGTGCCCTTATCATGGCACAAAGTGATCGACTCAAGTCTTATTTTGAAGGACTAACTGGAAAGAAGGGCATTAGTAACAGCACCACTTAGTAAAGAAGTCTTTTACCTTAAATATCTGGGGAATCTATAAATTACGAAATGATCCCCTTTAACCCTACTAAATACAAACTTTACCTGTGTCACTCGCAGACGATTTGGTTTTCGCCAAACTGGTGAAGCTGCCTGTTCCTACTATAAGAAAAAAAAAATCATGGTGATGAAAAGCACAATGTTAACATCACGTTAACAGCATAAAATCACACACTTATAGGCCTTCAAGACAGAGGTCTAACTTGAACCCTTACATTGCCATTCAGCAACAATAATTGAAACGATCCATCAGCGAAACAAATCACATGTCACCAGCTCGCTGATAATATATCGCGGTATCTCACATTAAGTTTGTACACTATATTGCCCTCTACAAACAGCAGAGCCTTGTCTGCATGCTAAAACCAGCCTGGACACACACCTGATTTTACCGTTGGTGAGAATTAATGTACTTATCTCTGTGTTGTTATTGTTGTATTTGGTGTTATTCTGTTGCTTGGTTGATTTAAATCAACTATCTGGCAAACTTATATCCAATCAAGACTTTACTTTAGGTATTACTACTTTTGAATATGATGTCCAAAACAATGCTTCATTTTCTTCGGCATCTGGAACAACATTTATCATGTGGCTTAACTGACCAAAGAGCTGATCTATTTCTTTGTGTCACATAAACAGACCCACTTTGTATAAAAATGTAACACGAACAACGAGAAGCAAGCAGATATAAATATGCTTTTTGGACCAGGTATATTGGTACATTGTAAATTAAATACTATTGGACATAAACAAAATTTACTGTGATTCTGATAGCTAATTTTGTGCATAATGCTACAGTAAACGTGAACACATTTCATTTGCACGGAGAGTACTTTCCAAGTTCTTTGTTTTCAAGATGTGCAAAATATACAGCATGGGTCTAAAATATCTGTTTTATTATTGGCGGGTCAATTTGAAATTCTGACAGCTTTCATGTAGGTAAGGTTTACATAATGTAAAACGTACATTTAAACACTACATTACGCTGACGCGAAACACTTGTACACCGCTAAGAACAGAGGTAAACAAGAAGACTCCATGACGTTCCCATGCGAAACTGACCTTGCATGCACAAGCGTAAGTGGTCTTGGGAACTTCAGAGTAACATCAAGGTCACCTTCGTTTACGATTGTCTGCCACATGACCTACTTATACAAAAAATGGTGCCTAAGGCTTGAACCACAAAGCTTTGCATTTCATCAGCAGCTACCTAAGGAACCGTAAACAGTGTGTAAAAATTGGGAAAACCATTAGCTCATAGAAAAATTGCTAAAAGGGGTCCATTAGGGTTCTATCTTGAGGCATCTACTTTTTAAAAAAATACTTTTATAAATGTCATTTTATATTTAATCAATGAGTGTTCATTATATAAATAACTATGTAAATGACAACATTATCTCCTATTCCCGCTCCTGTGTTAAAAAAATTTGTTCACACACTACCACGCGAGTGTGTGAAACCGATTGATTCGTTTAAATTCAACTACATGAAGGCCAATCCTAGCACATAACAGGCTATATTTGCTGGCAATAACCCCCCCCCCCCCCCCCAGTAATCTGCAGCTAAATATGAAGGACACCAAACTTCAAAGTTCCAAGGAAGTCCCTTTACTCGAAGATACACTCGTTTTCAATCTTGCCTTCACTATCCACACTGGAAACCTTTGTAAAAGATCCCCCAGGCAGTTAAATGTTCTTAGACGAATTGGAAAATACCTCGATAAAAGCTATAGAGGGCTGTTTTACCACTCTTTTATACTGTCAAATTTTAATCATTGTCCTCTTACCTGTCACTTCTGTGGCAAAACGGCCAGTGAGCAGATGGAGAGAACTCGGTAGAGATTATTGTTCAACATATGATACTATTAGGTATGACTGAGCTCTCATCTCTCCATGTGACACCCTTAAGAACTATGGCACTCCAGGCTAACACACTTTTTCATTGTATAAGAACGGAGAGATACAGAATTTTGATTTAGATATAAAAATCTTGTAACGTAGAGTCTACTACATATGTTTTAAATTTTTTTCGATACAATACAGCAAAATATAGAACAACTTGCCAAATGAATTTCGTATATCTACAAGTTTCGGTGCATTTCGAAAAACTGCTAATAAACTTGAATGGCTTAAAGTGTAAATGTGCAGCTTGTCAGTAATATATCTGCTCAAGCATCCCACAACTGTATCACGGCTGAACAATCTTTTGTTCATGTGTATATATTTGTATATTTTTGGTTACATGTGTCATTGAATTTTAGTGGTATCTTGTATTTTAGTGATATTGATTTATATTAATTGTAAATGGTCGGTGAAATAGTTCTGCTAAGAATGGAACATGAAATTTGGAAGAGGTCACAAAGACGTCACCCAATTACACACAGCTGTTGGATATGTGATTCTGGAGAAGATTTTCTTTCCAGATTTATCCCCCCCCCCCAAAAAAAAAATAAAATCATAACACCGTGACTATTAAACAAACGGACAGAAATGTATCCAAGATACATTCTCACCGACTTTGAAATGAGTATGGCTACGGTTTTGAAGAAGGAGTCGAAAATGTGGATCGCCATTGTGATCCGTATTTACTTGGATGGTAATCAATTAGAACGCAAGCATTAACCGCCAAGTTGCCTAATTTGAAAAAGAAAAACTTTTAGAAATTCAGGGATCCATAGTATCACTACCTAGTATTCAACGCAGTTCAACCCTCCGACAAGGCACATTTCTGAGTTGCACTTTGGAAGACGAACTCAAAAACATTGTATGTATAAACTGATAAAGTATCCAAATTGAAAAACTCTTTAAAAACCAGGGATCTGAAGTATCATCACCTAGTGAACAGGTTTGCTTGAAGTTGCGGTTTAGGAGAGGATTTTTAAAAATTTTTCCCCAAAATGAACAATTGAAAAAAAAGAAGAAAAAAAAAAAATAAATAAAAGTAAACAAAAATCAGAAAAAGTTGAAAATCATGGAAGTGTGACATTTGAAGAAACCAGAACAAGACAGAGAGGTACATCCCCACCAAAAATGAGATAGATCTAAGACATATTTTGGGAGAAGTCGAGAACGTAAATTGTGAACAACGGTCTGATGAACGCGGTACGCATACTTTTTCTGTACGCTTAGCTGACTCATCAGTAAGCTGATCTAAAAATAGCCACGGAATGCAGGCTTCTTTGTTTGTTCAGTCCACCAGGGCAGAAAGGGAAACAACACTACCTTAAAATTGGGTCTAAAAGGTAAAATATTACAATTTTTTTTTCTTAACTTTATTTATGCACTGCAAAAGTCAACCACATAATCAGTGGAGATGCCAAATTGGGTTTTCAATATCATTTAAATTTCCCAGTGCGACGTTAAGGCCGATTACAATCGAATTAATTAGTCAATTTATTAATTAATTAAATCAATAAAAAGCTGTGAGCACAGTTGTATTATAGATGCTGATAATTGCAAAACGTCATTTAAAGAGTTCTTTTCACCACCAACAAACAGACCAAATGTAGATTCCAAAGCTATAAGTGTAGCTTAAATCAGCATTTTGTCAGCAAAAGCACAATGATTCTGTGCAAATGTATGAAACAAGTTACCGTGTATTCACATACGAAACATTGACGCTGTGTGTACTTTCCACTCATGTATTACCCAGTATGTAGTATGCAACCTGTACTTTGCACATGCGTAAGGCTATATAGTTTCAGATGCATTTGTGTCATGTTATTGTTTCCATTTAAAGCGAAATTTTCATTCTGCAAACGTTTTGAGCTTGCATGCATCTTGGTATCGTTTTCACTTTTACCTCTTTAGAAGTTGAATCCATATTTGGGTAGTTTCATATTACTTTCCAAATTTATTCTGCTCGCATGCCTCTTCAGCAACAGCTGCAAACTTTATCATCTCTCTCCTCTACCCCTGTGCAATTTTCAATGGTGATGACGCAATAACCAGTCAACATGTGCCATTCAATCCCTAGCATAGATCTGAAAACTATCATGTGACATTTATCACAAAAATGAATGATCCTATAGCATGCTGTTATTCACGTAATCCAAAGGTAATGACGTTTTTGTATTCTTTCCATGAACCGTTTATTTCCATAAAATTCTTGTGCCAAATATGTGCCGGCATTTTGCTCCTCAGCAAAATTTGTTTTCATCAGTATATAGTTGTTGTTTTTTGTCTTGATTTCGTTTGTGTTTTTATTTTATTTTTCTATTTTCTTATTTTTTAATTTTTTTTTTTAATTTTCACTGAACAAAACAAAGCTACATGCGTCGTCTGCCCTTGCTGCCGTACCACAATGGTCCAACGCGCACTACCCGCGCCTCTGGTTTGGCAAAAGGGCCGCATCCATTGTAGGCTCTTTGGGCTTGGGTGACACGGTCGCAACTCCGGTCAGTGTATCTTCCTTTTTTATGTATCTTATTGTGGTCTTCAGGACTGTTTATCATTATTGTCTAATCAACGTGTTTGTATGAGGGGTTACGTTTGTAACTATGTACGAGGTCAGATTTGCGATCGGGGGGAAATCAGCATCAGTACTCTGACCAGAAGCCTCGTAATGTACATTTTCAGTACCTCCACATAGCGCCTGTTGGGAGTATCTTTTATGTAACTGTAATTTGCACCTAGATTCTCATAGATCAGCAGTCAAAATACCATAAAATAAAGTAGAAGAACACGTTTTAAAGCCGCTGGTTTCATTTTCCTTTGTTAGTGATGAAGCACGTTCATATGCCATTTTATTTATATATGGATTGATTATCTCAAAAATAGTAAAATTGATTTTTGCATTGATGATGAAATCGAAAATTTCTAATTCCAAATGTATTAATGCGGTTTGACTGATTCAAAACCCAAACTTAAACCTGTTATGTGTACTTATATATTGCTTATACATTGATAGGTGTAGCGGGCTAATCAGATGTATCATTACAACATCATGTGACCAGACTTGTATCCTGGGATACAGGCCCTTTCTTGGTTTACATTGAGCACCGATGCAAAACTTTAACCTGCTTGCCCTGCAATACAAGATAGAATCCTTTGTGACTGTCCATATGATATTTGGGATGAAAGCTATATCATGAAAAATCAAACACAGCTGAGGGTGACAAAAAAGATTGCAGATGGAAAACCTTGGGCCTTAAGGGGTTATCGCTCTTCTGTCTGTCGATACAAAATCCAGCAGCCCTATTGTGGGAAGTAATGTGGTAAGGTTTGAGCCCAGGAACAGTCCCCACCAAATGTGAGAAGAGTGGAGCTTGTGGTCTGGGAGAAGAAGTTGTAAATAGCTGAAATACCCTGTGTGTGTGTGAGAGAGAAAGAGGGAGAGAGAGAGAGAGGAGAGAGAGAGAGAGAGAGAGAGAGAGAGAGAGAGAGAGAGAGAGAGAGAGAGAGAGAGAGAGAGGAGAGAGAGAGAGAGAGAGAGAGAGAGAGAGAGAGAAGAGAGAGAGAGAGAGAGAGAGAGAGAGAGAGAGAGAGAGAGAGAGAGAGAGAGAGAGAGAGAGAGAGAGAGAGAGAGAGAGAACGTTGGTGGTAAATTATGTCTCCCCGTGCAACGGGGGGACATTGTTTTTGCGTCCGTTTCTTCCGCTTCTTCTTGTTCTTCGTCTTGTTGTTGTTGTTGTTGTTGTTGTTGTTCTTCTTCTTCTTCTTCTTCTTCTTTTCTTCTTCTTCTTCTTCTTCTTCTTCTTCTTCTTCTTCTTCTTCTTCTTCTTCTTCTTCTTTCTTCTTCGTCTTCTTCTTCTTCTTCTTCTTCTTCTTCTTCTTCTTCTTCTTTAACACATTGTTGCGCTGCGGACGCGATAACTCAAGAAAAATTTGACTTGGGAAGTTCAGTTTGCCAAGAGTTAGGGCAGATAAAACAGAGCCAAGTGACTCCAGGCAACAGAGGATCATTCAGCCTTACATACACGAGGGGGACGCCCAGAACGGTACCGTCACCAGCACTGCAGTCAGTGCAGCCGTGGTACAGCTAGACGATCCAAACGTGTGGTCTGGGTGTGATTATTAGTTTCAAAAGAGATATTACCTATCATAAATTACTAGATTTCATTTAACAAGAACAAACATGAATTCACTAAATTAGAATTTGCGTCAGGATAGGCCAGGTCTTGTAGTGTTTCAAATTCTAGCATACTCTGAAACAGCTACCGCCTACGTCTACAGTATATAAAAGTCTAAACAAACAGTTAATTTTCCCTTCCCATATGTGTGGTCTATGGATGATTAAATATAAGTTTGCATAGAGCTTTCAATATAAGTAATCCTACCTGCAGTAACCTCGCGACCCTTGGATGGCAGTCATTTACGTTTTCTTGTGCATTGTCATCATGTAGTACACCTTTTTTATTTATTGAGTTTCAATCAGCAGTACATCAAGATAAAAGGAAAACAAAACATCACAACACATTAAAACAAGTACTGCCGACTGGGAAGAGTCAAACAGGTGATTACACGTATACAAGTTGACTCCCCATGTATATTTGGCGATAAAGAGGGGTACAGCTATCACTTGATAATAATGGTTATGATTGATTTAAAAGGTCAAAGACGATCAAACAACTGCAACGTTTAAAAAACAAGTATAAGGAGCTCGATTTGACTATGTCATGCAAAATATTTGTCAAATTAAGACACTCAGTATCATTTATACTTTTAAAAGGTTTGAAAAAATGGTAAGCAGTCGATCACAATAATCTGCTATCTGCATGTTGGACAGAAACACCTGCTCAGCCATGTACACGTGCTGGACGAGTCATAATACTCTTGTTGCAACTTGCTGAAGGAAGTATTTAGGCTACTTTTCAAAATATGGATAGATTGAGAATCACGGATATGGGAGGGTAAGATGTTCCAAGTGTAAATAGAGCGATTTACATAGGATGAACGGAAAGTTTCTGTTTTACATTTTTTTTAAAACTTAGACTATCGTCGGATTTACGTAAACTACTCAAGTCTTGTTGATTGGGGTACATATTGAGAAATCTACCTCGTAATAACGATTAACACATTTGTACAAGAACACAAGATCCAGTTGTTCACGCCTATAAGATAATGGGAGTAGATCACATTTGGCAAGGTGGGAGACCTTAAGATGTATCTGGTCACTCTTGTTTGAATATTCTCCAGCGCCATTAGATTTTTCTTGCTAGTAACACTCCACACAACCGTGCCACATTCAAGATGACTCCGCACTGAAACAATGTAGAGTTTTTTAGTTGCTTCGGGGGGAGCTTTGTACCTGCATGTTCTTTTTATTACACCCAGGGCACGGTTAGCTTTAATGCAACACTTAGCAACATGCTTTGACCAGTTGAGGGAAGTGTCTAATTCGAAGCCAATGTCATTTTTGGAGGATAAACGATTTTGTGGGGGTATTATTCATACTGTAGGTTAAAAACAACAGGGGCGTGGTACTTGCGGGCAGTAAGGATGCTGCATTTGTTAGCGTTGAACTTCATACCCCATAATTTACTCCAAGAGACTAGTTTCTCTATATCATTTTGCAGTACACGTGCATCAGCTTCAGAATGAATTTTCCGAAAGCATTTGGAATCGTCTGCAAAAAAGTAGTAGAAAAAGTCCAGCATTTGAGTGGCACAAGACTTACCCTTAAGCAAGCCATGTTGAAACTGATGGAGTGCGTTCTTATGATATCAGTCGATAGTTATCAACGTCCTAATGGTTGTCTTTCTTATCGACCGGAATTACGTTTGCATCTTTCCATTGAGATGGAATTTCACCTTGTTCCATAGATTTTGCAAAAAGGAGTTTCAGTGAGGGAGCTAGTTCAGCTGCACATTCTTTCAAGATGCAACCTGAAATATTGTTAGGCCCAATGGCTTTGTTTGAGTCAAGGTTATGAAGTACTTTCTTTATTGCTTCGGTTAAGAATGTGCAGTGAGCCAGTATCGGATCAAAAAATGTAGTGAATTCTGGGCAAGGCGGGGAATTGACTATCGTGATTAAAGACAGAATAAACGAAGCGACTAAAGACTGACGCTTTTGTTTCTAGGGTAGAAAATTCCTGTCCAAACCCTTTGATTATATTAGGTATAATTATATTAGGTAAGTTTTTGCACTTGGTTTTCGCTCTAA
The DNA here is from genome assembly GCA_964020975.1 of Hermodice carunculata. Lineage (NCBI taxonomy): Eukaryota > Metazoa > Annelida > Polychaeta > Eunicida > Amphinomidae > Hermodice > Hermodice carunculata. Next base: position 71,683,876 of record OZ026623.1, read on the forward strand.
AAAATGACAAAAACCGTTTGGGATTTTCTTACACTTGCGTCCTTAAAACGTCAATGTATTCCGCGTACTTGAGAGCAACCAAAGTTTTTATATCGTTTGTAAGTTTACGGATTTATCTTTCAGGTGTTGGGAATCCGAATTCTTCAATTTTCTACGCATGGCTTCTTTTTTGTTAGACAAGTGAATAAGTTCACTGTCAATCCAAGGCAGGGTGGTACTGTCACGCACCTTGACTTTAGGTATAAATTTGTGCACAGCAGTTAACAAAAGGTCACACCAGTTTTGCCAGTTAAGGTCTACATCAGTTTCAACAAAAGCTGTTTCGAAAGGGACAAATGATAGGTATTCACGTAGGTCATACCAGTCGGCCTTTTTGAAGTTATATACATAACGTGGGATCTTTGCTTTCTTGGTAGGTTTGATGTACATAAGAAAGTCTAGTTGCAAATGATCTGAATCCACAAGACAACTAGAAGCTGAAATGTAACCAATAGATTCTGGAAAGTTAGAAAAAATTAGATCAAGCACGTTCCCTGAAACATGAGAAACACAATGGTTGTGTTGATGTAATGAATAATCATGTATCACATTGTAAAAATCAAGCTCCTTTTTTGGTCGTTGGTAAGATTGTATCAAACCAATTGATGGACGGAAAGTTAAAATCACCAAGGACGCATACATGGGGCATATCGCTTGATAAACCATAAAGTGGGTTGAGAACATTCCTCAGGTTGAAGGCAAAGTCGTCGTCTCCATTAGGAGGACGGTAACATTGTTAGGTCGTAATTCGCACACCATTATTTCACTTTCTGATGATATGTCATGTCTTTGTAAACAAGGTCCTGAGTTGTAAAGCTATCAGTATGCCTCTGCGATTAGGTCTATCTTTGCGTAAAATCATATAACTGTCAGGTAGGATCTCATTATCACTTATACTAGTCGATAACCACGTTTCAGTTACGGCCACAACTTGTGGCTGTTTGGAGTAAACTAATGCCTGGAATTGAACACGTATATTTCTGTCTCTGGAGACAATGTTGAGACTTCTTGCATTCAACAACAGACAAGACAAAACGTCTCTTTTATGCCAAGGCGAGGGGCCGGTATGGTGCTTTTGTCAATTTCAGACAAACTTTCATTTGCATGTATGGAGGTAACGCTAGTAAGACCCTGGAAAAAAAAAAGAGTCATTAAATCCGGGTAAAATGCATTGATTGCAAAGCCATTCGTCCTGTTGACTGGTAATCCGTGAAAATCTGTCTGGGCTCAAGTCTGTACATGTCTGTTTATGATATCGTTTATTTTGGATCATATCCATCATGTAACAATGGTGAATATTTTCCTGTAATTGACTTATTTTCTTGTCCCATATTTACGGCAAAGATACTATGAGATGGAATTTTGTACACCCGATGATTAGGAGCTGGCTGTGGACTGTCACAAACAGTGGCACATGACTGAAACAGATGAAAGACCAGCCACCCACCGCTCTTGGCAGCTGCGTAGATGAGGCGTGAATGTGGTAGCGATCCAAACAAGTGTTATCTGGTTATGGGTTTAAACACCTCGCAATATACAGTAGTAATTGGACATACACATTACAGTGGGCAGCTAAATCAACCAGTTATAGACTGTTCAACCCTAGACTTGGGTATGAAACGAGATTGGTCCTTGTTTGTCCATGATTTCCAAATATTTATTCCATCAATTGAATCAAAATGGTAAAGCACACTAAAGTTTTGTTACAATGTTACTTTGTAATCATTAACAGCCCAGACCGATGTTGTCACTGTGACATTCAATTGATAAATATGTGATACATTGTAACAGTCTTAAAATTACCCTGGAATTACCTGAGCTATATTTCGCTGTTATGTAAGCTTTTAAATCAGAATCACGCTAAAAATTAATTTGTAAATATTGTACTAAAAATGAGCAATCACTGTTCTTGGTTTTGGGAGTAATGCTTAATTTGGCCAGTTCCATAAATCCTTCCATTGCCAAGCAATGGGATCGCATCTAGCACCAAGAGTAGCTTTTTCTTGGGCAGCCTATCATAAACATCGTCATATTTGACAAATCAAAGGTCCATTTTAGAAAGTGTTCGGTACATAGATGAGATCGGTTCCCAAGGCCTTGCCACTTGTCCCTGTGAATCTTGACTTCACGGGTCCACGCTCTCCATAATTTCAAGTCTTTGGTGGGGCGGGGGGGGGGGGGGAGGGAATAGAAAAAAGCTCCAGAACTTTTGTTGCAACAAATAAAAGCAACACACTGACCCATCCTCGGCGGGAACAGGGACAAAATAATCATTGCTAAATTCATTTTTAATCCTGTTGATAAAGGGCGGAGAAAATATCTTTAAACCAAGTGACACTTGACAGCCATGACTCGCTAGCATGGTCGGTCTTCCCTGAAACCAGCGGGGTTGCGTTCGTGCCTTCACAAGCCTTTCGCGCCTTGTCGGTGTCGGAAAAAAGAGAAAGCGACGACTGAAGGCTCACTGAGTTTTTAAAATAAAAATGTGAATAAAAGTATTATTTTCACATCCATTTTTCAAAGCACACCGTATGGTGGGAACAAATCACGCGTCACGCATGTATCAAATTTGAACATGGTCAATCAAGAGGACCTTAAAGAGTACAATTTTCTTTTTCCATTCAATGTTATTACCACAAAAAGTTAAACTGGGACACTCATCTGTACTTTGTTTTGAGATTCTACTGCCCACTGTTTTCTTTGCTTTGAAAATTACACCGCATTCTTTTCCATAATTAAAAAAAATCCAGCATATTCTTGATGCCATTACACTCGAACTTAAAAGTGATATGTCATCGGCATAACCTAAGGCTCCAACAAAATGTGAACCAACGTGGCATCCTTTACCATCCTTTGGAAGTATCTTTAAGAGTTCATCAAAATACGTTTTAAACAGTACAGGAGATCTTACACCACCCTGACAAACACATTGAGCACAGTAAAAAAATACTGCACGGACTTTGTGCTCCAAATACTCATCCAAGAGCAGTCTTACGTCTACAGAACGTCTTCCATCGGACGTTGGTACCGTTTATCAACTTTTACTTTGTCAAATGCCTTGAAAGCGTTAACAACACATGCATAGACATCGCTTTCCATGATTAAAGTAGTGCATAATTGTCTCTAAGAATTTTTGTACATATATTTGCAGAGTGACCTTTCTTAAAGGCGATTTGTGAATCAGAGGTTTGGAGAAATTAACTGTCCCTCTGTGGAAAAGTTAAATCCATAAACTTCCAGAGACATGGGGAAAGTGCTATGCCTGTATAATTGTCACAGTCCTACTACCTTTTTCACCCTTTGGTACTGAACTAATAGGGGCAGGTAACATATGGTTCGAAGTGAAATCATATAGCATCATGCTGGCGAATAACAAACCTAAATCTACTTCGGAAGTGTCTGTACAATACTGAATGTGATTTGAAAATAGGCCCATTTTACCATCAAACTTTTTTTAACAGCTTCACTTACCTCTCTTTGAGTGACAACACATGTTTCAAATGGACCTCTGCTGTCTGTCTGAATATTGCTGTCTTATCATTTTATAACACTTTCAATATTGCATGCATTTGGTGGCTCAGGTGTATTTGATAATTTATACTTTGATGCTAATCCTTCTGAGATATCAACTGATACTAAATTTTCAATACTTGATGCAAACACAATTGAGGATTTCTTGATTTTCTTCACTTCGGTCCATTATTTTCTTCCATTCTGTTCTGCAATACTCTCAGCGATCTTCTCTGTCTTTATATTATCTTCCTCTCCCTTCACCTTTCCGACCACATAATGGTCTGGCACTCTGGGTTTTTTTTTCTTATTATTTGGGCAACCATACCCTATAGGATTCCCCCAGTCTTTCCACATGTTCCACCAAAAGATGGCATCATCCCTCTCATGTTTTTTACTCTTTCATTTTAAGCTGGATCATTCTTTTTACTAGGCGCTTTTGGAAAGGATACTTCCCCTGCCTTTAAAGAGCAATGTACACTATTGCTGCAGTAATATCGTATTTGTTCACAATGGGCTACGTCTGAGGAAGAAGGATTTCTGCAATAAAGTACGTCAAGGGGTGATCTAACATCACTTAGTTGTGCATCTGGTTTATTCCCATATTTTGCTTTGCGTCCACGAGGTGTCTTTACTAAGCAGTTCTCTGCTTAATCTGTCGTTTGCAAATTTTCTGTTTTTACATCTTCCAACCGCAACTCGCTAACACGGGGGTGTGGTTTGGCGGACTGTCATATTCAACAACACCCTCCTCCTCAGCTAGAGCAGAAGCAAGGTTACCTGACAAAACGCAATGGTCTTTGAACGACTTAGAAGTCAAATCACGTGTAATATACGTATTTTGTTTACCTGCTTGAAGCATTTTCCCCATGGACGTTAACCCTTTTCTTACAACAAAGTTCCCTAGATTTTGAGTTTGCTCATTTTGAAGTCGACATTCATGTATCCGCATAAGACAAAATGCTTCGGATTTTATTTTTCAGTGATTCATTCAATAATGTCTAGTGTTTCTAGAAAGATAGTATCGACATTAATGAGGCGGTAATAATCACATGGCGTGTAAACATTTATCATTAGTTTTTTAATATTTCCCTCACACTCAAACAGTATACCACAGACCGTCTTACTTTCATTTTCACTTGTTTAACTTTGTGGCTGACAGATTTACACTACATGATTGCAACGATTTCATATGGACGTTCTTTATATATATATATATATAATTTTCGGAACGAGCGGGACTCGAACCTGCAACCTTTGGCACCAGTTACCTAGCTGAAATGGGAAACGTACATATCCACTCGACCAAATCCTCATTCTTGTATTATCATTTGTGATATCTACACTCGACTTTCCGCAATACATAGAATCATCATGAATACCACTTAACTTTACCATGTTTACATCTAATATCCATGTTTCTTGCAGAAACACAAAGGCAGATTCTTTGTCGTTTATAACTTGGTAAATGTAATCCGGCCTTTTGCCACCTAATCCTGTACTATTATAAGACAAGTCCCAATTTTTAGTATTGGTCATGAGTGTCAACAGAAGCAGTAGAGAACAAACATACCAATTATTGTGAAGCTCCATTTCGACCATGGTTGGGTTATGTTCTCTGTTTGCAGAATTTCCTACATGCTATGCCTTGTGGCCAGAAGGTTTCATTTAACACTTGTTCTCCATCACGTTTCGGCATTGCTATTTATAAGATTTGTTTATTGCTTCGGTATTTTCTTCTGCTGCTGTTAGCATTACCTGTTGTATTTCCCAACAAGAAAGTTTCGTCTCTGTCTTCTAATTTCTCGCCACCTCTGGTCAGGTGGGAATTCAAAACTAGTATCTTTTTGGGGGGATTGAGGTGGGGTGGGGTGTAGGTGGGGGCTTCAGGTACATTTGTTTGGTTACTTGTCCTTTTACTTGCATTGTGACCAGTATAATCTAATGGTTTTTCAGTACTGGTTCTAATGAGATGGGCCCGAGTATGCAAAACACTTAGCATCTGACAGGAACTTGCTGAATGTAACGCGTTTTCTTCACTTCTCCGTAGTTGGCTCTATTTTGAATTTATTTAGTTGCAGCTTGAATAGACTGCACTGTGCTAGCTGTTACTTTCCTCACCTTGTGCAGTCTTACTTCCATTTTACATATTCTCTGTACAATATCAACGAAATCAACTACATGGGAACCCCTTTTTGGTAACCTATCCTCAGCATAACAATCTGGAATCTAACATTGACGCTTGTCAAGTAGCTGTATTGCATTCAGTATATCAGTGGTTTTAGCAGCATGGGCTGGGCGCCCGGGAGGTGATTTTTTTTTTTTTTTTTGTGCATTCTCAATGGCTTGTTAGTGTGCCCGGCAATTATGCCATAATGTTTTCTTTAGACAGATACGACAGACTTTGACGCGCTCAATGAGCCCTTGAGTACCTATGGATGTGGCTTTTAACACCTTCGATGATATTGATGATATTGTCTCACTTTGCCACGATTTACTCATGACGTCTCCCAAACAATACGTCCTTTCCACAGAAATTACAGAGCGACCAAAGAACAAGCCTTGGATAAACTGTAATATTAAACGCTTAATCAGAAAAAGGAATGACTCAAAAAATGAAATGCATCTAAAAGGCTGAAAAACTGCCCAATCTGAACGACTATTTCAGTTTTATTAACAAACCAGAATGTGTTTCGGCAAACAAAAAAGCTGTAAATTAGTATTTAGGAAACTATATGACTAAATCGACAGTAGAGACATGAAGCCTAAAAAATGGTGATTACTGACTAAGTCAGTTCTCGAATGCAAAGTATTTCAGTACCTCCCCTTAAAGACGATGGACAATCTATCAATAATAACAACGAAAAAGCAGAAACATTTAATACGTATTTTGCCAGTCAATGCAAACTACCAGTAGATCCAGCTCCAACCTCCGTGCCCGACGTCCACTTTAGCACTGATGCAAGGCTTGAGCTTTTTTCTGTTAAGGAACATGATGTTCTAAATGCTTGGCGGACTTTTAATACATCCAGCTCTATGGATGGATTTGGCAATTATATAATGAAGGAAATTAGGCCAAATATTTCTAGTTATCTTTGCAGACAATTCAATGATTCTTTCGCCACTTCTTGGTTTCCCGATCAGCGGGAAAAATATAATCTGTGTCCTGTTTACAAAAAAGGGGATAGCCAAACAAAATCCAACTATAAACCTGAATCAATTCTTTGTAACCTTTCCAAAGTAATGGAGAGACTAATTTTCAATAGATTCTATGAATACTTGACCCAGAATGATCTTCTTGCATAGAAAATCTGGTTTCAAAAATGGCGACTCAACTGTGAACCAACTCATAATTATCACCCATTAAAAATACACAATGGTGTTGACTGCGGGAATGAAATACGCATGGTGTTTTGTGATGTTTCTAAAGCTTTTGATTACGTGTGGCATAAAGGTTTACTTTTAAAACTTCAGACACTGGGTTTTGATATCTCATTGGTATCTAGGATAGAAGACTATCTTTCGAACCGTTCTCAACGGATAGTTATTTTAGGACAAGAATCGAGTTGGCTTCCTGTTGAAACAGGTGCACCCCAAAGGTATTATGGGCCCACCTGTATTTTTGGTTTATGTCAACGACATGATTGATAATATTACTACCGACATCCGATTTTTTTCTGACGACACTTCCTTTCTGGAAATTGTAAGAAAATCCCACCGACTCTACGTTAAGGCTAAACACAGATACGGATCATGTTGGAATCTGGGGTAGATTTTGGAAAGTAACTTTTAATGCTATAAAATCTCTTTCCATATACTCACCACTAGAAGAAACAAACCATTTCATGGACCTTTGTACCTGAATAGAAATTAAATTCCAGAGAGCACCAGGCATACACACCTTGGCATCACTCTGTGTTCAAACTTAAATTGGAAAGAACACATTTTGCGAATCACGGAAAAGCTAGTAGAAGGATATCGCTTATCAAGCGTTTAAAATGTTAATTATACAGAAATATTCTTGGTATAATTGCATAAGTCAACGATTTGTCCTATTCTTGAGTACGGTTGTGTCTTGTTCAAAAATTGTGGTCAAACCTTATCAGATATGCTAGAATCCGTCCAATATCAAGCAGCCAAGACGTGCACAGGCGCTTTGTGTCAGACAATTCGCGCTCGTCTACTCCCTGATCTCGGTTGGGAAACGCTGGCCATTCGTAGGAAATATTCCAAGCTTGTCATGCTCTACAAAATCTATAATAAACAAGTTCCGTCCCATTTGTCTGACCTGGTGCCATCTTCTTCTGAAACAACTACTAGTCACTGGTAGTCCAGGCCAGACAGTCAGAATCGACACAAGACATAAGAAATGTCGACACAAGTATGCCAATTTACCCCATTTATATTATCTCTCAAGTTGTCAACATCTGCGTTGGAATATTGCAAAATAAATCTTTCATATGACTTGTTCTTTTTAACCCGAAAAAAAGGAAGCTAGTAGACACTGTGCAGCGATCACTTTGTGCAATTGGAGGCAGCACGGATACACATGGCACAAATTGAGATATATTACTATATACTTGATTTAACTTCAATGTTAGTTGTTCCTTGTAGACTCACTGATATGTATCGCAAAGTTGTTGTGAAAACTAAAGTTAATAAGCTTTTTTCCATTATATGTTCTGAGACCAACATTCCAATCACCCGCTATTCCAATGTTTTGTCTGCCAGAATTATAAACATTATCGACGTTAACATGAAAATCGTCCCAAAAGGACCTATCATAACAAGAAGGCCCACAAACAACTGCTAATAAAAATATATTGCTATGAAGACGAACTTTTGCCCACATAATTCCAAGGTCTCGACTCTCAATGCCAGATGCGCCTTTTAACAACAAGTGCGCGTGATGCATATAGCGCGACATTCCATTATGCCCGCTAGTACGGTTCCATCTCATTGTTGGATGAAAGTCTGGAATGTTAAGATCGCTGCTAGCTTGTATGGTGATAGATAGGTCTCAGAAACGAATCGGAAGGGCCCGGGTTTGGACGCACATCCTCTGACGATAGTAAGAATATCAACTTTATGATTGTCAAGCCATCCAGAGATGTTCTAAAAACTTGTTGTACTGCATGAGAATAAATATTTATCAAAAGGTCATGTCCTCACGAGGTTTGCTGCCATGCTTCACACTTACAGTAAGAAAAAAAACACCCTTCATACTTGCCTCTGTTATTGCATATGTGAGGAACACTACGTGCGCTAATGTATCTACCGACGTTTCTGGAAACAAGTCTAGAAAATTCGGTACCAAATCTAAAAAGTTGTTCACAGCCCTTGGGAAGGGTGAAGCCTATGATACAATAGCATAATTCGTGACAGTAACAACAGTTGATGTATGTCTCAGCAATACATTTACAACTATTCCTCCCGTAAGGAAATACACATGTGAGAATATTTTCACTTCATGTGAAGCAAAATAAACATTCCCAATATTTTACTAAAATATCCCTGTTTTACAGCTGTATGGGTTCATACAAAACATAATGAAACAAAAAAATATGCATATTTGTAATAGATTATGAGGTTAACATACCATAGCCTATGTGTCCACTGGAATGTTACGGTGAGATAACTGTTGATTACATACAATGCTTTTTTTAACTGGCAAGAATTTTTCAGTTACAAAACGACACCAAATGAAAATTATTTTACGTCTAATTGTAGGACAAGTCGGCAAAAGACAGTGAATGTACAATTTACATTGCAAACACTTCCCCTACAAGAGAAAAAATGACATAGGCAAATAATTGCAACCCCTATTTCCCCTAAGGAGGAATTTATAATGTAAACAAACCTACTTTTCCATGTAGTACACCCTAATAGAAATCTTGTTACTCATCGATCAGAGAGGACACACACACACACACACACACACACACACACACACACACACACAGATATATATATATATATATATATATATATATATATATATATATATATATATATGTATATATATATATATATATATTTATATATATATGTATGTAGATATATCATTGCAGAATATAATATGGTAGAATGACACACAAACTGGCACTAGTATGCCATCCGTAGAATGTAATTATTACAGTCGTGGTGACAAAAGAAAAAAATGAGGGTATTGTAAGCTTTGCCCTGGTGGTTTTTACTAAATCAGAGAGCAAGGGAAAATAAAATTATGTGACAATAATTGATGGCATTTACTAGGTGTACTTGGCCATTAGTAGCAAGCAAAAGCGATGTGTCATCAGTGAAAAGCTTAAAATTTAAATTTACGACATTACTATATCGTTAATGTAAATTTGCTTTGGTTTAAGAAAAATATGTTGACTTGATTTACCTTGGTGAATTATCAGTCACATGCTTGCCTTAGCCCAGTCATAAAGATAATGGGGTCTGAAGATGAATTCTGTCTAACAAATGGCTGTTGATGGTCCGCCACCATCATCAATTTAAAAAAATACCGAGGGGGATTGTCTCATTTATAGTTATGTTGCACTGTAGCTGTACGGGGTTGCTGATGATGACAGTAACCCATAATTCGCAACCAGTGCTTCGTGGAAACCAGTTAAGGCAAGATAATAGCAGATGAATGTTGTGACAAAAACGTTCCAGATAGCGCTATAATATCGTGCCACTGAGCAATGATGGTATAAACCTGGTATTTGGCCTGGGTCATGCCGCGTATATTAATGTGGCAAACGGGTATATCACGAAAGTTACTTGCAAATCCAGGGTTAAGGTATATATTTCTGACTTCCACCCTTTCCACCTTGAATTGACACTTGAGTCAACAACTTTCTTTGGCATGAGTTGGGCACTTAGTGCTCAACTCATGCCAAAGAAAGATGTTGACCTGGGGCATGTGATCTTTATAGGGCTGATCTACAATTCTCTGTAAAAATTGTGTTTCATTACTGCTGAAATTAGTTGGAAACACTGAAGCAGACAACATTTGACCACAAGCCTATTTTGGCCCGTTTAAGGCAGAAAGGGTTAAAGGTCAAAATGAAAAAAAAAATTATTTAAATAGACATCAAGGTCAGAATATTTTCCCAAATTAAGCAGAATTATAAATATATGTTATGAGTAGCTTTTTCAGCAGGTGTGACTGTAAAACGTGCTATAGTGGCCAGCAAGCCAAACGTAAAATATACAATGTGGAATCAACAGTAACAAGCACTGCAGTATCTCATTGGGTACAAAATTTTAATGATGAAACGTTTCGTTTTAATAATAGAAACACATTTTAGAGAAAGATGTAGAAATTCCACATGTCCCAGATATTTCAGCCATATCCATCGTTTTTCTTGGTTATAAGACAACGTGACTTTTGAAACCGCAAAACAAGTTCAGATGACGCGTATGAAAAAAAAATGTCAAAAATGCCAAGAACATAATCTGATGCGTAATTTCTAAAGCAGGATTCTGATAGATACCTTTTTGTGTAAAATAAGGTCTCGCAAAAGTGTATTTAAGTTGAAGACACACATCAAAAATGTGACACTGCAAGTGTTTCAAGACATGCAAATGTATAAAATTGCGTAAATGGCCCAAAAATATTGATACTGAAATTTTGATATGGACTATATAATCACAAGTTATGTGGATAAGCAAATGAGTCGTTTGCCCTTGTGTTCAACCGTTGGTCTAATTTAATGTTATTATGCTTGCTAAATGCGTGATTAAACAAACAAACAAACAAACATGTATATAAATATATAAAATAACCTATGCTGGCTGTCGCGAAAGGTTTTCGACATGCAAATATATTTATAATACTGCCAGTTAAACTACACTGTGCCATGTTGTTAAAAGTAAGTTAATCTCGTTAGATCTATGGTTAATTATCTGTCGTTTGTCCTTTTGTTTTTTTCACAATCTGAGTCCAATTTATTGTTTTGCGTGTCCACTGAACATTTACAATCTCGCCTTACTCTTAGTCACTTTTTATCATTTTATGTTAAATTACAAACATTATATGTGCGTACATCCTCGCTTACAAAATTCAAAAAAAAAAAAAAAAACCCACTCATGAAAACTGTTTAATTCAGTTTCCTTCGGGTCACAAGTGGCAACGCAAAGGCTTCTTATTGCATCGATTAGAAACAAATTGCCATTTCAGCCTATGCGCTTGAATACAAGACAAGTGTGAATAAACATATCTTACTAAAAATGTAAGAGTTTTACATATCTTTCAAACAAATAAACAAACAAATTGCTTGTAAAAAAATAAATAAAAAATACAAAGAATATGCTCGTGTTCAATTCGCTTTTGGCTTTCTCCTTTTATGGAACGGAATTACTCCGGGTAGAATGACATTGTCCCGACTTGGCCTCATTTTCTGGGGTTATCCTACTGGTTCACAAACATAACTCGTAGTTTAACCCTACTAGATCGGTATATACTCAAATATTAAAGTTTCCTTACCTGCAAAACCATAGAATATAACCAAATAACTGATGAACCTTGGCCAGTTGCTCTCAGATGATACCATTAAGACACATTCCATGATTCGTATAAACAAAGTCAACATAATACACTCCTACTAGCTGGCAGCTCAACCGAAATAATCGTGTAAATGTATCATAACGGCCGGCTGTTGTATGGATGTACAAGGGCAGGCTTTACGTCTGATTGTATTAATATTGCACTTGACATTAAACATGAGTATATTAAATCCTTCCGCTACGTGCACAGCCCATTTGTATAGCCTCATGAATGACGACGAAATATTTACAGTTTACTCGGGCCTTTAAAACGTTTCATTAGGCAAAAAAACAAAAAAAAAACAAAAAAAAAAACATACATGTTTCCATGGAGATTTTTATGATTTAAATATTATGTGCGCTTATTATCTGATTTTATATGTATACATATATATATATATATATATATATATATATATATATATATATATATATATATATATATATGTAAATTGATAGATAGATAGATAGATAGATAGATAGATAGATAGATAGATAGATAGATAGATAGATAGATAGATAGATAGATAGATGGATAGAAAGACAGACAGACACACAGGCTGACATGGACAGACAAATAGACAGACAGATAGACAGAAACATGGTCAGACAGGCAGACAGACATTTAGATAGATATATACATAGATAGATGGATATATAGATAGATACATAGATAGATAGATAGATAGATAGATAGATAGATAGATAGATAGATAGATAGATAGATAGATAGATAGATAGATAGATAGATAGATAGATAGATAGATAGATAGATAGATGAAATATAGGTTTATATACGTATGTGTTATCTGTGTCAGGAATCCTTATTTAGTTGTCAAATTTCTCACCTATAGAGACTTAGGAAATCAACGTTCGCAAGAGGTATTTGTATAGGATATGCCTGTTTTCCAATTGCCTTAATAAGATATGTTTAAACCAAAGTTACTGTAGTTATCACGCTATGCGTTTCATAACTTCATAATGCTAGAACGGCCAGTATAGTGTGATAGGCACGTGAGCGTTTATTTTTGTTCATTTTATCAAAATGCGAACTGCTTTTTGCTTCTAAAATTAGTAAATCTCTATTTAATTAACGTCTTTATTTTATTTGAAACAACCTTTTTTTTTCTTCTCTAGGATAAAACCATTCTTGTTTTGGGAGGGGAATTAGCACACAATGAAATTGGGATATACATTGGAACTCTCATCTATGTGATCACTGACCCATAATCGTCCTGTTTCTGCTACACGTTCATGTTCTTATGTGTTGTCATGCTATGTCTCACTTCATTTCCGATTGTACATATTAGATAACTTTCTTGCTGGTATAATCTACAGAACTTCTTATTTCAGAATAAGGTCATTTCAAAGCTGTGCCCAAATCAGTAATGCTTTTATCTTTCATCTGCAAACATATGCTTCATCACGCCGATCTACATTTTGCGCGTCCAGTGTACTCTCTTCTCCCAGATCAGAACTAGCTTGAGGTACTAGCATTTTCAATTTTGAGGCCTACCACTACCAATAATAAATCTAATTCTTGCATAGCATTTATAATGTGGTTATCGATTTTCAATATTTTGACTGCCTCTATTTTTTTTCTGTATTGTCAGATTCCATTTCTGTATTGTCGGATTCCATTAGTTATACGCTGTGACCATAATTAATGTTTTCTATATCCCTGATACAGTATTCTAGCTTTTGCTTAAATATTCATTTATATATGCGCCAGAGAGACGCATTGGCTCTGTTATGTTGTATTCTAATTCAAATTATAAATTTGGGTCCATCTACTTCAATTTTTTTATATAGAATATAGTTAAACCTACGAGCGATCCTTTCCAGCTTCAAGGTATTAAGGAACGCGTGAAGAATCGAAAGAATATGCCCATTAGCTGCTGTGGCTCTACTTCTAAATATGCTAGCGTGATGTGGTGCCCATGCATACAAGTATACATACATACATATTACATACACATGTATCTACATATACATACACACACACACACACACATATATATACATATACATATATATATATATATATATATATATATATATATATATATATATATATATATATATATATATATATATATAATCTATTTTCCTCCCTAGGTATCATATATATTGGTTTTATGAAGTGCAACACAAAAATCAACCGTATGCTATTCATGTTATCAGATTACAAGGATGCACTGATCCAGAATGTTGACTCCTTAACAGCGCTACATCCGATTTCATTTGTAATTTTGAACATAATTCGCTGAAGAATTCATTTGACTTTATATTAATTCATATTACTGACATCTATGGGTACAAGAGAAGGATCCTCCATAGGCATTGATCTACCTTATTTTCTGATGGGCCAGGGTCATTTTGACTCTGAATTTCATCTTCTTACAAACATTTCCAGAAGGGTAACCACAGAATCTAAACACCAGCTAAACAACACATACGTGTCAACTGACCATTCATATTTATTGTAATGTAATATAGGATGTATACACTCGCAGCCAAATATTTGCTGCATCTCAAGCAATATGAACATAAATAGGTCAGAGCCACATGTACGTTTGGCTTAAATTTAAGCCGAACATGATAACATGCATTTTGCTTAATTACACAGCCTTTATGATATCCTGTGTTTCATTTTAAACACGATTCATATCTTTCCATCTGTCTTTATATATATATATATACATATATATATATATATATATATATATATATATATATATATATATATATATATATATATATATATGTATATATATATATAAATATAAATATAAATATATATATACATATATATATACATATATATATATAAATATATATATATATATATATATATATATATATATATATATATATATATATATATACAAAGCAACAGGACTTATATGCATCATAGCATGATTGTACACAAGTACTCGGATACAGCATGACACGACTGATATGTGCCACTATATTATTGAACACACAAGTGCTCGGATACAGCATGACATGCCTGAAATGTATAAGAACTTGATTGAACGTAAGCGTTCGGCTACAGGACAGGACTGATATGCATCATAAATTGATTGTATATACATGTATACATGTATCTATATATGTATATATATATATATATATATATATATATATATATATATATATATATGTATATATATATATATATATATATATATATATATATATATATATATATATATATATATATGTGTGTGTGTGTGTGTGTGTGTGTGTGTGTTTGTGTGTGTGTATGTGTGTGTGTGTGTGCTTGGAAAGAGCACAATACAACATGCAAATGATCTGATATAGCATGACAGGGATACATACATACTTATGACACAGCATGCAAGAGTGTATGTAGATGCACTTACAGAAAATTTCACATATACATTACAAGCATTTGTTGTTTACACTCATATTAGACACACCATTTTTATGCAACCATATGGTGACCGTCATCAGTCCAGGATCCACAAACGAATCAAGGTCGGAATGAAAAGTGAATAGTACTAGAATGAGCTAGAGGTTCTCATTACACGTTCAAATCTCCATTGTTCGCTGACACTTCACATTTTGTTTCCTCCAAAATTCTTTCTTTCTTTCTTCCATTTTCTCTCTTCCTGCATTCCTTCTTTTTCTTTCTGTCTTTCTTTCTTTCTTTCTTTCTTTCTTCTTTCTTTCTTTCTTTCTTTCTTTCTTTCTTTCTTTCTTTCTTTCTTTCTTTCTTTCTCGCCTTTCCTTTCAAACAGTATATTTTGGTGTGCCAAAAGCCTAATTCTGCTACATTTTTTTCCTGAAATTTCATTAACTCTCCCTATTTCAATCTGAATGTACAAGGTAACACTTTTCCTTTGAGGGCACGCAGAAAGGTTTGATTCGAAGCAAATCTTCTCTCCTAGTTCATTTCTGTAATAGGGACATTTCAACATTTCCGATATTTTCGATAAAGTGTACAAAATATTCTCTTGATTGGCCCTACCCCCCCCCCCCTCCGCCACATACACAAACAGTACTTCCTGTCATTAAAAAAGTTAGAAGCAAAGTTGTGAAAAGCTTGGTTTATTTCGTCCTTATTTCAACGGAATATTCACCGTTACACTGGTAATAGTGTGCAGAACGATGTATCCCTTCCCTATCCGTACTTTAATAAAAACGATGACCCATCCCTTGCCATAATTGCCAACTTAAAAACAATTGACCCAAATAGTTAAATACCGGGGGTCCACGGCAAGTCCAGACCTGACCAGACCAAAAATGGGTCGTAAAAACACGGCATGTAGTGTGCGTCCGTTTGCGTGTTCTCTATTTATATTTGGTTTGCCTTCCTGGTAACTGTCTCCCCTGTCCAAACACAATAAAGGAACGGATTGGTAGGTCGAAATAAGAAGAAGGATAAGTGATGCCACACCAAGTTGTCACTGCAGTACGGCACTGCATTGTGGTGGACAAAATAATGCCACAACCCCTCCAAATTTAGTGGAAATGAAGATAAGATGCAACAAAGAGAAGGTAAACGTACATGTACCATCTGCTGATCGCACGCAAAGCTAACATGCAATGACCTGTAGGAAGTAGGTTTCAAACCCTGGTTTTATTCATACTAATATAAGTATAAGACAACCTTCGCAAAGATCAGTCTTGAAAAGAAAGAGTCCGAACACCAAAGGCGTAGGGATTCTTTCTTTTTAAAGCTGATTATTGAGGAGGTTATCGAACTTAGACTTCAAAAGCAATATATGCAAATAATCTACAGCATTTTTTAAAATAAAAAAACAAATATAAAAGTATCATTCGGTAACAAAATTTTGAAAACATTGACGATCAAGTTTGGCATTGTTTGAGTCCTTTGAGTTTGCGGCGATTGACTTGTTGACGTGGGACGTTCAGGGTCATAAGCATAACTAAATGCTGTATTTATTAGACAATCAACCCAAATGTGCCTGGAAGTTAAAGTGTCATACAGATTAGCAGATAAGAAAAAGAGATTCAAGGTTTCAATCCATTTGACTAGTTTGACATTTTGATGAAATAAATTAAAAGTCCTCTTGACTGAATGGGTACCACAAATAAGAAAGTTGTTGTTAAGGGTGTTTAGAAATGATATCTGAAAGCCCAAATATCAAATTTCATACAGTGTTTTTTTTTTTAGCTTCAAAGTGCACCATATTTGCTACATGAAAGCTCGGGAACTTTCTCCGATCGTGGCCCGATGTGGGAAAAAGATCGTGATGTCACAAAGGCAAACTGCTGCCCGGCGTGAATGTGTTATGAGCCCAGGCGGGGGTTACTCCCATTACCGACGGTACTGGGTATGTGCCGCTCTGAAGGTCCCTCTTTTCAGCGAAATTTCCCTAACAAAAGTCCAGTTTTTTGCAAAAAATTCCCTAGAAAATGGTAATTTTTCTTTTATGGCCCAAGATTCGGGAAAGTTTTCCTAACTGAGGTCAAATTTTGCTTCCTGGAGCACTTTTCTCGCCAATTTGGGACCATATTTTCTACTACCTCGGCTGGAAAGTTCCCTAACAAAAGTATATTTTTGTGAAAAAGTAAAAAGTTCTCTAACAAAGGATGGGCTTCTGAAAGGTCGAGCCACACCACGCCTCCACCAAAAATTTGGGGAAGCCCCCCCCCCCCCGCCGGTTATAAGCCAGAGTGCCTTCTTCAGTTAGCCAAGGGTCACCGGAGATAGAGCAGAACATTGAAATTTCGGAGAGTCTGAGGTGAGTTAAGCATGTACGTGGTCTCATGACGACAGAGAAGAATTAATAAAAAAAAAAAAACTGTTTGGCATAGAAAAAGGATCATTCAGCCTTAAAGACACGTATGGGACTCCCAGATTTCTGCCGTCACTGGTCTAGTACTGCAGAGAGTGCAGCCGTGGGACAGACAGACAATCCCAAATTGCCGTCTGGGCAACCATAGCCTAGTTCATTGCAAAAGAGATATTTCTTATCAAAAATTACTAGCTGCACTTAATAGAACAAGAACTGTATTTACCCGAGGAGGAAAATTGGTACTAGCCATATATATATATATATATATATATATATATATATATATATATATATATATATATACATATATATATATATTTCAAGAATAAGCATGCATGCAATGAATGGGAATTTGCGTCAAGATGAGCCAGGTCCTATAGTGATTCAAGTTCTAGCATTCAGGGACACATCTACATGCAGCCTACGCCTACGGCATGTAAAACTCTGTACAAACAGTTAAGTTTCCCGTTCCATCTGTATGGTCTGTGGATGATTAAATATAAGTTTGCATTTATGAATGGTTTTCAATATCAAAACTTCTACCCGGCAGTAACCTCGCGACCCTTGGAGGGCAGTATTTTTATGTTTCCGTATACAACCGTGCCTATGAACCTTTATTTCAGATCGTATCCATTATCTAACACTGGTAAATATTTTCCTCCGACTGACTTATTTTCTGGGTCCATATATTATCGACAAAGATTCAATGAGATCAATTTTTTACACGCGATTATTGGGAGCTGGCCGTGGAGTGTCACAAATAGTGCACATTACTGAATCAGATCAAAGGCCAGGCGCCCATTTGGCAGCTCTGCAGATGAGGCAGGAAAGTCGCAGCTGTCCAAACAAGTGTTGTTATCTGGTTATTTGATTAAACACCTCGCAATATACAGTTGGACATACACGTTACAATGGTCAGCTAACTCAACTTAGGAACCTGTTATGGACTGTTCGGCCCTAGACATCGGTATAGAACAAGATTATTCCCTATTTGTCCATGTTTCCCACCCATTTTGTTTTCCATTATTTCAATCGCAATGGTTCCTGCACGGTTTTATGAGCTATGCCTAATTTGGCTATTTACATCAGTCCTTCTATTGTCCAACGAGGCAACAGATTTTCCAAATCTATCCTTAACATCGTCATATTTGACGAATCAAAGTCACTCTCCACAAAGTTTTCACTACATAGGTGAGATTGGTTCCCAGGGCCGTGCAAATTTGCCCAGTAAATCTTGATTGCAGAGGTCCATGCTCTCCGTAATTGC
Organism: Hermodice carunculata; assembly: GCA_964020975.1. NCBI lineage: Eukaryota > Metazoa > Annelida > Polychaeta > Eunicida > Amphinomidae > Hermodice > Hermodice carunculata. The sequence goes on from OZ026623.1 coordinate 71,703,022, forward strand.
AGGTCTTTGGGGAAATGTGAACAAGCTGTAGAACTTATATTGCTACAACACATCGACCTATCCTGGGCGGGCACAGGGATGCAAATTAATATTTTTGCATGCATTTTTAATTTCAGTTGATGAGGTGTGAATAAAATGTGTTTAAACCAAGTGTCACTACATGTAGACAGCCACTGGTCACTAGCATGGTCGGAGTCTTCCCTGTCAGCCAGCGGTGTTGGTTTGTGACGTCAATAAACTTTCGCGCCTTGAGGGTGTCGGAAATGAACCTAAAGCGACGATTGAAGGCGCAGTGAGTTTTTTTTTTCATCAGACTGTGAATATAAGTATTATTTTCACATTTATATTTTTAATCCCATCGTATGGTTAGAACAACCCATGAGTTACCCGTGTATCCATTTGAAAGATGCTCGATCAAGAGGACCTTTAATTCTTCCAAGTTTAGCTCTGATTAAAGAAGAAAAAAGAGGAATTCAGGGTCACTAGCACGGCAAAAACGACTCCCGGGAAGTCTTTAAAACACAAAATCCGGGGGAGGAATATATGCAAAAAAAGGAGTGTGCTCAGAGAGAAGGAAATGAACCGAAATGAAATCCAAGGAAAAGTTTAAGTTTGGGGAAACGACATAGGCATACAGCAAAACGAGACGCTGTTCTACAATTAGCAGACACATACGTCCAGTAACTTTATTAAGGCGTCAACCATGTTAGAGACGGTGCCACGAAAAAGCTGTTAATGTGTCCACCATACACAGTGTCAAGCCAAAACGCTTGGGGTCCTACTAGCTTGCCGTTAAAAAGGCAAGGAAGAACGATGAATGTCTTAAATAGAACGTTGTCCCCTTAACGATGTCAAGGTTGAATCTTGCGTTGTCCGAAGAGTTGCATTGTGCATTCACAAAATGCAAATCTATTTACTCCTGAAGTGGGCTGGTAAAATGATTATTTGCACCGCCTTTAAGGGCGATAACTGCATTAATGTATTTACTTTTTGTGTTCGATATGAATTTCAGCTTTAATGAACATCCTGTCCCTCGACTGGCCTTATGGCCGAAAGTTGCGGTGCTGCATAGAAAACAAAGTGGGTTTCCCCGTGAGCGAATCAACTTGCACTTAATGATCCCTGGGCTAATCCCATGTCCTTGCTGATTCTTATGCAAACACAAACAGACCAGTAATATGGGAGTTGCTGCTGCTGATGATAACGCTAAAAAAAAACCAAACTAATTTGACATTTTATTTTTTGTACATTGTTCTCCCAGGGACCCCTGCAATAAATATATAAACATTTATAACCAAAGTAAGGATGTTGTCTATATACGTATAAAAAGGTATGACTAAAAATAAGGATGAAAGGCTTTCATAAATAAAGAGATATAATATTGGTATTTGCTCCCATGTAAATCTGTCCTCCATTTTGATTTGAAAATGGATAATGATGTAGCCTGTCTGTTGTCAACTTGGACTGCACTCCAAGTCAGTCTAGCATCATCAGCAAATGTACGTTTCCCGAAGTTTGGAAATAGAACACGTGAGACGTAGGTTTGGACTCAGCGATTGATTCGGTAGCATGTTCATCAGGTTTAGCAATATCAAGTCCATTGTCCCTGACCGGGTTGAATTTTGAATGGGACAAATACGGGCTTGTTTCCGAAATGGCCTACTCACATGTTGTCTGTGGGCGCTTGTCGGAATTTTAATCATATGAAAGGCCGTTTACATGTTAGAAAGCCGCTGTTTGCCCTGTTTGTAATTATGACACATCATTCACCCAACAGTGGCAGCAAAATAGCCCCTATCTTGGTCAATTTGATCGAACGCGACTGTAATTGGAATTCTCTGCCTGCAGCATGATGTTGACTTCCTGTACACATGCCCAATATTGTTTGAACTTCACATAGGCTAACCTAAGATATTAGGATTTAAAAACTTTTTAACACTGCTGTCATGTTCAAAATGTAGAGACAAATATGCAAACGAACACACAGACACGCACACACACACACACACACACACACACACACATATATATATATATATATATATATATGTGTGTGTGTGTGTGTGTGTGTGTGTGTGTGTGTGTGTGTGTGTATGTGTGTACATTTTGCATGATGTTATGGCTTATGGACAAAAAAAAGAGGGGGTAAAGGGTTGCGTGCTGCGCGGTCTCTGAATTTCGGTATTTTATACTAACCGTTATTTTAGAGCAGTCTTATATTCTGCACAGTGCGCTGGGGTATGTTTTTCTGCACCTGCGTGTTGGTACGGCACCTCCCCCCCACAAAAAAAATCAAAGCGACCGGGGCGATATCAAACTCAAAGCCATTCCTTTCGAACGATTAAAGTAGCTAAATCTTGATTGTTGGTGAAGTTTTTTCAGCACGCAATACATCTTTTGTGTGCTAGTTAGCAATGTTGATCCTGTATGATAATATCTCCAGATGAGATAGGGGTTGTGTTTTCTTTTTTCTTTTTTTTAACACAGTAACTGGGCAAATTATGCTGCCATTATTCAACGGATGTGTTGTATTCGTCAGGCTTTATCTTTGAACTGAAAATAGAATCATTTGGTATGTCCCGAACCTGGGACGGAGTGACAAAACATATTATGAAGCCTTTATTGTGTAGATATCAAAACAATTGGTCGGACTTCGGGATAATGAGCTTTGCTGCCTGCAGAATAATTCTTTACTCTTGATTTTTGGGGCAATTTGCTCGATAAATATACAGTAGAACCTCCAATTATGACCTCCTCCTCCATAAAAAGACCCGTTGGTTGGTCTTAATAGGGAGATTCTACCACCCAATAGGCTGGAAAATGCGGTTTAAATAGGAGTGGTCTTAATTGGATTATAATTTAATCACAGGTGAAAAAATGGGACTGTCAATTGGTAGTCTTAATATAGAAGAGGCCTTTTCATGGAGACAATCTTAATAAGAGGTTCTTCTTTACTAACCATTATAAAGCGTCTCATCATACACACACACAGACACACAGACACACACATATACATATATGTATATTTATATATATATATATATATATATATATATATATATATATATATATATATATATATATATATATATATATATATATATATATATATGCACGTTTCCACATAAGTTTCATTTCCCCTCCCTTATTTCTTTCTTTTCTTTCTGCATGTTTTCATTTTTTCCCTATTTTGGCCTAGTGTTATTACTTTTTTATTACAAAGCTATTTATCTTCTGACACAAGAATACATGGCAACAGTGTGATAAAACTCGTCAGAGTTCTGTGAGCCTCTGATCCTTCGGCGAATGATACCGTCTGATATAGCTTGAGTTGCAATACCGTGTTATTTGTAATAAAATTACATATCAAGGCAAAATATTAAAATCACAAGGAATTCCAATAAAGCAACTTGCGTGGAATGTAAGAAAACATTGGAAAGGTAAAGTAATGTAACACAGTGTTATTTACACACAGCATATTCGGGCTGCCAAACAAGTGTCACTATTCTATCCTGTTGAACGTCCCCCTTTCAATTTCTAAAAAATATGTTACCTTTGAAGTGGTTTTTATGCATTACACTTCACTGTTGTGTGGTTTTTTTTATTTTGTAGCTTTTGGGGTGTTTGTTTAAGTCTCTGTTTTTGTTTTTAGTTTTTAGTTTTTCTGGGGGGGAGTTATCTTTCGTTTGTTCTTGTTTTTTATTTGTTTTTTTTTAATATTTTGTGTTTTTGTTTTTTACTTAATTTAAAGTTCAAACGACGCGTCATTCTGCTGAACCTATAAGATGGCTGTCCGCCGACATATTGTTTTTGCGTTCGTTTCTTCTTTTTCTTCTTCTTCTTCTTCTTCTTCTTCTTCTTCTTCTTCTTCTTCTTCTTCTTCTTCTTCTTCTTCTTCTTCTTCTTCTTCTTCTTGTTCTTCTTCTTCTTCTTCTTCTTGTTCTTCTTCTTCTTGTTCTTCTTCTTCTGCTTCTTCTTCTGCTTCTTCTTCTCCTTCTCCTTCTACTTCTCCTTCTTCTTCTTCTTCTTCTTCTTCTCCTTCTTCTCCTTCTTCTTCTTTTTCTTCTTCTTCTTCTCCTCCTCCTCCTTCTTCTTCTTCTTCTTCTTCTTCTTCTTCTTCTTATTCTTCTTCTTCTTCTTCTTTTCCTTCTTCTTCTTCTTCTTCTTCTTATCATTATCATTATCATTATTATTATTTATTACTATTATTATTATCATTATCGTTGTTATTATTATAATGATAATAATAATTATTATTATAGTTGTACTATTATAATCATTATCATAATTGGATTGAGAGGGTTTGACACAACTATATGCCAGAGACATTAGGCCGATTTGCCATGTTTTAACCGGGCTCCCCTCGCTCCCCTCGCCTTACAATACTTTATAAGTGTTCAGAGAAAGTGTACAAAGACCCTTCTCTAAACGGGATAGGCACGTCGCCTAGATACATGGTTGGGCTGGCACAGGGGATTTAAAGATTGTTCAGTACACCACTATCAAGTTAAACTGTAAATAAATACATCGTGCGATGGCTAATTCTGACTGTGATTTTTGTTAAGCGTTAATTACTATCGTAGCCATGTATCAACAGCCGGTAATGCATGGATTTGCACAGATGAAAGGTTCATAATGTCACGATGTCCACGAGAATGAAAAGCTAGCAGGGTCTGTCATATTTCAATGATCATCCATCTTGCAGTCTATATTATCTGTTCATTTTTTAGATTACTATAATTGGCCACTTTACAAAATTGCATACTCAGGCTAAAAAGCAAGTGCGAACACGGCCAGACAAGCAATTGGCTGTCGGGAAACACAGATCGTGCAGTATTCGTTACTTTTTTTTTTTTTTTTATTATTATTTTTAAAATCACGTCACTTGGGGCACCAGTACTAAGTATTTCATATGCCCTAAACGAACAAGGCGAGCGTTAATAGGTCAACGTGAAATGAGGACATGTAAATGACTATACTATAGCAATTTGTCGTTTAGGTTGAGCCCTGGATTTCTGTCAAAAACAGTTTCATAAAGCCCCAGATCAAGAAAAAAAACAATCGAGAAAAAGGATAAAGGCTTGACGTAACACCGGAAGAGACAACAATTCTACTGCTTGATTATGACATGCATTTCCAAAAAACTACCAACTAGCTGGAAGATACAAATGGTATAATATTATTATGATCATCTTTATTATTATTATCATCATTCTAATTATTATTATTTTGGAAAATTTTATTTTTCTATATCATATTTTATTTCGTTTAAAGCTCAGCTTATGATTAAGTTTAATCGTGTGTGGCAGATGCCTATTAAGATGTTATCAAAATAAAACTAAATATGAAATAATGAACAATAAATAATAATGATGGCGCCATTCTGGATCCTGGAATATCAACGAAATTTTCACTTCGTGTATTTATCGTAAAATAAATAGTATCCCGTCGATTACTCTGTAAGAAAACGAGGATCGCTACGGTTATTTACACTTTGCGTTAAGATTGCATGAGGATACTTATAACAGATCATGTACCTTCATTTATGCAGCAATAGGCACATTTTTTTCTATTTTTTGTGATTTTTGGGGTATTAAAGCTATTTTCCATTTTTTTCGAAACTGATCACTCACTGCTAAATTTAGTTTAGTGTAAATATTCTGGCGGAGGAATATTGATCCCTGATTTATAAGAAATTTTTCATTTGAGGCACTTGTCGATTAATACATTCCCATATATTGTTTAAGTTACATCATCGTTGTCACTTTTTGTTGAGTTCTGCAAATATTAAAAAGGTGGTCATCGTAACAATCTCTCTATATGCATCACAACACAACAGCAAATGATCTACTTTCTCATCTGCCTTTCGTCTACACACCTAACATTTTCCATCACTACCTGTTGTCCACTTCTGTTTTTTTTTATTTCTAGATTGATTACTCCTGCCCTTCTTTGAAAAAGAAGCGTGGGTCCCTTCCCTCCATCCAACACACATTTTGCTTTGGCTTTTCGAATACCTTGTACGCTTTAAGTGCACTTTTTTCCTTGACTCCTTTTTTCACTCTTCCTTCCAGCCCTCTTAAACAGTCTTACCTATGTGTAATTTCCAAACATCTACTTCATCCTAATTATTATTTAAATTCATATCTCTCTGCTAACTCATCCATGTCCATGACCCATCTTGTTTTCTCTTTGACTACCCCATTGTAAACTATCCAGCACCACCTGTCGTCACTTACTGCTCGTGGATACCCCAGTACCCTAACTTTGCTTTGGCAATTTTGTCTGTGATTTTATCCATCCTAACGTTTCTATGACTTCCTCTGTTACTGTACATAGTGGTGCTCCCAGTATCCATTTCCTCATCTCATTCTGTGCTTTCTCCATTCCATGGATGTTCCCCTCACTTATTGAAATCACGTCTTACCCATATATCATTGCTGGTATTGCAACTCCATCCCGTAATATTCTTGCTGTGCACATGTGTACCATGTGTACGCTCTGTTGAAACTGTTCAGTGACGTAGCTTTTATCATTCTCTTTCTATTTCTGTTTAATCTTCTCTACCTGAAACCTGAACATACTTTTACCCGTTGCTTTTATCCTGATTCCTAGGTATTCATACTCATCGACCTCGTCAATTTCGATCAACTGTTCTCTACCTTCTGGAATTTGGAACTGCCCAATTCTCCATTTTTTATTTCCATCAGTTTTCGTCCCAAGAGGCTTGACTTTAGTCTTATCGTTACTGTATTCAAACCCCCATTTATTCCCATACTCCCCTGCTCTATGCAGCATATTTTGTAGTACTTTCTGGGACTCTGTCATGCATACAATGTCATCTGCAAAAAAAAATTAAACCTGGTATTTTTAGATCACTTACATTTGTTCCCTTATTAAACTCCATTAACTAACCCCCAACCAGTCCTGGTCCTGTGCCTTGGTTTTTACTTTTGGACCCATAAAACTATATACATTTAATTTCCTCAAGATGTATAGATTATGTTTACATAAAAGATATAATGCTACGATGTGGGTTTATGGCAAAAGTGGAGTTTCGCAGATAGGGTCTAATTTGGCAATTTATCGCAGCTCAGAGAAAAAATATCAAACTTAAATGCCTCAAAGTTTGCAAAAGTAAACTTTGCAGACATTCTCAGGAAAGGGTTACTCATTTTTAAATGCAATGCTGAAATTTGAACGGAACGTAAAAGGTGATCATCATGATGATTAACAATAGTTCTCATGAAATATACTAAGTACCGGCGGTTCCTAATGCCTGGAAGTGTAGTGTGATCATTGCAGGCATGAGCACTGACGACCTTTGGCCCAGTTAATGTTTGATAAGTGGGACACGCTTTACAGCGGTGCTCTTATCAGCGGGCGGAAAGCTCTAGAAAGTTATGCCTTCCATCCATGAATAATCCTGAAGATTGTTCAATTTCCTTTAATCTGCCGTGCAACCTGGTACTGCACAATGGTAAATAGACACTTTTTGTTTGTACCGGCAATAAACAGCTGAAAACTTCGGGATCAATTCAAAGATGCGTGCTGTTCTGCGCTGTGGCAATGGCAACAATGTCGGCTCTAGAATAGATGTCCCACCTGGTGCCAAGGACACTGGGTAAAGATCGTTGCACGGCAGCGACTAGCGCCGATACTAGGCATTTTTCAAGGGAACTATTCCTAAAGTTTAGGGTCCAAGTAAACATATAAAGTAGCAAAATATGAAACATCCCTTCCAGCCCGTCCCTGAGTTGAATTCTTAGCTTCACAAAACATTCTATTTTCTCAAAATTAAGCTGGTCGCTATTGATAATTCTTCAATCAAAATTGGTAGAAGCATGGCAAAAACTGACCCTAAAAATTACAGTTTTGTAGCATCACTCACATTATATGACATAAATCAATGTTTATCAAGTTGTTCTCACTTCTGGCTTTAAGCTTTATTATGACAGAAGCATGTACAAAAGCTGTCCTTTTGATGTGTTTTCATAAGATTTAAGAGGTTGCAATCTTTTCAAAATTGGTTTTCTTGAACTGAATTTTCTCTGATGTGAGCCAGTGGTCCACAAGAAAGAGGTGGGTGACAAGTTGTTGTATTGCAAAGAAAACAATCCAGAGGCTCAATGTAATCAACACAATAGCTGTCTCCACAGCCTGTGTGGGCCACAGTGGGCCTGTTTTATCTTCCAGGCCTCTAGCACATTGTTTTACTCAGCCAATAAGCAGCTTGACCAAATTTCACTGGGCCGAGGCCTATGTTTGACTGACAGCGCACTGTACTCATTTACATGCTTTTGGAAAGACAGGTTTATGCGGATCTTTGACTCAAAGGTTATAATTTTTGTGTTCAAATTTCACATTTATACAATACTTGTGTTAGTTAGTTTTACTATTCAGCATGGAGATGACAACTATAGCTTTCCAAAACATACAAAATGTTATTTTGGTGTAGAGGATGATTGTCATGGAAACATAGCTTTGCTGAAGCCACTTTTTGTACATGTTCAAATGACCATATTCTACTCAAGTAGGATTACGGTACGACAAAAAGAGTTGTACATTAGTGACTTAAGATGAAGCTTGAGGGAATGATCGGATTAATGTATTCTTGCCGAAGTTATGGAATATCAAACTTTTGGGCAATGTGTTAGAAAGTGCTAAGTCTGTGCAAAGGTATAGCATTAATACATTGTATGTAACCCAACATTGTGAATAAGCGGTTGTGTGTAATGCTATTATTTTATACTTAGTTGTTCCCTCCGTAGATCATCAGTAAATCTGTAATGGGGATGATGACACAATAATTATTGCAACCTTTGACTTGCATGGGATACATTTCTTGTTTTTAATTGATTTTGTTTTGCTCTCTCGGTACGTCTAGCTGACATGTTGGCTTATATCTTGGTAATGCTGCATCGTAGGAGCATGGTTAGTGTTAAACTTTAACAGGAAAGTACTTATGGGTGCTATTTGTGTTCTTGATTTGACCTTGAGTGACGTCGAATGATCAAACTGACATATTGGGTGATATTTTGTTAATGGTGAATCCCAGGCCAAATAGTAACTATTTAGCTAAATAATAAGTACTTATGGGATATTTTTCAGTGCTGTTAAATTTAATTTTAACGATTTTAAAAGGTGATGCTGACATATAAGTTATCCCTCGGTAATATCACATTTGATAAACTTTGGTGAACGCTATGACAGTAAATGTATAGAGTACTAAAGTCTGATCTTGCAGCAAAAGTAGATTCTAGTCAGTTTAAAACAAGATTATAAAAAGAAAACTCGATTTATGCGTTTTGCCTCAGTGCCGGCATGGGGCTAAACATCGCTTCCTTGATGGAAAAAATCCTACTTTTATTTGTGTTAAGGAAAACTACTCTATTGAACTCGGATGTGAAAAAAGTGTTATTCAGATCTGATAGGAGTTGACGATGGGCGGTTGTTTGTAGTAATATCTCAGAAATGTGTATCAAATTGAAACTCTAAATACAAATTTCAATGGTTGAAAATTATACAGGGTTAAATTAGAAATTCAAATAAGCTGTTATTAAACCACTTCCCATTTGTACAATTCTGTTTTCAAGGGAGGCTTATGAAGTAGGAGTGTAAGATGTAGCATGATTAGTTATAACTCTTTGCCAGACGAGTAATGCAAATTTGATCAGTAAAACCACAGCAAAACGCAGATGGAAAGGTTTAGCCCTATGTATCATTCAAGCTCGAACCTTACCAGGAGACAATTTTACCCCAAATATATATATATATATATATATATATATATATATATATATATATATATATATATATATATATATATATATATATGTATATATATATATATGTATATATATGTATATATACATATATATATATATATATATATATATATATATATATATATATATATATATATATATATATATATATATATATATGTATATATATATATAAAACACGAAAACGTTACACTGGTGGATATTTTCTTGTCTTGTTCTTGCGTATTCACCTACGTGCACGTTTTGTTCTGATCTGCTGGGAATCTCCTGTTGTCCTTTGCAAGGCTGTTGTTTGCGTTGTTCCACCTGGTGATTCAGATAGGGCAGAGCCCTCTATCCAAATCGTTTTTCTTTCGTATTTTATTATAGTGATGATGAGCACTTCAGCTTAATAAAATATTTTAAACCAAGAATATCCTTAAAGAACCTGAACATTATATATTCAATGATAGGTTATTTTTAGTCGTAATTACATATTCATGAGTTATGTTTCTGATGAATGTCAATATCATTGATAGTAATGGAAATATCAGTTAACTAGGTGTTTGCTTATGTTAGTCAATGCCTCCTGATTCAGATTTATATAGACATGCAGCGTCTTCTGTTGAAAAGAAAAAAAAAAGCTCCATGCTATTATGGGCATGTACAGGGTTTCGCTTGATCATGCTGTCGCCCATGTTATGGTCGCTGGCATAGTGAAAGAGAGCCAGATCAGACAGGCTTTTCCTTTTCCAGTAAGACGCCAGCACTTGCCCCTCTAAGTGACGATCACTTGCAGATAGCAATATACAGCAAGTGCTCTCTCTCTCTCTCTCTCTCTCTCTCTCTCTCTTTCTCTCTCTCTCTCTCTCTCTCTCTCTCTCTCTCTCTCTCTCTCTCTCAGTTCGTGCAAGTTACTCGCCTTCGGCGCATTTAACATATTCATCAAATTTGATTTTTGCTGCCAATGTGGGACAAAAGTACCAGAGAGAAGGACCTCTTCAAGTGTAGAATGTTGGTTGAGGGTGCAATTATAAAGCACAGTAAAACCTCATTATAATGACACCATTTGTTCCCAGCAAATTGCGCCGGGGATCTGAATATATAAGATGGACAGGTCAAATAGCAAAGGAATTTGGACTTAAATGTCCCCAAAACCGTGTGTTATTTAGTGAATGTGAATGGTGAGGGCATGTTAGTACCTGAGCATTTTTTCAATAAGGAATTTGAATCATAAGTCGGTTTTTGTGAATGCTGCCCCTGCAATTACTATGAAAGTTAAGATGAGAGTGACATATACTTCGAGCAGCAATGAAAGAGCTAATTTGTTGATTGCCCCTAAGTCCATATTATTCTTTTTAAGCACCTGGACACCTAGGGAATGTAATTTAAATAAGCTTCATTTGAAAACCAAAATGAAACAATGTAGCTCTAATAGCTGGTAAATCAACATACTATATATGTATACATATGATACAATATTTGCGAATTTTTGAGTCAGAGAAGTTGTGACGGTTTTCGTTCCTTTCTTCGGGGGGGGGGGGTTCGAAAGAGGACAGAAGTCTCGTAAATGGATAATTATACAGGTTGTATGCAAAACAGTGCGGAAAAGGGGGTTTTATGGCAGATTGTTAATTTTACAGTTGTGTCCTAAGATAAGATATACATCACGTACATTATCATCACTTTCGGGTAGGGGTTTTTTCGGGGGGGGGGGTGTTTTTCTTTTTGTATATAATATATTCCTGAGTTATAATGATGTTTTTCTTCCATTTGGGTACCTGACAGTTAATGCATACATTGATTACCATATGTACGTCAACGGGTAAACTCACAATTTTACTTCCTTTCCAACATCATCATCCCCTAGGGTTGTACCTATTTAGGGTTGAATAGCAAGGTCACATAAGGACGGGCTGTTCACACAGCCCTCTTGTTTAAACACACACACACACACACACACACACACACACACACACACACACACATATATATATATATATATATATATATATATATATATATATATATATATATATATATATATATATATATATATATATAAGTGTAAAATTATGTTTTGCAACATGCCAGGGGCAGGAGCAGATCAGTACAGGGCAACACTTAGTCTTCCTGGACATGACCCTACTCAGCGGATACCCCAGTCTAAATTGTTAAATACCCAGCACAGGTTACCTTAATTAGTAACAGCCACGGTGAAGAGAGTATAGGTACATTTCTTTTATTGGTATTTTATTTAACCATGGTAACTACTTTATTGTAAATTTTAATAGCGTTGCTGTCTTCAGCAGCGATCCATTTTCTGTCTCCCAAAGTTTTGAACAGTGCTACATTTTCTCTTCTCAAGTATTATTTATGTAAGGCATCGTTTCCGTCAGTGAGAGTTGTGCGCCTGTATCCTGACCCGGCTGGCTACTGAAAGATAATCCAGAACCAAAGGCGAGAGTGCAATTGCATGCTTTGGTTACTACAATTTCCCATCTGAAGATCCTTTTCTGAACAGGAGAATAGGCCCCTCCGCTATACTTAAATGATGGCAGTTTAATCTGTAGGTGATCACTTGGGACTGAAAAGGTTGAAATGCTTTGCACAGGTCATAATAAGGCTTTGGTTACATCTTCTTATGTATTTGTGTTAGCCACTTCTGTCGTGTCGGTTAACATCACAAATGAATGGTTAATTCCGATAATTCTACATAAACTTGTAAAATTGAGACCCAATTTGCATAAATTTCTGAGTATGAACTTTAAGCAGAATGATGCAGTACATATTGAGAATGTATTCCTTATCATATTGCTTGATTTTGGAACCTTTTAGAGTGTACATGTGATAATTTAAAAACAAAAATATCAGGCCATAATTACCTTCGATTAATATCAGTAGTCCTCTTTGTAATAAAACCTCGACCGAACTACGCCCCCCCCCCCCCCCCCATGAAGCAAAAGGCCCAAAAGTAATTCTTATTGACCCTCTTCCTTCTGGCCAGGTGGCGCGTTTTTTTTTTTTTTTTTTTTCATAGTTTTGTGTGTTTTTGCTATTTTGCACTTCTCCGAGGTATAACTTGGGTCGTGCTGAAACTTAGAGGAATGTAGCTTTCGGGCGGCTTAACCAAACTTGGGTCACCAGGCGGTTACACTCTGCACCCCCGGTTTTTAAAGATATTTTTCAGTTCAGCTGCTTAATGTTTAATACAGGCATTCATATTGCTTTACATGTAAGCAAATGGAGTTGTAATGGGATTTCACGTTTTCGGCTTCTTCTCCAAATCTTCCGATCACTTTCGCTTCCAACTTAATGCAGATGTAACTTGGGTACATTTCTACCAATGTGTTTCAAATGGTCATGGTCTAATTATTTCAATATATTTTTTTTTTTTACAAATTCCCTTATTGATTATTCAAGAAAATCTGTAAAAAATGTTCTTCTCCAAACGTCGCGTTTTTGGCTTCTTCTCTAAATCTTCCGATCATATTCGCTTCCAAGTTGAAGCAGATGCAACTTGGGTACATTTCTAGCAGTGTGTTTTAAATGGTCATGGTCCATTTTTTCTTTTTTTTTTTTTTTTACAAATTTCCTTTTTCATTTTTTCAATAAAATCCTTACTAACCTTCTTCTCCAAAATTGCTCAACTAATTGCTTCGTTATTGCACAGAGACACGTCGGACACTTCTGGGGACCTCTAGACCTAAGTTATGGCAAACAGTTGTTGCTGCGATTAGTATTCACATTTTAAAACATTTGGTGCATTTGCACTTTTTTGGCTTTTATTCCCCGGCCGTAAGTTGGGTTCTCTGCAAACTTATTGAGAAAGTACATGGATCTGATCTCCACCGTTTTTTTTAATGTAGTGGTGCTGCTATTTTCTGACTTTTCACAAACTGTCAAAATCAGGAAAAAGTGGTATTCAATAATAAATGCACACATTATCAACAGTGATGATGGATAATATTCTGAAGTTCACAGGAACACTTCAATCTTTCAGTGTAAGGTCCACTAAACACAGGGCTGTCACAAGCCTCCCGTTTACATCTTGTGGATGAACTTTGCAAGGGGGCGATTTTGGGTTAAGTGCACCGATGTTTTTAATGCATTGCATGGTATTTATTCTCTTCTGTTCAGAAAATAGCTTTGTTTAACAAAGTTTTACTTAGTACTGCATCTACCAAACACACAACAAAACCAACTTTCTTTCCATTCTGTACAAATATTCAGTTCATTGGGCTTGAGTATTTAAACATTCTATTGAGTCACTTCTTATCACTTCTCCAAACATGTCAATAGACCCCAAAGAACAGGAAGCCAGCAAGATGGAAATTGTCAAAAGAAAATTTTGCTGAGGCAATTATAAGCAGAGGTGACCCAATTAAATCAGTAAATCTGGGATACATAGTTGTCCAACATTGCCTGGAACTACTAGTCTATGTAAAAGCCACTGCCTTTCACAATAAAGATGGCAGCAACAACTATCAGTCGGGTTTGTTACAGACCGGAACAAGGGGTATGTGCAGGCCTGTTTTTATAAAGACAGTGCAAGTATCAGAGTACATGTTTCATGATACTGGTCACTGTACCGTCAAATCTCATTATCATGATACAATGTGCTCCCTGCAACATGTCCCAGATATCTGAAATATACATGTGTGTCCGACAAATGAGTTAAATGACAATGGTATATGACTTTAAGTTCCTAAAAAAGAAATTTTGTTGAGTGATTATATCTGGCTTCTCGGTAGCGTTATAATGATGCTACAATGCGTATTGCAAAATTGAAAAAAAAAACTGACTCAATAATCAAGCCACAGGTCATATTCACAATATTTTTTTTTCAATTTTCCTGTTCTTGACATGTGTATGCATAATGTAAGACAGTTTTTGGAGTGAACTTCAGTGTTTAATAAGGTGACTCATATTTGACAAAAATTGGAATTTTCAGTACAGTGTCTCGCATGTGTTTTCATAGGTCATGCATATGTACACTGAACACGTTTTAACCCCAACCAAAAGTTTTGCTCAATGCATTTTCTTCACTTCTTCTTGTGCGTAGCAGTCTGTTTTATTGAATCATAGATACGATAATTTTATTTATTGTTCCTGTGAACTTTGAAAGGCCATAATTATTCTAAATTTGTAAAAATATAATTTTCAAAAATAATGAGATCAACAATTATAAATATGTAAATTGGCCCGTTACCATTTGATTGCGTCATCATTTGTTTTCTGTGTAACATGATATATTTTATTGATGTTTTTACAGGCAAGATTGCTGATGCTGGGAGTCAGTGACACCAGACTCAGGCAACTACTAAACATTGAAAACGAGTCATTTCACAATAAAATCAATAAAACAATTTCTTTTGCCATGTGGTTGTCTGTGACTTGCTGAAAAAGGATCACAGAATACAATTTTTCCCCAAAATTAAAAAAACGGTTTAGAACTCTACATTGAAAGAGGACATGACAAATAAGCTGCTCCGCACTAAGAATAGATGAAAAGAAATGACTAATCGGTAATTTTAACCATATCCAAAAAAACATTTGAGGTAGAAGATTAAGTTTTTTGCAAAGTTCTCAAGCCAACACAGATCACCTTCACGGAACATTCCGCTGCCAGCATGGTACACCGCTGATTGCATTGGAGTCTCCATGCCAACACTACATTGACCGAGTCAAAGTAACCATCCGGCCAGTTTACAGTTTATGTATTCGTATACATATTTTTTACTACGTTTTCATGAGCATGTTGGAGTTATGTAACTGTTTCGCGTGCATCCTGCATTTGAAACTACATTTTTGCTTTTAACCTTTTAATGTGTATCGTCTACTCCAACAGAAATAAAGAATGGATCAGTAGGGACGACACTAAATGTGTGCCATTTACCTTCAACATTTATTTATTTATTTATCATTTTACCAGGGTTACGTTGTAGTCCAAAAAGTAGACCATGTGTCAGAAGGGGTGACACCAAACGTGTGGCCTTTTACTCTTAATGTTAACTCGTTAAGTGCCAAATTTTGGACTGAGTCAAGAGCTTTTCGCGCAGACCATTGGGCGCAATGCACCCAATGCGCTACAAAAAAAGCTTCTGACCTGGAATATTATCTCTGAAACTATAGGCACGCTCGTACTTGAATGAAATGTCTTTTTAACGAGGAATACGAATCTGGGGTCCTTATGATATCCCAGACTTGTCTGACTTAGGTAGGTCGACTTTAGACGCGATTGGCATTGAAAGAGCTAATGTACTACTTCCACAAATAGTCTCTGCATCGGTACAGGTGACACTGAGCGTACGCCCTCCTTCCTTTAATTTCTATGTTCTACTTCAAGAAATAGACCATAGATCAGTAGCGGTGACATTGCATTTATGCCCTTTACCTTTAATGTATACTTACTACTTCAAGAAATTAAGTAGAGGATGACAGTGAATGTGGGCTCATTACTTTTAATACTTATGTTCTACTCTAACAAATAGACCATGGATCAGTACGGATGACACTGGCTTTGTGCCTGCGACCTGTATTGTTTATGTTCCTCTTTATAAAATAGTCCACAGATCAGTAGCGGTTATACCAAACATGTGCCCACTAGCTGTCATTTTATGCTCTGCTCCAACAAACAGATCATGGATCAGTAGGGGTAACACTAAACGTCTACCTTTTGCATGTACTTTTAATTTTGTTGTTGTTGCTTTTTTCAAAAACAGACCACAGATTAGTAGGTAGACACTAAGCATCTGCCCTATATCTTTAATGTTCATGTTGTGCCCCAACAAATGGACCATGGGTCAGGAGGGGTGACACTTCATATGTGCCCTTTACCTTTAAAGTTTCTGTTTTACATCAAGAAATAGACAATTAGCTAGTAACCGTCACACTTCACTTGTGCCCTTTATTTTTCATGTTTATTTTCCACTGCAAAAATTGACCATGATTCAGTGGTGTGACACTGCACATGTGATCTTTACCTTTAATGTTTATGATCTGCTCCAACAAACAGACCATGGTTCTGAAGGAGTGGACCTTTTTCCTTCATATAAGGAATGTATGGCACAAATGTTTGAATTTTACGATTTACCATATTTATTAAATGAAACAAGAGACACTGGCTTCATAAATATTAAGCAGGATTTTCTAAAGTGTGTTTCTTTACTGACCATTGTTTATAGCTTGTTTTTCATATACGAATAAATAAAATGTAGAGATACAGGAGGTTCATATAGTAGAATCAGTTTTTTCTCTCGTTCTTTTGTTTGTGCATAAATTCTTAAGCTTAGACCTTTTAGGCGGGGTACGGGGCAATTTTGATGACTAAAGGTTCAGGAATATGACAGATTATACAATGCATGTCAAGACTTCCCCCACCACACATTGGCTATTTATTTTCTGCTGTTTGCAATGTCAAATAAATCAATACCCTTAAAAACGACACACCATTTTCTGGTCTTTCTCGGGTTGCGTAACATACGGAATAATAGACATGCTAAAGATCATTTCTCGGTCCACTTTGTTGTCTCGTATTTGCGGATTAATATATATATATATATATATATATATATATATATATATATATATATATATATAAACAGAAGCATTTAGGCCATTTTGTTGTCTCGTATTTGTGGATCAATATAGGCCAACAGGTCCACAAACTTTTAGTCCACTTTGTTGCCAAATATTTGTGGATTAATATAATGTCCGGAAAAGTTTTAATCCATTTTGTTGTCTCGTATTTGTGGATCAATGTAAATGCCCAGAAACTTCTTAAAATCATCATTGAATCTCCTCGGAAATAACCTGAAAACAAGTATGACATAATCTTTTTTAATCAAAATATACCACTTTATTACGTGCACCTCGATGTAGCCTCAACTGTCACTCTTGACTAAATATTTCACCTTTTTACACCTTTTAAACCGTCTAAAAAAAGCATGTCATTGATGCATATTGTATACAAAGCTTTCGAATAATACAGCCGCGAATGCTGACTTTGCTACTCGGCCGGGAGTCACTCCAGGAGCATCTACTTGACCGAGGCCATAGGGTTGACGTCAAGGGCAATTAAAGGTCGGTGGATGCGCCTGCAATGACTTTTGGGCAAGTAGTAAAGCCTATAATTTATGGTCCGAGGTTACTTGCATACAATTTGACTTATTGCACCGCTATTTTCTCATCTACAAAGGCCACAGACCGACAAATGCATACAACTAGGTACTAGGTAATTGATGAACTTCCATTTCATGGACATCTCACAATGACCTACAACCCCTTTTCTCTGATTGGCTGAAGCCCTTTTAAACATGATATACCATAGAATATCAGACAAATTTACCAATGCTTCAGTAAGCCTGTCCTTTTGGTAAATATGGCTGACCAGTTTTGTCCCCAGGATCTAATAAATAGCTTTATGACCATGGTGTGACATCACAATGCTTTTCTCCTGTATAACAAAATGTTCATTATTGGTACCTTATGAGGTTTCAGTCAATCAGAGACAAGAGGGTGAATGCAAGTGGTAATAAAAAAGCCATCGCATGGTTGGAGCTCCACCATTGCATGTATCAAGACCTGAGCCCCTGTATGGTCACGGTACTGCTTGCGTGTTGATACTGACAATGGCACAGCTGTGATTACTTGTATCAAATTGTGTCATATCAACTCCGCTGATATCATTAGTGAATGGGCCAATGCAGTTTACCAGTATCATCTCAGGGAAGAAAACGTGATTGTGTTTTCCCAGTAGTGAATTACATTGCAAATGACTTTACATATACTTGGCCTTTATAAAACTCAGCTTTAAGCCAAAGGTCACATACAGTTTGAAGGCACCAAAGATTTGTTCTTTATGCTTAAAATTTAGAAGTCGAATTTGTCATACAAAGTTAAAATATTTTTTTATGTTACTCCTTGCACTCACGGATGCCATGTCGCACTCAGTCGCTAAAAATTGATTTGTTCATATAATGACCAATAGATGTGGCCTTGTACCAGATAGCAACAGCGTATGGTGTGACAGTAATTTTAACAACAATCGTGGCGTCTTGATACGAGGATTTGATCAGGGTAAAGTTCATGGCTAACGACCATATTTGAAACCATAACGTTGTTTGTATTCTCATCAAATGAGCCTTATAACACGAATCTTAAGAAATGTATTCATTTGTAAGCTTCACTTTGAATATAACTGTGACTCATAAATGCAAACCTTATACATTTATAGACTTAATAGTACTGGCAGCATAGTAGTCCATCCAAGTGTCCTTGCACGTGTACATGAAAAGAAGTTTAAATTCCTTCTATATAATTATATTATTTAAAGCTATGTTCATATTATGATGTTTGCTATGCAGTCCACCTAGACATGGTACCCAGCTTTATCACATTTGAAAAAAAACAACATTTATTGCATTTGGTAAGGATCTTTAGATATTGTGAAGGGCAATGGGTGGTTCCACCAATGTTGTGAATATGCAATCAAATGTCTTTCTCATATAATAACCGTATTTCCTGGCGGCTGGCAATTTCGTGTGGTTTGACTATCAACCAGTCACTAAATTGTGGTAAGACAATGCACAGTCACCAAAATTTTCAGAAAAAACAAACATTACCAACGTTCATAAATTAAAACTCAACAATGAGAGCAAAGGCAAATACAACAAAGGGAAAGAATCAAGAGTTACAAAAACCTCAACGTTCAGCTTTCAATGCCAATGTGAAAAACAAATGTCACTCCTGAAGTGACACAAGCAGTCACCCATAAAGGCAACTATTGATTTTACACTGGTCCTCTTAACCTTTTTTGCAAAACATATAGGCCTAATCACTAATAAATCCTAAAATTTATAACTTGCCCAATAGATTAAAAGAAACTTGGTAGGCCTGTGACTTTTTTGTGTTCCTGACTTACCACTCTGCTGAGTTGCCAGAAAAGAAAGAAAGAAAGAAGGAAAGAGGGAGAGAGAGAGAGAGAGAGAGAGAGAGAGCGAGAGAGCGAGAGAGAGAGAGAGAGAGAGAGAGAGATAGAGAGAGAGAGAGAGAGAGCAAAACATTGGGTGGAGGAAATAATTATGAATGCAGACAGGAAACTTTGGACAAATGGTCCTAATTGCCTAAAGCCACGAGCTGAGCATAGAGATGATCTTAAACGTCCCTTAGGGGCCCTCCCTTAGCCACTCACTCATTATAAAGATACCCTTGAACGTCTCTGAGGGGTGTCCCATTGGGCACTTAAGTTGCCAGCTCAGCATAAAGATACTCGCAAACATACCTTAGGAGCACTTCTGTGAGCACTCACTGGGCACAAAAATGTTGCAAAACATCCCTTTGGAGTGCTCCCTCGGGCACTCACTGAGCATATTGATGCTTTTAAATATCCCTGAGCAGCGCTCCTTCGGAACTCGCAACTAGCGATATGTCACTATAGAAAACATATAAGGCCACTGTATTTACAGATTTGGAGATATCTGCTCCACCAGCCAATGTTTGCCCCTAACCTTCTGCATGCATCATAGGCAGTATGAGCATAGTTTTAAAAAATCAGAGGAAATGACAGAATATTTGAAGATCTTTCAGGAACCACATTTAGAAAGATACTGAAGAAAATCATTATAGAAAAAGCATTGATTTTGTGTTTGATGACTGATATGACACTTCAATAAAGAATACAGACAGAAGAGAGCAAACGGTGCATCATAGCCCACACAAGCCAAGAATATCTTGAGCAATCACAAGATATAGCAATGGAGAACTTTCTAAGCTGGTTCAAGTAACAAGACAAGCCTCAGCCAATTTATGTGTAAAGAACGGAATAGAAGACTAGCAAATGCCAATAGGTGCTGAATGGAATTGCACTTTTCCTTATTAACATATCCATATGAACACAGGTGCAATAAAGGCATAGAAACAAGTGTCGAAACAGTCCAATCCTTGAAATGCACCTGTGAGGAAACACAAAACACACCAACTCCTCCATGTAATGCATGTTATCATTGAGGAGTACAAAGGAATATTCATTGTATGTGAGAGCGCTGGTGTGCTGATCAATAATGTTGCTGTTTACAAACAGTTATCTAGGAAATTACTCCAAAGTGCGATACACAAACATAAACCAGATACGCTGACGTATTCAAGCTAGCAGAGGGGATATGTGCAACTCTTTAACTGGGTCACAATCATTCACTGGTTGATAAATGGATAGCTCCTAGTTGGTGGTGGCAAAGCATCTGCGCTTAACTGTTTCAGCACCCAGGTTGGGGCCAGGTTTATTAGGAACATTATTATTTTATGGGACTATAGGCATGCTTGCACTTGCATGAAAGGCCTTTTCAGAAAGAACATTAATATAGTACTCATTTCACAATTCAGAGGCGTTCATCTTAAGTTTTTCGACTTTAGTCGCAGTTGGCAACAAAAGAGTTAAGCTTGCCGTGCAAAATCTAGGTTTTCAGAGTCCTCTTAGTCAACTGAGCAGGTGTATGTTTTACCTGGCCTATTCACAACAACTTTAAGCTGTCATTTGGGGAGTGTATGGTTTTAAAAACATTATACTGATGTAAAAAAAATGCGTCACGTAAATTTCTTTACCGAAAGGGGAGAAATCAATTTTTCATCACATCACCAGTAAATCATTCTACCTTTTGGCGGTAGAGTGATGGCCAAACGTATACCGCGATGGTAGGCGGCCAGCGGGAGTTGGCGCACACCCTCCTTGATAACATTCTTGTTTGCCTCCGAGCTTAGCAAAGAACAAAGTACATTGTTGTTTGCTTTTGAGCTGCTGCAAAGGACAATATAAATTGTTTGCTTCGAGCTCAGGCAAAGATCAAGGTAAAGTGTTGCTTGCCTTAGAGCGGAGTCAAAGAGAAAGTCACTTCCTTGTTTGCCTTTGAGCTGAGGCCAAGTAGCGATGTGCATTGTTGTTGGCCTTCGAGCTAAGGTGGAGAGCAATATGCATTATTGTTTGCCTGCTACCTATGGCATACAGAAATGCACATTGTTGTTTGCCTCCTAGTTAAAGCAGAGTGCAATGTGCATTGTTGTTTGCCTTCGAGCTGAGGCAGAGAGCAATATACATTGGTGTTTGCATTCAAGATAAGGCAGAGAGCAATGTATAATGCGGCTTGCAGTCGAAATAAGGCAGAGAGCAATGAACATTGGAATATGCCTTTTGGCTGACGCAGAGAGCAATATACATTGATATATGCCTTCGAAATATGACAGAAATAAATGTACATTGTTATTTGCCTTGGAGCTTATGCAGAGAGCTATATATATTATTGTTTGCCTGCAACTTGTGGCTTACAGTAATGCACACTGGTGTTTGCCTTCTAGATAAAGCAGAGAGCAATGTACATTGTTATTTGCCTTCGAGCTGAGGCAGAGAGCAATGTATATCGTTGTTTGCATTCAAGATAGGGCAGAGAGCAATGAATATTGGAATTTGCCTTCTGGCTGATACAGAGAGTAATATGCATTGATATTTGCCTTCGAAATATGACAGAGAAAAATGTACATTGTTATTTGCCTTGGAGCTGATGCAGAGAGCTATATACATTGCTATTTGCCTTCGAAATAAGGCAAAGAGCAATATATACTTTGTTTTTGGCTTCGAGCTGAGGTAAGGAGCAATGCACGTTGTTGTTTGCCTTCGAGCTGATGCAAGCAATATATATTATTGATTGCCGAGCTTGAGCAGAGAGCAATGTACATTGTTTTTTGCCTTCGAGCTCAGGCAAAGAGCAATGTACATTTCTGCTTGTCTCAGCTTCTTTTCGCTTTGCTACATGTGTGAGGGAATGAGTTTTTATTGATACGTGTGTAGACTTGTATACATTTACATGCCATTGATTTTTCTCGCTCTCTGTATTTTATAGATTGACTTTATAGTTTTCAAATGCCCCAATGCAGGTAAAGGGACTAAGCGACAGACAAGGGAGGCTAACCACGTCGGTGATAGAAGGCAATCTGGAAGGGTCTGTCGCCAACTACTGATGTGTACCGCTGGACAATGTTGGATACCACCAACCACCTCCAGCCACCTGGTCGCTCCTGCGTTTCGGTGGTTGTCAGCGTTGATGGACAGTGAAGCCGTCAAAAATTTTTTACCACTTATTTTGCAGTTGCTGTTGGTGTTGTTTTTTTATTTGTTAAAATGATGATGATGATGATGATGATGATGATGATGATGATAATAATAATAATAGTAACAACAATAATTTACCTGCCAATCGCAAAACCAAAGAAGAAGTGCCGAGGGACAAATACAATGCGCTCATTCCGAAGCATGTCTTCCATAGCAACTTTTGCTACTTCCTGTGGCTCCAACACGCGGCCAAATCTGGAAGTCAAACGCTCGCCAAATAAGCAAGTAAATCATAAAGAAATCTGGTGTTGAATTGCTGAGAGCAAACCTGCGTATACATAATAACAAGAAATGATGTGGGAATTACTTTAACTGAATTGTCTGAAGCAGATAGACGCAATGTACTGATATCTGGAATTACCTAAAATGTCTTAACCACACAGACACACTGTACTGATATCTGACAACAAGATAATAATCTGAGAGAAGAAGGGAGATATTGTCTCTAAACACAAGAAAATGAAAAAGGGATGAAAATGTATATTTTTTCTTTCTTATAAGAAATTAATTCTCCTTTCGAAAAAATGTTGAATCATTTTCTTTGCTATCTGAAAACAAAGTTAGCTAAGATATGCGGTTTTTTTTTACTGTTACTGTGATTGAATGACAGACCAGAGATGACTTGGACCCACCCACCCCCTCAAAAAAAAAAAAAAAAAAAAAAAGCCCCTCCACGCATAGCAAAGTGGCTATGAATATCCTGATGGTAATCCGGGAACATCAGTGTCGCTGGCTAGGATCTGACAAGAATACCTGCAGGCAGGACATGCTCGTAATCGGGTACCTCGAAAATGAAATAAAAGATTTATGTTACATAACTAATTGCATATGAGGGCTTATTTCTCAGCAAGGAGTTTTCAGCTCAGATGATTTAAGGTCGCAGAGCTCATGCCGATCCCTCGTGTCCGTCCGTCCGGCAGTAAAGTTTTGCTTGTGAGCGAGATACAGTGCACAGTTTTCAAGTTGTAGCTTTTAAGAAGTGTCAAGGGTATAAAAATCTAGGTCGAGTTCGAGATTGCTCACGCCACCTATAGCTTTTTGTAACATATGGGTCAAAATGTGAAAATATTGTGACACTCTAGCGGCCTTTACTTTTGATAGATGTTCATGAAAGTTAGTGGCATTGTGGAGGAGGTCAAAATCTCAGCTGCTTACGGTACCAGTGGCGCCACTTATAACATGACGGAAATTATTAGTCAAAATGTAGCGAACGATATAAAATTCCAAATCTCGAAAAATAAATGAATTGGTCGCATATTTATAGGTTATACAGCCGTTGAATGCTCATATGTTATACATTATCAGTGACCTTGACCTATTTTAGATTACCAGTTCTGTAAAGTTGATTATGTAATTTTGCAATGACAGCGTATAGCTTGGACGTCGATGGCCAAGCGACTTGAGCCTCATGATCACTTCCACTCGCTACTTTAACTTTTGGATCACCAATTCCAGCAAATTATGGAGTTTGGCGTTTGTCCACGTTAGTTAATTTTGCTCAACAACTATAAAAAATAATACCCGATTTGAACAAACAGACCATGAATGGAAAGCTAGAAGTAGTAAAAACATATTGCACACAATAGGTTTTAATGGGAGTTCAAGGTCAGGGTCAAATGCCTAGTTGAAATATAGGGGTCAGCTTATAAATGCTCTGCACCCCACAGTTTTCAAGCTGGGTCTAGTTTCCTAATATTAACCACCAGGATCGCACGACGAAATTAAACGATATTTCGTGGGAGTTGGCACACCTTTGTCATCGACAGCCATACTAAAGTGTTTAGACGTGAAGAATGTGGAGAAGTTGAAAGCATGGTTTGATCATGTAAAAGCTGTACTGTGCCCGAAATATCCCTGTGTACAATTGCAAGATACCAGGCTGTAGCGCTGATACGCGCAAATTGTCGAATCTTCACAAATATCCATGGATGTGTGGGATTATGTTCCTTAGGTTTCACAGTTAAGCCTCCGCTCTGGTCACGATAGTGTGTCCATATCGTGTCCCACTTGGTAACAGCAGACCAGCGAAACTATGAATTCAGTCATGCACGCGATCGTCACGATAAGGTGAGAAGAGAAAGAACTAAGATTCCGTTAGGTTCCCACTATCTGTTGAAATATTTTGCAAGATATAAAGTCGACATTTCGAAAACTAATTAAATTAGATATGAAAAATCATAATATATATATATATCGTGTTAAATGATATAAGGTCATGTAATTTTGGTGACCTTGACCTATTTTTGACAGGTCATTCCAGGCCTGTTAAGTTGAAAGAGGTAATTTTGAAATAGCAGGGTGTAGCTTGGACATTAATGGTAAAGAGATATTTTAGTGATGGTCATTAAATTATACGTCAGCAGAGCATTAGGCTCGTGGGCTTGTTGTTATTCCTTTGCTTAGAGTTTGTGCATGGACGTCTAAGTAGAGAATTAGAGAGAGAAAGAAAGAGAGAGAGAGAGAGAGAGAGAGTGAGAGAGAGAGAGAGAGAGAGAGAGAGAGAGAGAGAGAGAGAGAGAGAGAGAGAGAGAGAGAGAGAGAGAGAGAGAGAGAGAGAGAGAGAGACAGAGAGAGAGAGACAGAGAGAGAGAATTTCAAACTCCCTGCAGAGAATAAACGAATATCGGCAGGCTCGGATTGCCGTACGTTTTGTAAACGTGCAGGGTTGATCAGCATGGATTAATGCTTTTGTATTCGCTTTGCCAGAACTTTTGCAATTATTTTATAATCGATGTTTAAGAGGGATATGGGTTTCCAATTTTTGCAAACTTGTTCGGTTCTTGTCTTTTTTTTGGTATCAATGTTATTATGTCCCTTCTTTGATCGATTGATAATGAATTTGTTTCATAAGCATAATTTAAACTTTGTATGAAAAGCATCTTATTTCGGGCCACAAAACTTGGTAAAATTCAATAGCGTATCCATCAGTACCAGGCTTTTTCCCATTTTAGAGGTCCTTAATAGCCCCGAAACATTCATTTGAACAAAATAAAACTTGACAAAGCATACATTCATTCATAAAACATTAAAGGAAATTGCATGGCCACCTCTTGGACAAATTAAGGTCGCTTATAGTGTATATATGCATGAGATCTTTGAAGATATTCCAACAAATGAACAAAACAATTGCATAAACAATAAAGATGAATGGAGCATTTAACTGTTTGAACAAAGTTTGTAGAAAGTCACCCAAGGTACATAGCCACCAAGTTTGAAAGGAATGTGGGTAATGGTTTTGGAGAAAAAGGCAAACAGGGTAATTGTGGACGGATGACAGAGGACCGACCCACATAAAAGCTCAGCTGACTGACATATCAGCTGGCTAAAAAACTACCAGTTTGTTTTTCATGGACTGGGGGCAAACTGACATACATACGTATCTCCCGGGACATCATGCGCTGTACCAATCATATTAGCAGACAAATCATGTTAATGTCAAATGATACACGTATGCCTACCTGTCTCTAGGGAACCATGTCATACCAGTGTTAACAAACATAGGGCAGACCGTCGTGGTGTGTATGCCCGGTTTGCCCAGCCTATCCAGCTCCTCTCGTAATGCCTCCATTAGCCCCAATACCGCAAACTTGGATGCACTAAGCAAAACATAAATCAAAGCCCAATGTGTTAGAAGGGAAGTAACAGCAACTCCTAAGCAAGCCGTTTGGCCGTCGTGTCACAAAATAAATACAAATAATCTATCTCCGAAATCGAAAAAACTACAGAAAAATACATCAAGATGTAAGCACTGAAGTGCAAAGATACAAACAGAACCAAAAACGCAATATAACTATGCACTAGCTACATGCCATACAAAATGAAAAAAAAGGAACAAACCAAATGAATGGAAACTTGCAAACGTAGTTGCCAGACAACTTCAGGCATGGTTCTAATAAATGGTGTCAAGTCAAGCTGGGGACCAGTCGAGGGGGTGTTGCCCAAGGTTATGTAATGGAGCCACTCCTTTTTCTTATTAGATATCGTTGATTTAATACACACAGATGTTCCCTTTTTTTGCAAAAAGGGTATCACAAAGGAAAGATCATTTTCATGTTTATATTTTTTTTTTTGACAATTCTAGGTACATCCAACAATATATTTATATATTAATATGGTGTTAGACAGTGGTAAATATCTACAGTCATGTCTATATTTAGTTTAAAGATATTTAATTGACAATGCGATTGGGGAGAAGGCAAAAACCTACGTTAATGCCTCTCTGTCCATATTTGAAAAGCTATCTTGATATACAACAAAAATATATATATAAAAACAAAAACGAAACAAAACAAACACACACACACACACACACGCACACACACACAAACAACACAATACAAAAACACACACACACACAGCTTAAAAAAACATTTGAAAACCTCCAAAAATACTTTTCGGACAATTTATATGCTAACAGTTTTGCTATTTTTGTAGTACTCTGGATGAGAGAGTTCACTTGTTGCAACTTGAGGAACTTTTTCGTTTCCTTGACATTTCATTATTTTATTTTCTTGTAAAAATATTGCATTGGTAATTATTAAAAAATGACCCACTGAATGATGATCTCAATATCCATGCGTATGGAAAGTTGCGCATTTGGACTTTTTAGAAACGTCACCGTGGGTCAGCGTTCAGACTCAACACAGACAGGGAAAATTTTTTGTATGTCTTCCAGACTGGCGACTTTTAACCTAAAGGAATCGAACATACGATTTTAATACTCCAGCATGCATTTTCGTAAATATTTTCTCTATTCGGGTTTACTTAAAGAGTCCTTGCCCAAGCTAACTTGTGGAGTTCTGGTTGAAATAATGTGCCAGGAGTTACCTTCAATCAAACTTAAACTTGGCGATACAAAAGAAAATTGCACGAATCATTTCGCACAAGAATCTGAGACACCATGCCATCCTGTCCATAGCAGTTGTTGGGTTGCGTATTCGAATCAAAATGCATAAAATACGCTTGATACAAGTTAATATTTAATATTATGTGTGAGTGATAAGTTGCTCATGAAATAAAGAACAATGATCTCTTTGAATTAATTGAAAATTTGATCGACAGATTGCAAACAACTAAAAGGATCATTCTTTGCAAATTGTACATGTTTCTTGAAAATTAAAAAAAAAAAAGATATATGAGCCTAGTAGTTACATCAAGAACTACCTGCATTCTCCGTTTTCTGTGTTTTGTGGATCAGACACCCGGTCTGTTTTTTTTTTCTGCCCTGTTGCCCTAAAATCCTCCCTCATTCTCCTCCTCTCGGTTCCTACTCAAAGGGAAGAGAGTGACGGATGTTTTTAGGGTCAACGGGCTTACTTATACTTTGGAAGAGGCCAGACTGGACAGCTAAGGGTACAGGTGTGGTAGGTGGAGGTAATGTAGAGACGCTGGAGGTCCAGGAAAAAGCCATGCAGGCAGAACTAGAGAAGGTTAGGGACTAAATCGAGGCCATGGGTAATAGGAGCAGAGGGCAGAGAGAAGCCTGGAGGGAGGGGGGTATAATAGGGAGGACCAGAGTGAGGGACAGGGAATGGGGGAGGGTGGGCAAGTTGAGGTAGGGGGAGGTAGAGGAGGGACAGCACAGGACGTAGAGTGTAGTAGAGATGGAGAAGGTAGTCAGGAGAGCAGAATTGGACAGCCAGTGGGGGAGGGGGTGATAGACAGGCGATGGTGGGAAGTAGTACTGTGAGGCGGGTAACCAAGTTGTTTTGTGACGAGTAGAGATGCAGAGGAGCCTATAGAGGGGATTATCAGGTCCAGTCGGTATTGCCAGACGGTCATTGTGCGGGTCGGCATAAATGACTTGGCGGACAAGAATGAGGGGGATAATATGAAAGGATGGGGGTGGAGACAATGTCTTGAAGTAGAGGAATCGCGTTGTTAGATAATTTGGGATGGCTAGATTGTGAGCCGCTAGTCATGGGGATCCTGCTTAGGTTGAGGGTGATTGGGAGGGAGACTAATAAGATGCGTGCACTTTATAGACAGCTTGAGAGGATGCATGGGCAGAGGGGGGATTGTCTCTAGGAATCTATGGGAGCCACAGTGGACAGGAGCAGAGGCAGTTCAGAACTAAACAGCCATAGAAGTGGTTATGCAGGGAGAGAGAGCCTTCCACGAGAATGGAATGGTCAGATCTTTGAGAAGGTGCGGGTAGATGTGAATGATGTTCAGGAACGAAGGTGCCAGATGCTACTTTAAATGGCCACAAAGGAGATAGGGTAGACGGGTTAGAAAGTGATAATACAAATGTAAATTGGAGGGGAAGAAAGCTGGCGATTTTTTTCGGGAAATGGGTCTGTGCATTCGTTAATGCTCGGCGAATGTTAAGGGAAATTGACATGGAGTGTAGGGGATAGGAAATCAGTTCTATCCCAGTCACATGCGCACGCAGTGTAAATTCGTCTTTTTTTCCCTGGCATTAATTTGTAACAGATCCCAGCAACCATGCCCTCTCGTGCATTGCTGACTTTGCTTGTTACGTCAGCAGCCAGCACATTGTGTTTCATCGATCTTGCTTTCATAAACAAAGTATAACGTGAAGTCTGCTGTTAGGACAGCACGCGCCGCACGCACTGCGTGATAACCCAAGTTGCAAAGCTTATTTCCGTCAAAAAAAATAAAAGGGAGGATGGGTCTGTCACTTGAGGCGTTTTTTTGTATTTAAGTTGATTAGGTTTGCTTGTTTGTCTCTTGCAACATTATTATGTTGTCGGAAGCTGGGATAGAATGGAGTTTAACTACTTCTGGGGAGGATTGGACGTTCAACTAAGCCCGCACCATAAAGGCTTGGCAGCCGTCCACGCCCTCCTTCGTCGGGCATGGAATAAACCTGTCAAGCCTTCATGGTGCGGGCTTAGTTGACGTTCAGTCCTCCCCAGAAGTAGTTAAACCCCTAATCATTGACTATGCTCTAGTGATGTTTTTTTTTTTCACAATGGTGGAAAAGGGGTTCATTGATGAAGACGGTCAGATGCAAATAGGCAGTGATCATAACTGGATGGCAGTAGACCTCCAATGTAAGAAATGGTTTAGACAAAGAAAGGCATCAAAGTAGGTGTAGTGCATAAACAGGGGTACAGATTGGAGGGTATATATAAAGAAAATCGTGAAAATCATGTTGAGCGATCCTAATGATAGAAACAGATACAAAGCATTTCATACCAGATGTATGCGGGGCGGAGGGGGGGGGGGCAGGTAGGATCAGCGAGTGCAGTTGATTAATGCATAGGAGAGATATAGACATGTATGATGATATTTAAATCTGTATTTTTCTTTCTTTATTTCTTTTATTTTTTCATTTTGTCTTTCTTTCTCTCTGTTGCTAATAGCAGCAGTATTGATGATGATGATGATGATGATGATGATGATGATGATGATGATGATGATGATGATGATGATGATGATGATGATGATGATGATGATGATGATGATGATGATGATAATTCATTTGTATAGCGCTCAATTCCATTAAAATGCTCACGGGCGCCTCACAATTTTTTTAAAGCTAACATAGTTTATAAAGCGGTTTATGAGTAAACCGTTGCATTAAAATAATACAAAAATAACACTGCATAAAACAGCTTATTGCACAGATTCTGAGTCGAAGATAAAAGTTCATTGCCACCTAAAACATTAAAAAACTCTGTTTAAAAAGATCAGTATTCAAGTCATATTTAAGAGCGTTAAGTGAAAGTGTGGCCTTGTTTTCCAGGAGCATGCGTACTATAGAACAGGAGCAGCTTTGGAGAACAAAGGATCCCTTATAACACATCAGTTGAGAGATAGCCTCAACTAGAACCATGCTACTGGGGCCGAGGGAGCATGGTGGTGGATATTATACATTACAGTTTTCAAGTACCCTTAATGAAGAGCACTTGAAAAATATTAATGTCGAACATCTTCAAAACATTGCAATTCCAAGTTCACTTCATAGATTTATGCTAAGAGCAAATCGAATATATAATGCAAAAGTACCAGTACTCCATTCATAGCAATAAGTTAAAAGCATAAAAAATGGATATTTGGATATCTTCAAAACTATGATAGAAAGAGATGCCACTCTATCGTAGTTAATATGAACCACAGGCACAACCAATGAGGACCAAACAAAATTATTTTGATTTATACAACTTTTGACAGCACATAGATTTGCTATCCAGCCAATACGTATTTTCCAAAATCACAGTTTTTTTCGCTTCAGTTTTTTGGGTTTCGTCTGAAACATGTACTAAAGGTTCCCGTATTAGGGGAGGGGCGGTGAATGTCTGTATTATAATGAGGTTATAATACGGACGATAGGGGTCGATCGAATACAAAAAGAGCCATGCATACAAACCTGGGCTCTCAAAAAGTGAAAATTAATGCTGACAGGTTGCTCATGTGAGCATTAAAAGGTCAACAACTGTTGATAGTCCCTTATATAAAACTAAAAGTCAACAACTGTGATTTAGTCTCCAATTTACACTTAGAGATCAACTGTTGACTCAGTCTTAAGCTTGGCACTGAAAGACCAACAACTGTTGACTTATTCTTCATCATAACACTGAAAGGGTTAATCAAGAAAATATATTTGCACTGACTTGTTTACCTAGAGCAAGATATCTGTCTTGCAAAGTAAACAACATTTCGCCAGTTCATTTTCATCCTTCTTCCTTTTTTGCGCTCGACCACAATAATCAGGGTCCAATTTTGTGGTCTTAATATTATAACTTCAGAGCCTATTGTTAGGAACACTTTCGGGACATTATCATGTTTATTTGGCCATAACGTTTATACTATGTACGCCCACTTTCCCCAAGTTTACTTAACATTGTGTGATAAAATATATCATTACAAGATGCCCTGGGTGCCAAACATAAGTAACATGAGATCATATAAATAATGTCAGACAATGGCCAGTTCTTCGAGTCCTGGAAAGGGAAAATGACTGAAAAGAAGACAGCAATTATTTGTTTATTGTCTTTCTGACTTTTTTATACAGACGTGCACCACAACACAATGTCAGAATGCTTGCTTATTCGTTACCATTCTGTCATGTTTCCTTGATATGCTTGCAACGCCTTATATATTTAGGTAAAAAAACTCAACCAAATTCTATGATACTGACAGTCCAAAAAAAAAACACAAAAAAACAGATAAAAAGAAAAGAAAGAAAGAAAGAAAGAAAGAAAGAAAGAAAGAAAGAAGGAAAGAAAGAAAAACTGTTCTTTTCCAGTTCACATAGAACACTTGGTCACGTAATGGTGCAAAATTACAAGAAAATACCACTGTTACCTGTAATCCGTGAGAAAGGACGAGCCACTTACGGCGGCCATAGATGCAATACACACTACATGGCCGTGGTTTATTTCCATCATGTGCGGAAGGAACTCCCGTAATGTCTTCAAAAGTAAAATGCTTTAAATAGTGCCGTAAAAAAAACAACATGATTTTATTGAGAACTAGTAAGAGCAAGCAAACAAATATGCTCTCACAATTTTGTGAAAGCATAAAATCTGACGTTTCTATTCCTCATTATTGTGCTGGCTTAATGCAAGAAACAGCCTCCAAGAAGTGCAAATTCCTCTCTTTTTTGATGTTCGTAAAAAGTCAAGTTTTTTGAAAAAAAAAAAAAATTGACATTGGTAGCAATCAACACACGAAGTACATCGTTAAGTAGTTTTCTGATGACCATTATATTTTATGCCACGCAAATTAAGTATCATTCTAAAGGTACGTTGGCTAAATTTCAACTAACATTTCACAAATACTAGCACGAATGTAAAGTTGCAGCTTGCAGGATGTGCCGCATTAAGGAGTATACGACAAAATTTTTCAGGCTGAATATATTTCCCGCTGAGAATAATAGTGTGCTTGCACATAATAAATATGTTATTAAATTATGTTTTGGTATGTAGTGCGGACCTCATACGTCTTATCATTATAGGGTAAACCCTACTCTTTGTGCAAACCTACAATAACAAATATGGTCCCATTACCCAGAAGTGAGAGATTTCGTTGACTTCCAGACATCTCCGAATCTGAGCCTCTTCCAATTTCAGAATGTCAAGTCCATTTAGTATGCCGGCATTGTTGACCAGAATACTGACCTCCCCAACATCTTTCCTGACCTGCTCCGCCACCTGGTGAATATTGTCGGACTTTGTGACGTCACATACATATCCCCAGGCTGATTTTCCTCGGTTCTTTATTTCATCCACTGTGGCATCATTATTTGCCTGTATTAATTGCAACGAAGGTAAATAAAATAAAATAAAATAACGAAAATAAGTGAGTATTTTGATTCCAACAAAATGCTTTTATTTGAAGATCTCTTATGATATGTATGATCTTGGCTAAAACATTTAAAATCTCGGGAACAGTAGAAACAATTGACTCCGTTATGCGAGTGGTCTCTTGCGCGGGTATGACTTGGCCCAAAAGTTGAAAGTCCATGGCGCCGACGCTCTAAAGGAAAGGCCTCTTGTGACGAAAGAAACAGGAATGTCAATTGTCAATATTGTTGTTTTAGATCGCTAACGCAAGTCTGTTGATGGTGTCATTAATCGTCGATAATCCAGGTACAAGCATCGTTCGTGTAATTACAATAAAACTTTCATAAACTTCTTCATGGGCACACGCGATCGAGGTCCCAACAAAATATTGGAACGATAATAAACAGCATAACAACATGAATTCTTAGGGTGATGACATAGAATTCGTTTACGCTCCAGATAAAATGCGACACTCTTTGCTTACAATTTTGGCTGTATGTCTCAATCATATACAAAGGATGCTCTTGGCATTTTACCCTACGTGTATGGATGCATGTCGGTAGGCAGGTATTGTTAGAACTTTTGGCCTAATTGCACTAAAGTCAGCTGAACAGTCAGCATATCTGGACAATATTTGCGATTATGCCACCGGACCACATTTCAGGCTATCAGGACACATGCTTACATAATTGAATTACTATCTTCATCTTCTGTGAGAAAACTATATTTTAATTAAAATCTTTGATGGGGTCTAACCTAAAATTTAAGATCAAATGTCAATGTCGCACGTATTTTGCACATGCGTTACCCTTAGGGTGTATTTTCATTCTATGGGACGTTTTCTGTTAAACAGGTGAATGCAGCGCCACCTGTCCACATGTCATGATAAATGTAGGTTATGTTTAGTTCCACGGGAAACAAAAAGGAAACTGGTTTTCTGACATTGCCTGAAATCAAATTTTTCAGAATCTTAATCAACAGAGTATACCAAATATCGAATATATATATATATATATATATATATATATATATATATATATATATATATATATATATATATATATATATATATATTCATTCCACATAAATATTCCTCTATGGCATTTTATAAAGATTTAAACATACACAAAATCTTCGAGTTAAATAGACCAATAAAATAAAATGAAATAAAAATAAAACGCAACAAGAAGGTAATAAATTTGTTCAATAGATCTTGTTTTCATATATATATATATATATATATATATATATATATATATATATATATATATATATATATATATATATATATATATATATATATATATATATATATATATATATACCCATACAAACCTTATTGATATCCCAAACAACTACTTTGGCTCCACGGTCTGCAAATTCGATCGCTAATTCTCGACCAATGCCGTGACCGCCCCCTGTCACTAAAACTACTTCTCCGGTGACGCTTTTTGACGAGCGTGGTACAAATAGTCGATAGAGAGCTTCTAAATAGTAAAAGAACAACTTAGCAAAGAGAACGATGATTTCAATCACTATGGAGGGAAACATATTCGTCCACGATTAGTCCAAGTATATGAATGATGTAATGGCGCAGGCCTGGCGTGGGGTTCAAGGTTGGATGTTCAAGTGATTTGTATACTATATAGCCTATAAATTGTCTGGTTTGGTGCATTTATCATAAGATAAGGTGAGACAACAGGCTTCTGTATGTCAGACAAGTACCAAAACATTTATTATTGTGTTGAATAAACATAGCGGCTAGTGCATAAGCATGATAACTGTGGCGCGTGTAACCAACTGAGATAAGCGTTTAATTTGTGTACTTTAACCACTTACTTAGATAGATGCCTGTATATTACCTTTTGCCAAAGTTATGTGTAATAGTAATGCATCCTGCATTTGCATATGTGTGTGTCTCGGTATATTGATATAACATACTCGCTAAAGTTGCTGACAAAACGATACCTATGTCCATGTGACGTCTTTATAGCCTACCACGTTCTGGAATATTGCTGCAACAGAACTTTGCTACGCAGGCACGTATACTAGGACAAACTCTAAGGGAAATGGGTGTGCGTTGGGTGAGAGACACACAGTATTACTGCTGCATAGACTATAATCTTCTTCATATTCAGCATCGGCTATCATGTGGCCGATATCCTGCCAGCTGTTGTATAATTCTTACATTTTCTAGCATGAGTTTTCATTTGTATCATCACGTTTCTCTCAATACACACCATTGATATGTTTATTGAAGCTGGCATTGAGGGACACGGGGACATGACACTGAAAAGCGTAAATTGAAACACAATTTTACTATGGTAAAAGAAAACCAAGGAGATAAAAATAGTGAAGCATTCACTTTCATGCAAGCAAATCAACTTTAAATTTTCACACTGTATTCTTTTTCTGTCCAAATTCACCATAAATTTTTACTCATTTGGTGTCTAAATACACCACACTATTAGCAAAAACCCACATTCGTTAGACATGTCTCACTGTGCCTCTCCTTGCAAAGTTACAAAAAAAAAAAAAAAAAACTGACCCTTATTGATTTTTTCCCTCAAACCCGTCAGTTTTGAGAGTGCCTGTTCCATATCAAGACAAGATATAAGCAGGGATTTCAGTTAATTACGTCACAATAGTTCACAAATATCAGTGTCACAAAAAGGTAAAAATCGTAGGAGGTGTTGGTGTCCACGAGTATGGCTCCCGTGATATTCTGTTTAAAATGAAGTCTCTGTGGTAAACTTTGGCGTTTCTGATGGTAAAAAAAAATATCAAACTATGTCAAGTTTATTTGCACTCTATCACTCTATTTTCAGATTCTAAAAAAGTGAAAATGATGTGCGTATGAATTCTTGAAAGATACATATATAGACGTCCTCTCCATATGCATCTCTATGAAACAATTTATTGCATCATTATTGAACTATGCTTACGAAAGTATACATTTTGAATTTTACCCTTGAAGCGCTGATTTAAAACTGAATCAACAGCTCTCCTTTAATTCTAACTGGTACTATTCAATTAGGTCTATAGCCTCTGTGTGCGATAGTTCTTCAGCATATAGCGTCCTTCTCGCACTTCATACAATTCAGGGATAACCCCTGGATTGGATTTGGTTTGATGGGAAAAACGCCATTTGTCCTTTTAATCAGCAAAACATTGTGGTCCAGATCATCGATCACCAAACTATCTCTAGTAATATGTAGGCCCAATAATTTAAACGCATTTTATGTCATAAAAATGATAATGGATTGATCAATAATCGTACCATCGATACGTTTAATGAAAGCATCCATTTGTGTCGCATCACAGGGGACAGATGTATATAATCAAGGTGCAACATGCTTAGCGATAATCTACTTTGAAGGAAAACCCGTCAAAAGAGAAGAAAAATTCTTACAATTAGGCAATTTGATCGGACCAAAATCAATGTGTGATACATCTGCATCAAAGAGCATGCACTTTACTGAACATTTGCTTAGCTGCCATTGGGATGAGTTGAAACCTTCATACAGCATCTTTATGCTGGTCGCCTCCTCGACCTTTGAACATCCTGATTACATCAGGTCGATGATCATTGTTCACCTTTGCCAGTGAACTTTGATATTTATATCCTCTCCAAAGAAATCAAGTTTCTGTTGGAATTTTAGTTGTACACATATTTATATCCAATTCACACACCAAGAGCAATTCTCAGTTGTGAAGCTGTTTTCTTTTCTTGCTTGTATATCCAACTTCTGAAGATCAGTTTGTGCTGTTAAAATTTATCCTTTCTCCAGAGATTCCTCCAATTATATATGTAGCTTTGAAGACTTAAGAAGTCGGCATAACAGTAAAACAGGATGTTTGAAGCTAAACGGCAAGTGGATTTGATGATGGTTTACCAATGTTGCAAATATAACACTATAAATTCACGTGATTATGGTGTAGAGTGTTCCTAAACAACTGCATCATAGTGATTCATTTTGTCTTGTTTATTTCCCCCCAAATATGCAATTAAGATGAGGAAGGATCACTTTGAGTGGAGGCCCAACCTCTCCGCAACTCCTTGTCGGCTTTTTTTTTTTTTTTTTTGAGGGGAGCAGGCGCCCCTGCCCTGTTCCTATGTTAATGCATTAAACAAAGAAAGAGAAAAACTATAAAAAAAGATTTGCTTCTAAGCAACTATGTCCGTGTGCTGTCAAAAGTTGTATGTATTTAACGCTACAACTTTTGTCCATTGGAACTTCACATTCCATTAAGCTTATGGCTAGATGTAACTTTCAAAAGGGTGAATGACTTTGAGTTTTTACCTTTTGAAGTCATATAAAAATTCCAAAAATGTGATGTCACAAAAATTTTAATTGAAGTTGGATTGGTTGCCTGTACCTAAAAAGCTTTGGAGATATTCAAGATTTAAATTCTCAAATGGCCCTAACTTGCATAATTCCAAAACCTTAAACTTCTTCACAAAAACTCAAAGCTTCATGTATGGAAGTGTAGTTATGCCAAGTTTTCAGTTTCTACGTATAATACTTTTCAAAGGAAATGTCGGACAACTTGCCTGTAACGCCGGAAGAGAGAGAGAGAGAGAGAGAGAGAGAGAGAGAGAGAGAGAGAGAGAGAGAGAGAGAGAGAGAGAGAGAGAGAGAGAGAGAGAGAGAGAGAGAGAGAGAGAGAGAGAGAGAGAGAGAGAGAGAGAGAGAGAGAGAGAGAGAGAGAGAGAGAGAGAGAGTTTCCATCATCCAAGAGATAAGTTGGGTGCATTGAAGTAAGACTTGGAGCTTGTTACACTGAGGCTGCTTTGTGTCAAGTGTAGCTTTCCGACTTTGTTTTTCTGGAAACCAGTTGATTACGCTAATTATTTCTATCTGTTATACACTGTAGTGCTGAAGTACACATTGTACATTGTCGTAACATTGCCGTAACATTGTCGTAACATTGTCGTACCGATCATACACTGTTGTACTGAAGTAGCCATTGTACACCGTTGTAACATTATGGTACTGACCATACACTGTAGTGCTGAAGTACCCATCGTCCACTGTTGTACCATTGTCGTACCCACCATACACTGTAGTACTGAAGTACCCGCTGTACACTATTGTAAGGGATGGTTCAACGTTATCATCATTTTTGATTTAGTACATAGAGTACTACATTGCATGCCCCCCTCTCTCCCCTCAAAATAGTATTTTATAAATGATGATTTTCCCATAAAATCGTGTTATTTTGATATTCAAAATATCTAATTCATTGCTTTATATATACATGAGGCTGTCATCATTTGTATTATGGATTTTAATCAATTATAATTGATTGTTTAATCCTTACGTCGCTTTCCGCCCAGTTTTCAATGTTTTTTTATTCACTGCTGTTTGTGGATCACATTTGCATATTTAATTTTGTACTGACGTCAGTGGTCACATGCTTGGTTCCTAGAAATCTTTTGTACATTCCCTCGAAATTTCATTGCTCCCTTTGTTCGCTTCAAGCAAGACGTGTTGCAGTTTTTTTGCTCCAGGTACTATGGAAAATCTAAGGGTACAGTGGAGATCGTATATGGTGTTTTGTTTATATTTTAGATTTGTATATTTTCCTGCTTCATTGTACACGGTTTGTTTGTATACACAGTATTTGAGTTATTACTTTAAAAGTGTGATTTCCATAAAGAATTATCTTAATGGCGTTAAATTGTTGCATTTGTACGCAGGGTATGAGTTTACATGTTTACAATCTTTTGAACTCAGATCTCTGTTAAAAGGGATCTCTAGGCTACATCCTCACATGCTGAACAGAATGGCAGCAATGACGCCGTGTATACTTTTGGATTTGCACGAAGTCATGGATTTGAGTGACCCATTGTTTTTGGCAGCAAGGTCTGCCTTTTTGTTGGCTTTCTTCTTAGTGGCCAGAAAGTCAAATCTTGTGCCACCTAGTTTACCTAAGTTCGATTCTTTTAAGCACTTGGCCAGGCAAAATTTGGTAATTGGTAAGGCAGGTTTGCTTGTAAATTTGACGTGGTCTAAAACCAATCAATTTGGTTCTAGGATTTTACAAGTGCCTTTGCCCAGGATTCCTAATTCACCTTTGTGTCCTGTTAAGGCTTATGATCGGTTAGTTTCCAGAGTTCCTGCTAGTCCTGCTTTGCCCGCCTTTACTTATGCAGTAAAGCCGAGTGTCATGATTCTCACAGAATATAAGTTTGTCAAAATTCTGAGGCATTTCTTAAGTTTAGCAGGTTATAATTCCACATCTTTTTCAGGACATTCGTTCAGACGGGTCGGAGCTTCCTTTGCTTTTTATGCGGGGGTCCGTGGGGAGTTAATTCAACTTCACGGGGATTGGGCCTCAAACGCACGCTTATTTGCGTTATCTGGATTTTTCTTTACAAGCTAGGTGGCAAGTAGGTTTGAGGATGAAAAATTTGATTGTCCAGACTTTTCAGTAGCGTTACTTGTAATTGGGTTATGGTCAAATCCGTACATGTTGAGGTAACATTGCATATTATTTTCGAGTACTTGTTTGTTTAAAACCCCTCAGATGCCGACATTGAATACATGTACTGATCAGTGCTGATCGATGGTTCATCTTGTCAGGTTATTCAATCTGATTGATTTCTATGGTTCATGTGATGTTACTACTTCTTCCTCTCTTTGTTACTGAAATACTATGACATGTAATTTGTGTGTTTTGTGTTAATTTTCGTTCCTGTTGTTTATTTCCATGACATGCAAATCCAATTATAAAAATTGTGTTCAATATTGTTCCTCCGGTTCAATTTTATGTCATGTAACTGGAGTTTTTGGTGTATAATTTAGCTTAAGTGTTGTGTTTTTCTTTTGTTTTAGTGTTGTGTTCTAAGACTTTGTGTTGTTCTATTTCTTTTTGTTTTTCAGTGTGTGCGTTTTTTCTTTTTGTTTTATTTTTGGCCGTGTTTTGGTGGGTTAGTGTAGACATGTTTTGGTTTTTGTTTGTTTCTTGTTTTGTATTGGTTTCTTTTTCCTTTTGGTTCTTGTCTACACTTCCTGTGTCTGGCCAAATATAAAATGTTAATTTAAAAAAAAATGCTTTGCGTTTGTTTATTTTTCCTCTTGTATAGATTAGAAAGGAATTGCGTTATTTTGATATTCAAAATATCTAATTCATTGCTTTATATATACATGAGGCTGTCATCATTTGTATGATGGATTTTAATCAATTATAATTGATTGTTAAATCCTTACGTCGCTTTCCACTCAGTTTTCAATGTTTTGTTATTCACTGCTGTTTGTGGATCACATTTGCATATTTAATTTTGTACTGACGTCAGTGGTCACATGCTTGGTTCCTAGAAATCTTTTGTACATTCCCTCGAAATTTCATTGCTCCCTTTGTTCGCTTCAAGCAAGACGTGTTGCAGTTTTTTCCCACCCTCCCACCCATTATCTTATGAGACATGTTTTCTCTTCCTTGGATTATGTTTTGTTTTGTGAATATGTTTGTATACAGGTATTTATTCCTGGTCTGTCATTATTTTAATACAAATATATTATGTCTGATTGTGCTGCAATTAATAGGTTCATAGGACTTGCTTTTGTTTAGTTCTTCAGAGATATTGTCTTTCATAAATATATGTTTTTTCATAAATTTATATTTACACATGTACAGCTGGGTAC
Organism: Hermodice carunculata; assembly: GCA_964020975.1. Classification (NCBI taxonomy): domain Eukaryota; kingdom Metazoa; phylum Annelida; class Polychaeta; order Eunicida; family Amphinomidae; genus Hermodice; species Hermodice carunculata. The sequence goes on from OZ026623.1 coordinate 71,743,853, forward strand.
TTTGCTGCATGATCTATTGTATTAACGACAGACATTCATTCATGTATATTCTTTTGGAGAACGGACGTTATTGTATATAGATTTGAGTACTTTCTCTCTTACATCTATAGCTACGTGTTCTTTGTATGGAGTTTTCTACGTGCTTTAGGTGTATTCGACACATGGCAACCTTTTCTTTTTCACACTCGGGCGGGTTAGTGTAGACATGTTTTGGTTTTTGTTTGTTTCTTGTTTTGTATTGGTTTCTTTTTCCTTTTGGTTCGTGTCTACACTTCCTGTGTTTCGCCAAAAATAAAACGTTAATTAAGAAAAAAAATGCTTTGCGTTTGTTTCTTTTTCCTCTTGTATAGATTAGAAAGGAATTATAGCAAAATTACACAGAAACCAGGTCAAAAATCTACCATCATTTTCCATATTCTGTGAAAGTGTGCAGACTCATTTAACAACCTCCCCCTTGCGTAATGTAAGTACCAATTCCAACGTGATGATAAATGCTGTACCATCCCTAACGTTGTTGTACCGATCATACCCTCAGTGCTCAAGTGCCCCTTGTACCCTGGCGTAACACTGTTGTATAGTTCATACACTGTTGTACTTCAGGTACCCATTGTACATTGTCGTACCGATAATACACTGTAGTACTGAAATATCAATTGTACATTGTCATACCAATAAGCTTTGAAGACACGCACAGTGATTTGCTTTTGATTAATTGATTGATTGACTTCATTAACCTCCAGAAATGGAGAAATACATACAATGCACCAAATCACCATTTTTAGTTGGTCATCGAATTCAATAAGGCGTTACAAGTGGCTAATATGTATCGCTTCAACCTGAGGTTCTGTGCGCATGATCGACCCAGTAAGGGACCTGCCAGCACTTTGCGACAAATGAGGTCAGTGGTGCATATAAACCCGGCTGAATATTTGCGGATTGTTGTGCTCAAAGAACTGATAACCGTAAGTTTGCGGTTTTGCTTAATTATGAGATCGATCTCCCATATGTAGTTATGTCCGTGTGCCAACACAGACATGTTCTTTCTCTCTTTCTTTCTTTCTTTCTTTCTTTCTTTCTTTCTTTCTTTCTTTCTTTCTTTCTTTCTTTCTTTCTTTCTTTCTTTCTTTCTTTCTTTCTTTCTTTCTTTCTTTCTTTCTTTCTTTCCTGCTTGCTTGCTTGCTTGCTTTCTTTACAGGCAAATTTGCCCGACATTCCACTTGAAAAGTATTATACGTAGAAACCCCAAACTTGGCGCAATTACACTTCCATAGATGTTTACACATGTACAGCTGGGTACTTTGCTGCATGATCTATTGTATTAACGACAGACATTCATTCATGTATATTCTTTTGGAGAACGGACGTTATTGTATATAGATTTGAGTACTCTCTCTGTTACATCTATAGCTACGTGTTCTTTGTATGGAGTTTTCTATGTGCTTTAGGTGTATTCGACACGGTTAGCAGATTTTAGGCAGGGCTTGTACATAGGATTAAATTAATTCATCTCATGACTTTCTTTTATTACTTGATTAATTAACATAGATTTATATATTTTGGTTTTTTTTCCCTGGCTTCATGGACGAGTTTATAGTGGTATATTATCGTCCGCGCTGAGACATTGAGTATTAACAGCTTTGCGCAAAATAAATGCTAGATACCGAGCCGGCTTCGCTTATTGCGGAAATGTTGAAAGTGGAGTAAAAATCGGCTCTTAGACTGATCATTGTATAAAAGATATGGTCTTCAATAGCAGTTTTATGGCTCAGATATCCTTTATATGTTTTTTTTTTTGTTTTTTGTTTTTTGTTTTTGTTTTTGCTGCTCTCACAATATTTACGAAATTTTGCGTGGCATGAGTGCGTCTAGACAGCTGACCTGATCTCAGTAAATGGACCATGTGGGTAACAACTTGTTATGTTCGTGGATGTTTTGAATGATCGCCAGGCATCTTCATATTATGCGCTAATCAAATATTAGTAATATAAATCAAGTGCATGTTTTTATATTTGCCGTTGGTATACTTTGTCGAACTTGTGAACAGAAAGTTGTAGAAATATGGGGGCCCCAAATTTGGTGTACACAGTCGTGATTCTGGGCAATAATATGCCACTTCAACCGGCAAATTTAACATTGGGTTGAGTAACTCCTCAGTTTGACCTAAAGCTGAGAAAATTTACGAAAAGTTTTACAGATAACGGTTATAATACACCAACACCAGAATGCAGAGCGTGAGTCAAAATGTTGTTTTTACGCAATCTAGTTTAAATATGCTTGACCCAGATCAAAACTGAAAATCAAAAGGTACAACAAACCTGTTGACATTGTACTGTACATTGACTGTCATGTGTGTGGCTTTGGAACATCAAGTGGCACACAAATGGATTCCTTTTTTGAACGTGGTGGTGCTTGTCTCGTATAGTGGTATACATTTACTCTACAACTCTTGTCCTGCATAATTTGGATTATCTTCTTCTTTCTCGTTTTGTGCTTGTGTTTGCTTTATTTAAGACCTCATATGTAAGTGTTCCCAAGTCGCAGATATTTTTATTTATGTGTGCAAAATGTCTATTTACGTGTATATCCCGTAGTTTTGTAAGATATTTTGGGGGTCAAGAGCAATGCTGTTTTTTAATCAATGTAGCTGATACCAGGTTGTGATAAAAAGTTCAATATATAAGACAGATATTCATGCAGACTAGACACGGTCGGAATTTCTTAGAGGTGTTGTGATAAAAGTTGCCGACATTTTACGTTAAACGTGGTACTATTTACGTTTTCTGTCAGATACGCCAAAAATGTTTTCGTGAATATATTTCAAGGTTTCTTATTTGTTCAATTTCAACATTATATAATGGTTACACAAATAACAACAATGGTTAAATGTTGGGCAAGCAGACAGTGTAGCACAACACATTTAACTATGCCGTTCTGAATAAATATACGTTTCGAGAGTTAATTTAAAACATTTTTCATGTGACTTAATTTCTTTTCACACACCCTCCCTCCATTATACGTTATACATCATGTCTGTTTTCTGTGGGACTCACGCAAAATATTTGCGTGTATATGTATATTACAAGGTATCTTATTAATTTAATTTCGACATAATATAATGGTAAAACAAATAACAATCATGGCTATACACTGGGCTAGCACAGAGTGAAAACAGCATAGTTTACCCTGGAGCTCTGAATTAATATTCAACAGATCGTCTGAACATTTTAGATTTTTTGGAGATGTTAACAAATATCATCCCACCCAAAAGCAAAAAAATAGAAAGCAGCTTCGGGTACTTGATTTTCAGTTTGTTAACATATCGGGCCTGCGTGCCTACCAAAGGTAAACGTTACAACGTTGGAAAAAAAGCATACACATAATTCATGGTCACGCGCACTAGGGGAAATATATTTGTACAGAGGTATATAACTTTAAACTTAGGTATAAAGGAAAATATTTACTCAAACCCAATGACGGTAGCAGCCAGGTACACATCAAAAAGAAAGAAAGAAAGAAAGAAAGAAAGAGAGAGAGAGAGAAAGAAAGAAAGAAAGAAAGAAGGAAGGAAGGAAGGAAGGAAGAAAGAAAGAAAGAAAGAAAGAAAGAAACCACGGGTCACAAAATATGTAAGGAAGGAAGGAAGAAAGAAAGAAAGAAAGAAAGAAAGAAGGAAAGAAGGAAGGAAGGAAGAAAGAAAGAAAGAAACCACGGGTCACAAAATATGTAAGGAAGGAAGAAAGAAAGAAAGAAAGAAAGAAAGAAAGAAAGAAAGAAAGAAAAAAAGAAAGAAACCACGGGTCACAAAATATGTATTTTTGTGATTTATTACATATTTGAGAACATGATAATGTCCACTGTGACCTGTCATTAGAAAGATAAACTTTCAATTTTGTATTAGCGTGCCAAAATTGTATGCCTTCAGTTTACTTCAAAGTTAATTCCTAAATATATCGTACTTTTCACAGATTGATAACATATGTAATGCACTTCGGCTTGTGATTTGTTACAGTGACAGCAAATCCTATTTTCCGCTGGTACATTATTTTACCTCCAGTCTCAAGTTTCAGAGCATCTGTGCTAATTCTTAATTTGGTGATTTTTTTTACGTTTATGCAATGGGTACTTCAAATTAAGGTACTCTTCTTTACCATTTTTTTTTTCAATTTGCAGTAGGTTCTTTACTTGGTAGGATTTCTGTTCACATCACGGGTGAGATCTAGCCATTGTTTTTCATATGAAGAGCAACATTTGCCTTTGATTTTTTTAAACAGCGTGTTACATTATTACCGCCAACATTTTCCCAGTATCTGGACACATCAAACTTTTCAAAAACATTCTTCAGAAATTGTGTCCAGCACACATAATTCGTATTTAGCTGACAGTAGTTTCCCCTGAGGCAATGTGCAACCACACAGTCTGGATCACGTGTGTATAAATTAATTCAATAATTAACACTGTGACAGAAAGGATAAATCAGTATTGGGTACCTGCCCAGTTAACATTTTTAGTCCCCCGCCCACTTGGTGGGGGACTATAGGTTTGCACCTCGTCCGTCCGTCCGTCCTTCCGTCCGTCCGTCCGAAGCTTCTCCGGGCCATATTTCCAACACCATAACACCCACAGCTACCAAATTTAATGTGTTTGTACTTCCTAGAATAGAGGTATATGGTGTGCCAAAAATAGGTCACTAGGTCAAATATCTGGGTCACAGAATACATATGTATAAAAAATCTTGTCCGGGCCATAACTTTTTTGTCCTTTTACTTAGAGTCATGAAATGTTACACAAATGTGAAGCTTAGTCTAAGAAAGTGTCATAAAGCAAAACTAGGTCAGTAGGTCAAATATTTGGGTCACCACGATATGTAAATATACAGAAACAAATTTTGTCCGGCACATATCTTCCCTATATTAATGCTACCTCTTCAATTTTTTTATGGTTGGTAGACCTTAGGTAGTAGCTGTGCATAGGCATTGTTTTGTGTGGCTAATTACTTGCATTAATTAATTATTTATCAAAGCTCGTTAAGCAAGACAAATTTTGTCCGGGCCACATCTTCTAAACTATTAATGCTAGCCCTTTGAATTTTTTATGGTGTGCAGACCTTATGTAGTAGGTGTGCATACGCATTGTTTTCTGTGGCTAATTACTTCCATTAATTAATTAATTAACGAAGTTCATTAAGCGAGCTCAAGATACAATACAAATTTTGTCCGGGCCATATCTTCTAAATTATTGATGCCAGCCCTTTGATTTTTTTATGGTGGGTAGACCTTAGAGGGGATATGGTAATGGGCACCGTACGTATGTCCGTCCGTCCGTCAAATATTTGGGTCACAGTAATACATAAATGTACAGTATTTTCATGTCCTTACTGTAATTCTTAAAAAATGTTGACTTCTTGTTATAAAAGTTTACTGATAATGTATTGTGACCTAAAAGTGTATCACGACGCAAAACTAGGTCACTAGGTCAAATATCTAGGTCACAGTGTAAACTCCATGTAAAACCTTGTCCATGCCATATTTCCCTTACTATAATACCTAAAGCTACCAAATTTATTATTTCAATACTACCTGGGATGTTGTTGTGTCACATGGCAAAAGTAGGTCAATAGGTCAAATATCTAGGTCATTGTGAAATCCATTCAAAATCTTGTCCGGGCCACAACTTTTTTGTCCTTTTACTTAGATTAATGAAATTTTACACAAATGTGAAGCTTAATCTAAGAATGTGCCTTACTTTTAATTTTTTTTTTCATCTAGGTCACACTTCTATATAGTAGTCCATTCAACCTCGTGGGCGACGAGCGGGGGACTATGTATTGCTCTGCAATACTAATTAACTTGTTCAACTACAGTGGATGACTTACGGTGGCCATCTAAAATAAATCTGCAAAATGTACTATGTACTTGCTGAATAGCTACTTTTCACATTTATTCATGAGATCATCATTATTTAGGCCATGTAGTAAATACGGTGCCTAAACTTCACATCCATAGATTATAATTGGTGCCACTAGAGAGCCAAACTGTTTAAGCGCCACATCAACATCTCTATCAACAATATCTTAGTTTCAATGTAACTTTTGATGATTTTTTTGTTTTTGTGTTTGTTTGTGTTGTGTTTTTTGTTTTGTTTTTTTTTTTTTTTTTTGTTTGTTTTTTTTTTTTTTTTTTTTTTTTTTTTTTTTTGATTTGTTAATTGGCCAGTTAAAATTTTAAGAAGGAGAAAAGTCAATACCTAAGTAACAATGGTTGTGATGGGTACAATATAAAAGGCTCAGCACACACCACAATGTGCATGGGCTGTTCACACAGCCCTTGGATTAACGAAATGCAGCAAATGCAAGCTATTTTGGAAAAAAAAGGGTAACCAGAATAAAGTTTTGTCATCTCATTATGTTTTTTTTTGTGCTATTGCGTGCTTAGCTGACTCTCGGGCATATTCGTATTTTGTTGGTGGTCCCATCACAAAAGTCAAAGGTCCTGCGTCTGCCACATGGGCAATTTGGTCCCTATAAATATTTATCTAAATGGCTGCAGTTTTACAAAAAAAATCTGAAGTGAAACTCCTTTTTTGAGGTCGCTGGCGAGCGGCCTCTTATCTGGCGTTGGATGGGGTGCCGCGTACCATATGGCAAATTTATGTCACCATGTACCTGAATAAATAGTACGTAGCATCTTGATCCTATTTGCTGTACTATAATCATATTCACATACTGTAAGATCAAAAAAAACAAAACAAAAAAAAAAAAAAACAAAAAAAACAAAAACAAAAAAAACAAAAACAAAAAAAACCAAAAAAACAAAAAAACAAAAAAACAAAAAAACAAAATTGCACAATGTGATAGCAGATCTATATATGCAGTAAGTGCATTCTACATGAGTCTGAACAAAACCTCCTTGATCTAGTGACTTGCAATACAGAAACCCTACCAGGATGTGTACACATTATGCAATACATTAATACTTTTGACCCATGAACTTTAAATTTCACTCTGACCAGTTATGCAGGTCAGTGGATGTTGTGATTTGATAACCACTTTACGTATTCATTCAACTGTGCTTGGAAATAGAATGGAAATGATCAGTCAGCGGCATTAACATTTTGGCCGTGCTCATTTATTATGCTGATTGAGTCAGACCATGGCACTTTCCACATCTTTCAGTCCATGCGGGATTAGAACGGGCGATTTATTTTTGTCCTGTGACTGGAGCGATGCTGTTTTGCTGAATAATTTGCGTTAATCCAGACCACCCTTGTAATTTACCTTGTTTACATTTAATCTCATGCAGACAGACATAAAGAGAAACGTGTATTAATATAACGATATGGGCTGTACGTACCGGAAAAAGAATTCTGCAAGCCATTATTTTCAACAAAAACACTGAGGTTACAGTAACTGTTACGTTTTCCCATGGCCTTGGTTGAACGGTGTTTACACAAACCATCGATGTATGCAGCGTATTGCAACCAAACGTTGAAAGGGCCAACCACATCGTTCTTTGCAAATAAGCTACATATGAGCAGGTCAATCACAATGTTGTGAAAGGTAGGAGGCTAGGCTATGTATGAGTATGCAAATCGGATGGCTGTAACGTGTAAACTACCGTAATGTTTGCCAGATTTACATCTGAGTAAAGTTTCTTAAATGGTTCGGTGGGTGGGCATACTGAACTGATGGCATACATACTAGAGTTAAGATGTGCGTGGCTACTTGCTAGGGAGCCTCTGGATTCAATAGTGGTCTGACGTCAAAGGTTTTTCAACTATAAGGCTCCAGTACTCCAGTAAATTAAACCACATTGTTGCAATGTATTTGCCAAACATTTTGCTTATGCACATCAAACCACAAAACAAATACTCACTTTATGCTATGCGCAATGCCAAATATAATATTCATCTCAACAGTTACTCTCCTCTAAAGATGTATTCAAACATTTCAACAAATTCATCTCTTTACATTAGGCATTTTAATAGTTTCTGCTTGACTAAGTATACCAATTGACAATTGTATACTCCTTGTGTATCACATACAGGTATCTTTCTATCCATTTGTCACATATCAAGCTACCAAGAGAGATCCTGTTAAAGTCCAGCTGACATGGAACATTATGAATATAAGCAAAATACATTGCATCATTTACTGGAAATAAGCTGCTACTGTACTAACATAACATTTTGCATACTGCAGCTGAAATCATATTTGTAGTTGGTCCCAAAAATTTAGAACTGTTTTTCACATTTTGAAAATAACTTTTGCATCAGGAATGTGCTTTGTAACTAATTTATATGAGGCAGGTTTCCTTCAGCAAATTGTACTTTTACATTGTCTTTTGTCATTAGTATCTTAGCTCAATAAATGAGTTTCTTATCATAACGTCTTTGTTCGCCTTCATATTTAACGGTATCTCAACCTTTTCATATTGATTCTCACATGGCTTTCCTTCTAAATGGTTTTTACCAACAAATATAATATTGTCAAACAAATGCAGTATCACAATATCATGTTAGTTGATGAAACCTGTAGACAAAGAAACCCACAGGTTGATGGAAACCCTTGGGTTCTACATGTTTAAGGAGAAGTTGCTAATTATCACGACTGCTTCTTTTTAGAAGAAGACTTGTTTTTTTCTTTAATTTGGACTAGGCTAAATCAATATGCCCTGGAAGTCAGTCAGGCAGGCAATTTTTTGGAACAATATTTGAAAAAAAAAATTACCAGCAAGATAAGTTGGGAAAGGTACCAGCAATGTTTTGCTCCAGTGTTGATATAAGAAAATACAGTCACAGGAATTATAAAAACGAAGAGTGTTGTTTATAAACACATTTGATGTGTTCTTTTCTTTAAGAAGATTTATTCAAAGTGAATAAATAGACCCCCCCATCAACCATATTTTTTCTTGTTAAATAGAACAGTTCTTGTAGTTGTTTCTGCAGTGTCAAAGCTGCTCAGATAGATGTATGGGTGTGGTATCTGTGTATGCTCCTTTTCCTGTATCTTGAGGCCAGGGTAGCTTTAATGCTTCTGGATAGATTTGATTCATATAGGACAAGACTCATGTTGTTAGGTAGATTTGTGGGGTGGCGGTGTCCTTCTCTATGTGTTTCATGCAGTCAGGATAATCTTTGTGGTCAAGATATATTTATGGGCGTTATGGCTGTATGGTCCCTTTTTTGTATTTCATGCAGCCAGACTAACTTTTGTGTTCCAGCAAAGATTTTATTCCAGCAGCATAACATTCACGCTTCCAGATACATTTGTCGGGTGATGGTTTCTGTGTCTTTCTTTTTTATGTTTCACGTGCCCAGTCTAACTTTTTCGCTGCTGGAAACATTAGATTAAAAAAGGATAACATTCAACCTCCAAGACAAATTTGTTGGTAGGTGATGTCTGTCTGGTTCCTGTCTCTGTGTTTATGTGACCAGAATAATGTAAATGCTCCTAGGTAGATTTTATTCCAGTAGGATAATAAATGATACCTGATAGATGTGAGGGGTAGCGATGTCTGTATGGTCATTTTTGTCTCAGTGTAGTGTGACCAAGATTACTTATATACTTCTGATTATGTTTGATTCAAGTAGTGAAACATTCATTCTCCTACATAGAGTTGTGGGGTGGTGGCGTCCGTTTTGTCCTTTACTCTGTGTTTCATGTGGCCAGGTTAACTTGAAGACTCCTGGATAGATATTGATTGCAGTTGGATGACATTCCAGCTCCTAGATACATTTGTGGGGTCATGATGTCTGTCTGATCCCTTTTAAAATACCAGAGTATACTGTCCCAAACGGCCGACTGCCTTGCCTGCCTCACCTTTTATCTAAACCTGTTTCATACATCTACAATTCATGTGAACAAGCAACATGGTCATCTACGTTGACTTGGTTTGGTTTAAAATGGCTTTGTCTTATACAAACAGACGTACACACGTACATGAAAAAAATCAACTCACTGCTGGTGAAGAGTATATTTTTTCATAAACAAAGGCAAGAAGGATATCTTTTGACAATTATGACTGAAAAATGCAAGAATTATTATCCAGGTGAATACCATTTTATAAAGTCGAATTCTCTGTTTAATTTAAAAATAAGAAAATAAAAGCTGTTTCAATTTCAGAAAAACAGGTTAATCGTGCCGGGCACAAACATGTAGTTTGTGAGTGCAAACAGTATATCGAACTGTTATTTTTGGGAAAGAAGGATCATTTTGCACGGGCAAAGCAGACTGCATGACATGAAAAGATGATAATGGAATTTGTGTGGCGATAATTCCCCATTATTTGTTAGTCATAAAATATTAGAGTCAATTATCACTTTACAGGCAGATAAAGACAGGCATAGATGGATATAAAGGCTTGCAGACCACCAGAAGCATAGAGTTTATGGGGAAAAAAATATTGATTTTACGATGATATTTTTCCTTGTTCTTTCACTATTTGACATCGCCCTTCTATCAAGTAAAAATGTAGTGGTATCAAAGCATATGAATGGAATAAATGTATCTAAACGATCGATTTGGAAGCAATAATCTAATCGTATGTGCCCGCGATTTGATTTGTTTTTGCCAAAGGCTACAATTGTGAAACAGATAGAGGATAACTTTTCAAAGATTGAAATACCATTATTAGAAACTGCTCCAAATCATTTCACTGCAGTTAATCACAGTCAAAGGAGTGAGCGGAGATGTGAATCAAGTGAAACTAAAGTTGACTTTAATAATGGAATTTTGAATAATCTGGCCAGGACAGCGTATAGAGTCCAAATTTGCTTTAAGGGGAAAGAATGATCAACGAAAATAAAAAAATAGGTTACACGGATTGGAGCAGATCCGTATTACCCGATCATTTTTGCAAACCTAGGCATTATGTTTGCCGTCAGAGTTATTGTGTTCAATTCTGGGTGGTACTAAACTATTAACAAAATTATTAATTCGTTCGTCGTCCGTCCTTTGGCCTCATGGGCCGGGAATTTGGAATGTCGGCTTTAGCATCGAAATCTAATAACGTAACATAAAAAAAAAATCAAATTACGAAGAAAATGAACAATATATTTAGTAAAATTTTGTTAGATAGATGGCCACAAAGGATTTTAGTGCTACAATTGAATCACATCAATTAAAAGCTTCTTATTGCCCCTCGAGTTCTTGCTCTTATAGTAACTCAAAAACTAAGTTACTACAACATGGTAGAATTATATTTCAATAAATGTGACCCTTTTTGCTTGCTATATCCGTTTTGCCCGCCTTTCCCTAAAGACAAAGACGATGAACTAAAGAGTACTTTATTAGCAACATATATGCTTACTATCTTTATCTTATGATATTGAGATAGTCACTAAACACCATAAGGGCACGGTTAAGAAGTGATTCCAGACAACGAAAATCCATAGGTATGTACCGATGATATAATATCGCGGTAAAGAATTAGCAGTGTGACAGCTCTAAATTGAGCTTATCCTGGGTGCACAGAATTAGATCAAGGTCACATTTCTTTATTACCATTATCATGTGCAAATAACTAAGTACTGACTGACTAGTTCTCAAGTGATCACTCTAAAAGGTGGGTCTAAAGTTGTTCCTTTGAAAACGTGAAAAAAAAAACGATATGAAGAGCGCAGTGCATGTCACTGCAGTGTACTGTAACCTTCATCAAATGAAGTCAATGTCACACATATACACTATGGAGCTTTTGGAAGACCACTACGTTTTTGGATTTGTGTAAAGAATATAACCACCCTATGCTGGTGGCAAATCATTGGAAAGTTACATAGACAAACCGTGGCGAGTGGGGGTATCTTGGCTCATAGAACACACAAGCTATGGTTTGGACTTATCCCATGTTTTACAGTGAAATAAATGCACAAAAAAGCTACTTCAAACCGCGTTTTATTCATGTTGACAGCTCGATCGTTACCCTAACAGCATAATGCCATTTTGTATGAGTATGTAATGCGAGGACGCGGGTCATGTAGCCGTGTTACATTGGCGTTTCCAAGAAGTGCAAGCGCAAACATGGAATGAAAGCAAATATGTTTGTTTCCCCTTAACGGATTCAGGTTTCCCCCCCCCCCCCCATGGGATTTTGCTCGCCCCCCCCCCCCCCGCCCGAGTTGGAATTTATGAATATGAGCAATGATTTTTTCATAAATAATTGAGGGGTGCTTCAGAGGCCTGCTTAGGGCTGTCTTCTTCGACTCGTAGTTATAATGGTGGAAGGTTTTTTAAATTTATTTTATTTTATTTCTATTTATCTTTTTTAATAAAGTTCCAGATTCATCAATATCCGAAAAATGATGTGGACCTACTTTCTTCTTTTTCTCTCAACCCAGCGGATTGACAAGTCAGGAGAACCTACAAGTGACAGGCCTACTATATTTTTCTTATATCCCGCCCACGAAGTGTGTGGAGATATATGTTGATGGGCACCGTCCATGTTTCTTTCCGTCCGTCCTGCCATCCGGAACAAATTTTGTCTGGGCCATATCTTCTAAATTATCGCCCTTGGAAATATAAGCAGTTGATGGATCATAGATAGTAAGGGGGCAAAGGCACTGTTTTTGTGCCATATTGCTTACATTAGTTCATTATGTAACCAGAGTCTATAAGTCAACCTCTAGATCACAAACGGTTTTGTCCCCGCCCTACCTTGGGAACTATAAATGCAGCCCTTTGAAATTTTCAGTGTTGGTAGATTTTAGGTACAAAAGTGCATATAATTTTTTCGCTGGTTTCTTTCTTTTACTACTTAATTCATTAACAAAGGTTGTTAATCACCTCAAACAAAGTTTGTCCGAACCATATTTTCTAAACTACATGTAAGTAAGAAGACCATAGTTAGTAAGCGTGCACAGGCCTATTATGTGTGCTTAATTGCTTACATTGATTAATTAATTTACAAAGTTTCATCATGCAACCCCCAGATCAGAAACAACTTTGTCACGGTTATGTCTTTGGAATTTTATATGCTAGCCCTTTCAAATTTTTAGGGTTGGCAGATCTTAGGCAGGAGGTGCGTGTAGGATTATTTTTTTTTTTCGTCTCGTGAATTTGTTTTATTACTAAATTGATTAACATAGCTTAATATGTTTTGGGGTTTTTCCCCTGCCTTCATGGGCGAGGTCGTAGTAGTACATTATCGCCTGTGCCTAGACATTGAGTATAAACAGCTTTGGCAAAATGAATGCTAGATGCCAAGACGGCTTTGCTTATTGCAGAAATGTTGAAAATGAAGAGTAAAAATCGGCCCTTAGACTGATGATTGTGTGAAAGATATGGCGTTCAATAGCAGTTTTATGGTTCAGATATCATTTATATGTGAATATGTATGCGGCTCCCACAATATCCAGGTGCTTTTGTGTGGCATGAGTGTGTGCAAACAACTGACCTGATTTCAGTGCATGGACTATGCGCGCAATTATTTGTTATGTTCGTGGATGCTTTGAATGATCGCCAGGCATCTTTATACTGTGCGCTGTTACAATATTAGTAATATAAATCAAATGCATGTTTTGATATTTGCCGCTGGTGTATTTTGTCGAACTTATGAACAAAAAGTTTGCCAATTCTGGTCCGCACAGTCATGATACTGGCGATAAAATGCCACTCAGCGGGTCAATTAAACGTTGGGTTGAGTAAGTAACCCCTTAGTTTGACCTAAAGCGGAGAAAACCTACCAAAATTTCACAAATAACGTTGTTATAATATAACGTTATAATAAACCAACGCTAGAATGCAGACAGTGAGTCAAAATGTTATTTTTAGGCAATCTAGTTTAAATATGCTTGACCCAGATCAAAACTTTAATCGAAAGTTAGAGCAGACCTGATGACATTGTACCCCACATTGACTGTCCTTTGTAACTTTGAAACGTCAAGGGGCATACAAATTTATTTATTTATTTTTTTTTTTGAAAGCGGTGGTACTTTTCTCGTATAGTGGTAGATATTTACTCAACAATTCTCCTCTTGCATAATTTGGATTACTTTCTCGTTTTGTACTTGTGTGACTTGACAGTTGACCATATTTTTTCGTGTTTAGTGCAGTCTGCTAAGTTTCATAGTCAATGTATAGCCTGTACATTTATAAACAAATCTCTAGTGTGTGCACTATTAGAAGTCAACATGTAGCTTGCAGAGTTATAAACATCAATGTCTAGCTTGTGTACTTATGTAAGTTGATGCTTAACCTGCAGGTCTAAATAAGTCAATGTTTGGCATGTGCATATATATATATATATATATATATATATATATATATATATATATATGTGTGTGTGTGTGTGTGTGTGTGTGTGTGTGTGTGTGCGTGTGTGTGTGTGTGTGTGTGTGTGTGTGTGTAGCTTGAGCATTTATGTATGTCAGTGTCTAACCAGTGTGACTATACTTGCCAATATCTGGATCCTGTATTTATAAAAGCTAACGTCAATTTTGTGTGAAATATCCCCAACTTTCAGGATAGAAAAGGAGCTCCAACAAAACATCCACAACTGATCCGAAAATAGCTACAGTTAGCCGCTAGATGTGCAAGCTACCTAGTAGCTGAATGTTAAATTTGATTTTAACTAGCTGCTAATTGAAATTGAAAACGGAAGGCAACAGCTGGCGCAATTATATGTCAATGTGTAGCATATAATGAGTAAATAAATGAATAGATAAATAAATACACAAACACATACACACACACACACACACACACACACACACACACACACACACACACACATATATATATATATATATATATATATATATATATATATATATATATATATGAATTCATCGGAATTTATCATGATCAATACTTCAAAGTAAAAAAGCCACTTAAAGGAATTTGTTTACTTTTTTTACCAGATGAGAATATAAAAATCGTATATTGCATTTGTATTTAAACAAAGATATAATAAAATGTCAGATATGTGAGACTTTTACAAAATATTACCTGGAATGTGAAAAAAAATAAAGAACTGATTTTATTGAACTTGTTTTTCAAAATGGCATTTTTCATTTAGTTGTATGTATAAGTTTATTTAATATGTCGAGATAATATAAATGTGTCAAAACCTGTCATTAATCGTATTATAAGCCTCGTCGTTGCTCCAATATTGACAATTAAGTTGAACAAATTTCGCATTTTTGGCCAAATGCAGTGTGTTATCGATATATTTTTCAAAGTCGAAATGGCTAAAAATTATTCAATTGTTATATACATCTTTTCAATGTTAAATATGAAAAAAATCGCAATGGAATCTTTGACACTGTGTAAATCCCCTCCTTGCACTATTCTGCTTGATGTACCAACATAAGGTTCAAATCGTAGTGGCAGATTTTTTATAAGGTGGCAAAACGTGTGTGCACCAAAATTAAATCATTTGAACAGGCATATTTCCTGGCAAATGCTATGGTAATGAAGTTTTTCCTTTACAAAACTTTAGGGGTACAGAATTTGGGTGTGTGTGGATATTTTTCCATATAAATTTATGTACTCTACAATTAGGACACGCATCGTACCTTGAAAATAATTAAATAACAACCTCCACATTTCAAATCATAAATCTCATCTTGTTCAATACGTTCAGATTGGCTGCGCAAGTCAAGACAAAGCGTCACTGAGCATACGAAAAAGCGCAATATAAAAAAAGGTACGATTTTTTGAATGAAAAGTGCACCGTTTGAATATGACTGTTCCGTTGTGGGTTAAGTACAGGTGTCTCCAACTGATTGATTTTGATTTTTTTTTTATTCAAATGTAGAATTGATCTTTTGTGTGTGCATTGGACAGTGAACGTTTTTCGTGTATATACTTATCTGCGTGTGCTCAGATAAAAAGAAGTATTACTACGCATCTTAAAACCGTTTCTGCTAGAAGAAAACAGTTTCAGCCACAAATGTTATGATGTATCGTACGTTTTTGGCTGTACATCTAAATGAACCTTATAGAATTTGTATTTCCTTTTAATTTGCCATCATGAGTCACATGCCTTTACAATACTTTCATTTCAGTTTCACCGACGGTTAGAGAAAATTTCATGTTTGCTTTATTTAAGCCATGAGATGTAAATGTTCCCAAGTCGCAGATATTTTATTTATGTGTACATATAAATTTCTTTACGTGTATATGCCGTAGTTTTGTAAGATATTATGAGGGTCAAGAGCGACGCTGCTTTTTAATCAATGTAGCTGATGTCAGGTTGTGATAAAAAGTTCAACTCATAAAACAGATATTCATACAAGCTAGACACGGTCGGAATTTCTTAGAGGTGTTGTGATAAAACTTCTGCGCCATCAAAAGGTTGCTTTGAATGCTAAAGTAGTAGGAGAGCATGCGAAAAAAAATATAATAAATATTAAATTTTGTGCTTTGGCTTGTCAGGTTAATAACAGTTTTCTTGTGACTTAATTTCGTGTTGCTTTTTCCGACATTTTACGTTAAACGTGGTACCATTAAGTTTTCTGTCAGATACGCCAAAATATTTTAATGAATATATTTCAAGGTTTCTTATCAATTCAATTTCGACTTTATATAATAGTGACACAAAAACAGCCTTGGTTACATGTTGGCCAAGCAGACAGTGTTGCACAATATATTTAACCATGATGTTCTGAGTAAATATACGTTTCGAGAGTTCATTTAAAACGGTTTTCATGTGACTTAGTTTCGTTTAATCCCCGCCCCCGTTTTTCGTCATATTTCATATTCTTTTTCTCCAAGATTCACCCAAAATATTTGCGAGTATAGTGTATATTTCAAGGTACCTTTAATTTCGATATAATATAATGGTAAAACAAATAACAATCATGGCTATACACTCGGCTAGCAAAGAGTGAAAGAGAACACATTTTACCATGGAGTTCTGAATTTATACCCTTTTCGACAGATCATCAGTTTGAACATTTAAGATTTTAAAAAAAGTTAGCAAACAACATCTCAACTGAAAAAATAGAAAGCAGCTTTGGGTACTTGATTTTCAGTTTGTTAACATATCCGGCCTGTGTGCCGATGAAAGGTAAAGTCTACACTACGTCACAATGTTAAAAAAAAAACATACACACACATTAGTCATGGTCACGCGCACTAGGAAATATATTGGTACAGACGTATATAACTTTAAACTTTTGTGTAAAGGAGAATATTTACTCAAACCCAATGACGGTAACAGTACACATCAAAATTCGTATATCGTTGAGGATAACTTTCGCAAAAGTCAAAGAACTTGTTTAAATTGAGTTGGTTTGGGCCCAATTATCACCTTAATTGAAGCGAAACAAACGAGTTCTGCTATATGGTGTCCAGTGCGAGTTGATTACTTCATATCGTCTACAAAGCATGCTTTAAATTTTTCTCTCATGTTTGGGTCGATTTGTACATTTCAATACACAAAGCAAGAAAAAAAGAGACATTTGCAGAAATTTTTACTCCTCATCAACACAATTACCGATGAAACTGGAAGAGTACCGATATCACCGGAATAGTGCCGATACCACCGGGAGAGTACCGATACATTATATCGCGGCACTGTAGCTTTTAGGCCTATGATACCGTATTCATACAAGCCTGTAATAATACTAAAATCGACCCAAGCATGATATATATATATATATATATATATATATATATATATATATATATATATATATATATATATATATATGTACATACTTACGTACATACATACATTCATGCATACATACACACATACATACATACATACATACATACATACATACATACATACATACAAATTGGCGCACAAGGGTCTTGCTTAAGGTGGTATCTGGCGTCACTGTGAGTTGTGTAATCACAAAGTGTTGTGATGATATTTATGCTTTTGCGCAAAGAAAGTCAATCTGGAAACTACTAAACGACGTCTTCGTATAATTATCCGGCGTTTGGGTTATTACTGTTTCTAGCCAAAGGCAGATTTAATGTTCATGCATATATAAATGTAATTTACACACACACACACACACACACACACACACACACACACACACACACACACACACACACACACACACACACATACATATATATATATATAT
Organism: Hermodice carunculata; assembly: GCA_964020975.1. Lineage (NCBI taxonomy): Eukaryota > Metazoa > Annelida > Polychaeta > Eunicida > Amphinomidae > Hermodice > Hermodice carunculata. Next base: position 71,761,892 of record OZ026623.1, read on the forward strand.
ATATATATATATATATATATATATATATATACATACATACAATGTACAGGGATCGAGATTATATAATGTGATGCATGTTCAAACTTTTTTGGCTCAATATTAAGTTGTGATGTGTGATTGAAGATTGTGTGACGTGATGCCTGTGATAAGGATTGCAATTTCGTGCCGCAAGAAACAAGAGTTTTCTAGTGAAACAAACAGTGCACACCCGGTATACAGCTGGGCTACATTTAGGACTGCTTGTTTATTATATCTTAGAAATTTGTTGACTGCTGCTTGACAAGTGATTTTAACTTATCGCAAATTAAAAATAAAGTGGGTTTTAATAGCATTGAAAACTTCCTTGTTGAGACTGCGACTGGTCCAGTTTGGTTTAAACATATTTCATTCGCAAAACAAAATTGGCCCACAGCCACAATTCCAATATGAAGGCCATTTGTAAAAATCCAATTGAAATACATCATGAATATAAAATGAAAGTTGGGTGCATGACACCCCTGTAAACTGGTAACATTCGAAGCTCCAGTCTACTGCATGCATTGACGCGTGTTTTCACTTTCTGATCGCAATTTATCCTGGCATCACTTGAGCGACTTCTTATAAAATGTCAGACAAAAAGTGAGAAACAAGCCGACGAATGCAACAAAAAGGAAATTTAGTTGGTATAACCATTGATTTTTATCAATATTAGAGATAAAATAACTGTTGCTGTTTGATTCGTAAAAATTATAAATTTTCATTTTGAAGAAAAATCTCTTTTTTCTTTATTTGTTATTTAATTGGCCTACATCTTGGTCATAGTGGATCATGTTCCTTTCATTAAAAAAAAAATATGATGACTTCCGAACTGTGTTTGTGAAATGTTTGATATTGCAAGCAGTAAAGATGCTCTTAATGAAAACCGACCTTGATATCATTCGGAATGTCAGAGGACCACTTTAGTCTGTGCATCCAAAGTCAGCTACAAACCGGACTGTCACAGTCCTCTTTTTCAATCTGGGGGTAGCTGTGCGCATTAGGCTTCATCAACATAAAGTTTGTTTATTCTTCTTTTATAAATTGCTAACATAATTGGACAGTATGAGTCGCATATGTTTCGCCTAGGATACCACATATGTGTACATGTACATGCATGAACAAGGTTAACAGTATTTCACGTGACTATTCTTTATGACTAAATGTAGTAACATGTGACATTAGACTTTTTGACAGTGTGCCTCTGAAAAATATGGCTTTGGCAAGCTTCTTCCATTTCAACATGAAACATAAGTAGTGGCCCAATTTGAACGTTCAACATCAGGCTTCCTTTGTTTTTATTTTTTATGGTTTATTTATGTGTGATTTCTTATTTTTTATCTGAATCTAATGTGTGTGTGTGTTGTTTGTTTTCTTCTTGTTGTTTACCTACATTTGCTTTTCCTTTTTTTTTGTATTTGTTTTATTTGCTTCCATTTTGCTTGCTTTTGTGTTTGTGCTTTTTCTACATACGCGATCTGTGGTCAGAATGGCCCATGGAAAAGTCATGACCGTTTGGCTAAACAATGAACATAGGGATCATGATGGGAATTTGCACAGGATACTTTGCAAAGACGTGTACATGGAAAGAATGGCAAACAATATTCCGCCTACATTACACTTCCACATGTGTTCGAAACGCAAAAAACGCTTAGGTAAGCAGATGATGATTTTACACAAAAAGAAAGGAAATCGATAACACCATTACATTGGAGTAGAAAAATACTGACACATGGTGGATACGTTTGACGACTGTCAGGTATTACATGCTTGTTTTTCACAAATGCAGGTCAAGGTCTCCGGAAACAAATCCTTGCTAAGAAAAGGGCCACAATTTGATCACAACGTCTCAAAAAAAAAAAAAAAAATAAATAAAATAATAAATAAATAAATAAAATAAGAAAAAAATAATAAAATAAAAATCTTTATGCCGGATTGCCTTTTTCTTAATGAATGTTCAGTGGATTTCGTTCTGCATCATCTGATACGCAGAATTATTGGTTAAAAAGCTTATGCAGAATTAAATGACTGAAATAACATCATCATTTATTCATTGTGCAAAAAGAACTCCGTTGAAACTGTGCTAGATTTTATAGGATATCCGTGATGATATATCCATGTATTCATGTATGTATGTATGTATGTATGTATGTATGTATGTATGTATGTATGTATGTATGTATGTATGTATGAGTGTATGTATGTATAATATACATACATACATATATATACATTGTATATATAAGTATATACATACATACACACATACACATGCAAATAAATATGACACTGGCAGTGCGACTGGCGACTGCACCATTAATTTATTAAGTGTGTATTGACGACCTTATCTTAAATGCGCCCTCTGGAATGGGATTGCAGAAACCTCTTCTGATTACCTGTGACTGCTATGATATTCAGTACAGTTCGGGAAGAGTGCTGTAATTTTATGTAGTCGGAAATATCTCAGGAACATTGGTGTGTCTGATTTTGAAATTGACGGTAACAAGACAGATGAGTTCAATAGTATCAAGTACCTGGGACACAACATTTGCAATATACTCAGGGATGACAATGACATACTGAAACAATGTCAACAATTGCGCACACGAGGAAGTTCACTTGTGAGAAGGTTGAGTGCCTGTTCTACTGATGTAAAAGTCAAGCTTTTTAAAACTGACTGTTCCTCTACGTGTACCACTCAGCTGTGGGAGGAACTAGACTGTGGGCCGTGTGCATAAACTGCATGCTGCATTAATATGTAACAATGTATTTTAATTGCTCTTTAAGATGCCAAGACGGTGTAATGCGTCCGTAATGTTTGATGTAAGTTCCATCTCAACTTCTCTTGCCATCATACGGAACGTTGATTACCGCTTCCTGTGCAGGCTGGATGTCTCAATTAACAGCTTGATCATTACTATAATGACGATTGATATGAAATCATAGTCGAGAGTCAGGCGTCATTAGGTAAAGATGCTGTATGTGCATCACAATATCACAGCGACAGTCGGGGTCTCAAAGAGATCATGCAATAAAAATAAAAACTTGACTAGTAGAGTTTTGAATTGTGGTTGTTTTTTCTCCCTTTTTTATCGCAGAGAGTACATGTTATGGACCGTTGCCTCCAATGTATGAGTAAGAGTCTGAAATAAAAGATTGTGTATGTGGGTGTAATATATGTGCTGTTTGGTTGTCTTGCCACATCAATGTGACTCATGTGATTTTACATTTAGCACAGTTGGTCCTAAACCACTTAAAAGGGTTCATAAGCTTTTCTTCTTTAATAATATTTGCTTTCATGTAACAGACATCAACGTGTAAATAAGCTGCACGGTCTCCGCACTGGTGTTGTTCGATGTTGACGAAGTGTCAGTCGAGGAGCTGAAACCACCAACGTCCCTGGTTAGAGTTAGTAAGTTTACCATAATAATTTATTTGTAGCCCGCATTATTTTTCTTGCAGCAGCGGTTAGAACAAGCATTGGTATCACCGGAACTCATGGTGTTTAACATTTTTGATTGATTCTTGCTGATCAAGTAAGGAAAAGACAGCTTGGTTACTGTACTATGTTTTGAGCATGTTGTAGCTTATGTTTATATGAAGTTAGCTAGGTCAGGTTTGTGCATCACAGAGTTGCTGTATTGGTGCTCATATTAGATGCAACGTGTGCCAGGCCTGGTGGGAACTTTATGGGGAGGAAGGACAATGATGTGAACCTGGCCAGAACATAGTTCATACATCATTCAATTTTCACCAATTTAATGGCTGGGAAGTATATGACAAAAATCTATGCTTTTTTTTTTTTTTTGCCATTTTTTTTTCTGTTAGACGCTGTTCATGAAATTTAAAATATCAAAATGTTGACACTTTAGACTGAAAATGCTAATATGAAAAATTTAAGGTTTTATAACTGGAATGTGTTGCCTACACGCTATTGGTGCTTGGAGAGGTCCTCCCAGCTCTAAATCCTTCCGGCAACCAGCATCTTTATCGTGTAAAAATACAGGCCCATCCTATGACTTTAAGTTGCAGCACCATCTCTCCAACTTCATATTGGAGAACGTTATAAGAAAGAAATTAACAAAAAAATGTATAATCATAACAGCAAGAACAACAAAATCCCCCCCCCCCCAAAAAAGAGGGCGGCATGATGAGACCCAAAACTTGCCCCACAAGGTAACTTATAGGAAGCAAACACCATCAACAATTGGTCAAGTTACACAAAATCCCGAGAAACAATAATAAAAACATGCACGAGTGTAAGCACATGCCATACATTCTGCACGGCATGAGCGTACCGCTGGAATAGAAGGCTTCATGTGGGGAAGTATACAGAAAGTATCCTGAAGTTCCAGTATTATGTCGGTGCCATGTGGAATTCCCGGCCAGAAAATTAAGACATTGTTCTATTTCTATTACAGATGAACCCTTCAATGCAAATTGTGGCCATATTGCCCATGTTTTTCTGTAGAATATTGACATGGGATGCTTTAGCCCAAATAAGTTAAAGGGTTTTAGTGGGTAATTACTCGGATCATGTGTCGGAGGCTGTACACGTACATGTCTTTCGAAGTGGTGGCTCCTTGTCTAAGCTAAATATTTACCAAAGAAAACCCAAATAATACAAACAAAAGTGAACGTATCAGATCATGCATTAATTTGAAAAATGAAGATTTTCTCACAAATGCAGAGCTTCAATATCAGTAAAGAATACCTGTCAAAGCAGACTTAAATACCAAATTTATATGGTATAAGTTCAGGTAAGAACAATTTGACAACCCAGACCCAGTATGTACCCTTTCTAAATGGATAGTTTACCTTAGTTAAACTACCTGGTAGTGTAAAACTGAAGTAGAAACAAACTGGGGCATTATATTCAGTCCCAGTGACTATAAAGTAAACAGTTGCGGCCAGAGCACCTGTACAGACCACCTGAAATCCTGAACTGAACAAAAACTGCGACGATGGCAACCAGCACCAGATATATATATATATATATATATATATATATATATATATATATATATATATATATATATATATATATATATATATATATATATATATATATATATATATATATATATATATATATATATATATATGTGTGTGTGTGTGTGTGTGTGTGTGTGTATATACGGAGAGAAAGAGAGAGAGAGAGAGAGAGGGAGAGAGAGAGAGAGAGAGAGAGAGAGAGAGAGAGAGTATAATCCCATCCTTGTACGCTCTATAATTAATCAATCTAGTCATTGTCGATGTGTCTACACGTTTGCTTTCATTATTTACTGTTACAATGTTCGATGCATTTTTTATTTTAAAAGCGTTTAAAATCACATTTATCCATCAACAGGTTATCAGCAGGAAACAGTGAAACATGTTTCAACGGATTTTGGTTCGATGATATTAATTGCACGGAGTGATTTACTAGACGACGACTGTATGAGCAATATGACAGTGAGTCGATGTGGCAGTGCAATGAGTATGCGTGGGACGAAGGCTATGATCCAGGATATTTTAAAGGACATTTTGACACGTAAATGCTCTTTGCTTGTCTGCGACTTTTCAAGTGAACTGGTTCACATGACTATGAATAACAAAATTATCTTACAATGTCCCTGTCATTTAGAGTTTTATCATATATACTGTTTGTTTATACTGTCTGCGCTAAACACATGATGAATAAAGGTCTGAAAATAGTAACATACAACCTGAATGGGCTAACATACTTGTACGGTCAATGAACTTTTGGTACATCCGTATGAATTATGCATACAAGATATTATTTACCAGTATTTCTATGCACATAGCCTGACATGTTCGGAGCTTTTTTTTACTGCACGTACAAGACGGAGAGTTTAAGTGGGATCGCTTTTTTTTTTGCGAAAAGATATAGGGCCTTAAAGACATTCGGTACACTGGTCAAAAGAATGTAGAAATCTCTGGTTTTTGGTGTGAACCAAGATATTGGCATTTGAAACAAAATAGAAGCACAAAATTGGCATGTCATGGTGCTACTTTTGTCGCTAGGTGGCGCTACATGTAAGGACTACATAAATTTGATAGCAAACATTATATAAGTGGGTAAAAGCAAAACAAACAGATTAAGGATGCAAAAATATGCATAAAATAACTCATATGAGTGTATGCAATGTATATCAAGCCTTTTATTAACAAATATGTAGACAAAACATGCTGGAATGTGACTTAAATTCATCTCGTCTTGCAAAAATTTTTAAGTGCTCACATTTTTTTAAAAATTTGAAATAGAAAAAATATTTGCAAATCCCTGAAAAATTGTAGGGGGTTTCCAAATTATGCACTGATTTCATTGATTAACAAAAAAAAGATATCATACGGTGCTATTTTTTCCGCAATTGTACAAAGAATTCATCCATGTTGACTTAATTTGTTCTAAGTTCACAGGTACAAGGTATCCATTCATTGTCTAACTTCGATACCATATCAATATACATGTATGTAGGATAAATAAACGGCAGTACGTCGTTAATTTTATATTCCAGTCATAATATATACTTTCATAGTTTTACGGAGAATTGGCAAACATTTTAAGATTCTCTCCATAGTGCAATACAGCAATGTGGAAAAAGAGGCAAAAATAAGAATATCAAAATTATAGTTGCCTTAATACATTGTCGAATGGTAACACAGGCAGCACATTATTAAATATGCCTGTGTCACCTTTAAACGCTGTGGTATTACTGTGGTCCCCCTTCCCCCTCCCCCCTCCCCCCCCCCGTTGGGACAGCGTTTATCGTACCACATTCACAAGAAATGTAAAGTACACTGGCCAAGCCATATCGTTTTTCTGATTCTGTATTTTTTATGGACAATGTTTTTTTTACATTCCTCGCATACAAGATTATCGGCTAGTACACTTATTTCCACTATTCTGCGACCTTCGTCCCAGTTATAACTGTCAGTGTTTGCATGTGCACATGGCATTGGGGGGGGGGGGGGAGCGTGGCAGTTTCGACGGCTGCTTGGTCAGCGTTCGCTGATTGTGTACATGCGTTTTGGCCTACCACTGCCGTGCTTCGGCGTATTCTGCCTTGTTTTAAAGCATTCGGTCCCTTGTTTTGGCATTTGTAAACAAACCGCCCATTCTTTTTTTCCTTTTCACTCTTCGTAAACAATCCATATTTCTCAAACGGAACTGTGCAAAATAGGAAAAGCGAACAGCAGCTAGTGCAGGTATCGACAAATACCAGCTCTAACTGTATAGAGGCATTGAAGCATAAATGGTTGCGCATATCGCGGTGTACCGAACGTCTTTAATGTTACTGTTTTAAGAGAAAAAAATAGATTTTTGCATATGCTGTATTGAGCTGATTACGGATAAACAACCAAAATCATATGTGTTATAGTAGTCTACATGCCCACTAATGGTAACATTGCTCTATATAATGAAGTCTGAGGATATCTTTGAATTGTATTGAGTTTTCACAGATATTGTACTTTGATAACAATGGGTTAATCATGTGTGTTTTGCACATACTAATCGTGTGTCTCCATGTTCTGGAGAACCTATGTATTAGTTATCTCAATGTACTATAGAGCTATCCAGGTAAAATAAATTCGTTTAGAGTAAACTAAATAGAAGCTTCTAAATAACTGTATGGGAACGAATATATTAATACCTACAAAGAGAGAGCGAGAGAGAGAGAGAGAGAGAGAGAGAGAGAGAGAGAGAGAGAGAGAGAGAGAGAGAGAGAGAGAGAAGGAGGCTTGGCATCAATACCAAACTGCTGGTCGGCTAAAAGATCCGCCCAAACATGTTAATAGCAGATACAAGAAGCAAAAAGAAATTTAAGGAGACAGTTACGTCGAGCTCAACATATTAATAACAAAAAGTTTCATTGTGAAAAGATTCAATGAGTGGGAGCCACCAAACATGTTTTTGGAGATGAGATAAGGAATAGTACATGGGAAGGAGCTCCTCCGCGAAATTCCTCAAGAGTCGATAGCATCATTATACATGTACATGATTAAACTAAAATTATTGCCCCGGTGAGAATATGAATCATTATGATCGAGAAAATAGCCACTTTATTGAAAATACTATAGAACATATTTTGAAGAACTCCAGCAAGAATGCGGAGGACACTGATAGTAGTGATTTTTTATTCTTCCCACTTATTAGCTACGATGAAGAAGAAAAAGTGTGTTCTGAATTCAAGAATAGGAAAGCTGGGATAATGATAAGATATGGGGTGAGCGTATCAGACACTGCGCGAGTGAAATGATAGATGTGTTAGTCCATTTTTTCACAGCTATTGTAAGGTTAGACTATATACCTCAAAATTCAAGGGCTCCACATTTGTACCAATATTTAAGGGAGCTAATAAAGATCCGCATTAAAAAGATTACTATAGAAGTATCTCGTCAACCACTGTACTTTGAAATGATTGGTAAATGTTGTCATTTATAGGTCGAAATCTTGGTTGGAACTAATAGACTACCCCCATCCATTTGAATTTGCCGTTAGAGATTAGGTTTCATGTTTGAACGCTTCCTATTTAATACAAGAAGCGGTGGGTTATCTAAAAGAAAAAGGTGAAAAACTTTTTGTTGTATTCTTAGACACCCAAAAGGTTTTGATTCAGTATGGATTGATGAAATGCAATACAAAGTAAATGTCCTTGGTTTTAAAGGGAAAAGTTGTTCCCTTGTTACAATAAGATACAAGGGCGGAAAGGGATTTATAAACGTTGAGAAAATCTCCAAGTAGTTTCCATTTAAACAGGGCAAAAGACTAGGTAGAGTGTTACCTATGTCCCAATACAAAGTCTTACTGCATGATGTACTGATGACAATGGACGAAAATAATTATGGGGTGTCCATTCATAGTGCAGATGTATCGTTACCTACTATAGCAGATGATGTGACTGTGCTAGCCCCAACATATGAATTGCTACATAATATGCTCATGTCTGTTTACGAATATAGCCAAAAAAGGCATTTTGAACACAATACAAGCAAATATGCAGTGCTAGTTTTAAATGAATCCAGAAAGCAGAGATTCAGATTAAAACAAAAGACAGCACTTAAGGTTGGGCCAAATACCATCAACGAGAAAGATCACTATGTGCATGTTGGGGTGGCGTTACAGCTTGATGGCCTTACTGATTGTAGCATGAGTAGTTGTATCAGTGGATGGAGGCGTGACCTATGTGCTGCTTCAGGAATAGGCATCAGAGAAGGAGCTTTAAATCCGCTGACATGTTCTAAAATACACAAAACTCTATGCTTATCTATTACGTTGTATGGGATTGAGGTGTGGTTACTCTCTCGTCGCCACTTACATGCTTCCGTTGCTTTTCATAGACAAGCAGCCAGACTGGAACCGGGGGACCCCCCCCCCCCCCCCAAAAAAAAATGCTGCCGATGCTAGAGTGCTAAGCACTTTCGGGTGCTACAAAATGGAAGCTGTTATTGCCACTAGGGAACTAGCCCACTGTTGTAGTATTATAAGGTTACCAGCTATGTCGTGAAACAGATAACAGTGACCCACTTATATACTTACCGACATTTAAATTTGATATTTTTCTGTGACCTGCAATAAACTGCCAAAAAGAACCCTTCTGCAAAATTCCATTTATGTCATAAAACACATTCTTACATTTTCCATGTCAATATAATTTACATGTCTTGGGAAAAATAAATATATAGATTTTTCATGGGTGCAAAAGTAAAAAGCAAGGCAATGCATTGTCACATAGAGTTTCATTACCGTATTAAAAATCGTAGAATAACTTGTAATGATAGAACACCTTCGGGGTTGAACTCAATCAGTATTTACTGTGACTGCAGTTTCCGATGGTCAGAACTCCTTTGGTGATCTTTGATGGCAACTTGACTGCTCAGTGGTTTGACAGAGATCCTGCAACCTCATTTCATTCCTTTTCTGCAGAGCCATCCTAACATTCTTCCAACAGAGTAATGAATGTCCTTATACAGCTCATGCGACTATTACACTTCTCCAAGCTTGAATTGTCATTGTTAAAGGCCAGCATTTTTACCCAACATGAGTCCGTTCTGAGGTCAGCTTTGGGAGAAAATCAACAGAAAGATTCTATGCTGAGCAATGGTCGAGAACTTACACAAGTCTTTTAAGAGGAATGGAACCGTATGCCACAATGCAGTACTTGGTGCAACGTATGTGTCACAGATATCATGCCTGTGTTAATGTCCATCGAGGTCAAACACAATATAAGCTATGGACCTCTTAATTGAAATGACATAGACAAGATGCCGTACACATATAATACGACATGATGTATTATGCAGCGATGCGTTGTATCATCAGAAGCTCCAACAACATGTGACAGCGTACAATCTTATACAATGTTTCGTTCACAGACACTTTCTCAAAAATACACAAAATTAAGAGTACTGTGTGTTTCCATTGAATGTTAGTATATAATTGATCTGAACCAAGTAAAATAAAACCACGAAAACGAGACATAATATTGTAGTGTCCTATGACCTCAAAATTTATATTCCAGCATAAAGGCGAGGTGAAGTATAAAGGTGGATGACCTTGACTCTATTTCCAAGGTCACAGAGGTACTGTAATAAATTTCTTTCTGTATAATGCTAAAAATTTTGTAACGAAAAGACCTGTATATTGCACAGAATTAAAGTCCAGCGCCACGTCAAGTTTAAGATGTGGGACCTTGACGTAAATTCAAAGGTCACAAGGTCACTTTAATGAACTTGGTTTCTAAATTGTAACTCAGAATTTAAGTTATGGCTTCAATTTATTTATTGATTTATTTATTTTTCTATTTATTTATTTATTTATTTATTTGTTTGTTTGTTTGTTTGTTTGTTTGTTTGTTTGTTTGTTTGTTTGTTTGTTTGTTTGTTTGTTTGTTTATTTATTTATTTATTTATTTATCTATTTATTTATTTATCAAAATTTGCAAAGAAAAGCTTCTAAGTGTGTGCTGTGTAAAATTGAAAATATGTAACCACACAATAGGAAAGGTCAGAATTAGCTCTAAGGTGTGTATTCACCTCAATACACAACTGAATACATGAACATTTGGAGGGCAAAAGCTGTGTATTCCCATTAGTTTGTGTGTTAAAGCAACCTTAAATAAACTGGTCGCTTATGTAGCTGTGGTTGTATGATTTTTGTGAGGTATTTAGTTTTTCATCTAAATTTAATGTCTGAAATTTGGTGTTTCTACGTGTAGTAGTTTTCAAGTTATAAAGTTGCAAATTACAATGTAAAGTAATGGGAATACACAACCCCAGCCCTCCCTTTACTGCATCACCTTCTGTTAGGTAGTTCTTGAACCCTCTGTTCTTGCCCTTCCCTATTGGCGCTATTTATAGCATTTATAGCAATTCAAGACAAACTGCACAAGGCGAATGCCATGTAAGGGGCCCATCAGTTGTGAACAAATGTCCCAAATGAATACATAAATAAAGAGTTAAGAGATAATCATATCATAAGCTAAATGCAAGCAGACCTACCAAAACTACGTTCAAATTCCAGATTTCACACTGAAACTCTTTATTACTTTGATCAATACATTCTTTTTAGTTACACAAATTCAAAAGTTCGATTAAGTTATGTCGGTGCTAAAGTGTTTGACTGAGACCCAATCAATCTCTAGCACCTGGAATTTTGACCATAATGCATGCAAGGGTCAGTTTGGGGTCATGTTGGAACTTGCAAAATAGAGATATTGTGTGATACGTAACTGATATATTTTTAGTTCTGAGGTAAATCTTTTTCCGAATGACTATGTAAACAGCCCTCATATCTAGACGGCCCAGCTTTTATATAGCTGTCTGTACCCCTGATGCCAAGCAATGTAAATGACTCAAGTGCAGAGTAATTTTTCCTATTGTTTTCAAATGAGTATGTTGACTATCTATACCGCAGTTGAATACAAATCTCAGACTTTTTAAGCGAAGTCATTCTAACTTTTTTATAATTCTGTGGCAATGCAAAAATCCCAAAGCAGTGGACATTAATTCTAATGGGAGAGATTTGGATTAACTTTAAATTCAGGAAAAGATGTACTGTCCGTCCTGTTCATGGTTGACTGCCCACATCTTGTGGTCACTTTCCATGATCCTCATCTTATGGAATATAGCACGTATCAATTTAACTTCTCTATATTTTGTCAAATAAGCTTCATTTTTTTCATTTTATCGCCCCAGGGTGTCATTGCTCGATGACTTTATTATGTACTTCAGCTAGATTTGATGACGATTGCAAAATTCTTCCTATGTGCAGGGTGATACTTTTAGGAATTTTAGGTCCAATGTGATGTAATGTGATTTGTTGACTCATTTTTAGTCAAATGGCATGGGTTGCTAGGTGTCACTAACATGCACAATGGGAATGAAAGCCTGTGTGTCAAGAAAGTAAACCAACCCAGATGACCGCCTTAGGGTTGCAAACATCTTAATATCATACAAGTTCTGAGAGCATTCATATGATTCCCAAACTTTTGGAAACGGTAAGCATCCCTAGATACAAGTTATACATAGACCTCAATTACCTTACAATTGTATTAATGACTCTTCACCTAGTAGGAAAAGATGGTTTAAGGTCACAAAATAAGAGTTAGGGTAACGATATGTATAAAGTGTTTTGTGATCAGTGATAAATTGAGTATATCGTTCTGATGTATTAACATTTAAGAGGACTGTGGTACCTTTGGAATTCTTTTTTTAAAGTTAATTTGAGTGAAAATGATGAATCTTACAGATGGATTTGTAATACTAACGATAATTAAACAGATTTGGGGGATGAAATTGCATTAAAACACCACGGATAGTGCCTGAACCAGTGTCAGGCACTATCCATAACTCTCAACACACTTTAGGTGATATGTTTGAGCACTAATTTGACGGTCCTTTACTGAATAATTAAGGACGAAAATTATATGGGTTCTCTTGCAGGCTCATTGAGTGTTCATACTTGTTATCAGGCGGGTAAATCATATCTGTGCCGATGAAGCTCGGCCCATGGGGCGACATACATGCTGGGAGGAAGGGAGGGAGGGAGAGAGAGAGAGAGAGAGAGAGAGAGAGAGAGAGAGAGAGAGAGAGAGAGAGAGAGAGAGAGAGAGAGAGAGAGAGAGAGAGAGAGAGAGAGCATGTACTTGTACCGTAACTTCAAATCTTGACCCGGTCATGATTCAGCTCGTCGTGCCCCAGGATCTAAAGTTTGTATTGATCTTTCGGGAAAATATTTCACCGCTCCTTACATTATACTACTTGACTTTTTTCGTGACAGGTTTATAATATCAGAAGTACATAAAAAATATCCCAGTGACACTTTCACAGAATTCCATAAAAAGATAGAGATTTCAGAGAGGGTATATAACCGGTGAGTCAAAATTAATGATTGTGACTATACAGAGAAGAGTGGCGCTCTTGATGTGTGTACCTATACAGTGGAGACTACAGGTTATATATTATAAAGTTCTACTTTAACAAATATTGACTTCGTCAACATTTTCTTTGGACCAGTATTTCGAAATAATGCTGAGTGATGTTCTTTCAAACCTCAGATCAGCTGGGATTCAAGGAAGCTTCCTGATTTGAATTAAATTGTTCCAATAACCTACATAGGTATTCCATATTATAACACCTCACCACTGGCAATGCCAAAATAATCCACATGAATGACACGCAAGCCCAATACTGTTATAATGAGTAAATTGATCTGACTTAAAAGGGGCACGCGCACTCATTATTTTTTTTAAGCATTTCTAAATATTAAGGTATTTAAATACCACTTTGAGTGATTTGACTTTGACCAATTATTAAAGATTAATTCCGGTAGTGCCAGATATGGTCACTGGAGTGCACAATTGCATTTTGCTAAATTCCAGTTACACTTGGCTATGACGAGTTGCCTCTGAGCTGGTCGAATTACAGTAAGCAAAGTCGAACAGTTCCAAACAAAAGTCATGATATACAATAATTAAGGACACTTCAGACACCAAAAACCTTTGCATGGTCGATTTTGAAATTTTAACGGTTTTTACAAGATGAATGTCCTTTCTGTTAGTTGTCAAAATTTCGAGCTTTTAACTAAAGTAGAAATATGAGAAAAACGCCAAAAACCACACAGGTATGTGGACATCCCAACGTCCATGTGTCATTCTTTTGGTTTTCAGCCGCCAAACGGAACAATGCCACCCGTCAATCATACTTAACAGCATGTCACGTGGCTGCAGGTAGCAACGGCCCATGGCACAAAGACAGTGGTATCAGGGCGGCAATGCGAAATAAGGTAGCATGCCGAAAGTATGCTTGCGGGCAGGGAAAAGATGCAAACATGGTAACATATCATAGCCTTAGTGGTTTACTTTATAGTTATCTTGCTTGTTTTGCGTTCTAATGAAGGGAGACTTTAAATGTTCAAGAGGAGCGGGAATCGTCAGACGATGTCCCTTCAAACTTCAAAGGCCGTGCCGCGATGGATTACCCCAGTGGTCCTTCACACCAAAGACAGGCGGGGGAAAAAACTCACACCCTAATCAACGATACCCACGCACATAATAATACTGTATCGGAACCCAGGGATGAGGAAATAAAAGTACAAATAAACACATTGAAATAAGCATAAACGTGAACACAAGAGAAAACACACAAACTAGCGTTACAAAGCTCAGGTTGGAAAGAGAAATGAAACTCATTGAGAAAATAACTACAAAATAATGACAAGCTGACTAAGTAAAGTGTAAAGACAAGTCTAACAAGCTAACTACATAAAGTATACAGATACGAGACGAGTAAATACAATAAAACACAATCCCTAAAACGGGGTGAAGAGGTAGGGGGGCGGAAGACCAAACCCGCCATCCGTGCACTGACCATGAGCGGCCGCAGGCCGCCCCACCGAAGCAAGGCAAGGCAACACAACTTTCGTTGCCAGGGTAGAGGTCACGGGGCCGGAAGGGCCGCCTCCATGACGTCACACTTTGAAACCAGACTGTCGCTATCGCCGTTTGACAGATCGCTGAATAATGTTTTCCGTAATTCAAAGGCTCTTTTATTCATGTGATTGGCCAAGAATTGATTGACAACCTCCCCAAATGTTCAGGGACGATATTTGCTACGTTTTGTACAAATATCAACTCAACTTGAGCAAATGGTATTGTTTGAGAGGCAAATGATCAACATCAAAGGCCTTTGAAGCTTGTTTTCTCAGAAAGGATAATAGGACGAGAGCCCCACCTAAGAATGGTTATTCCAAGAAAACGGCTGGGAGAAATTTAATCCGGTTAACGGCTTTTGATTATTTAATGTCTGAACTGCAAAAACAATTCAGCGATTTTCTAAATTTTGCTTCGTTCTTTTTCTATGAAATGAAGAAAACGAACATCTTGAAAATCAAAGGGAAAATTGAAACGTCAAACTTTGAGGATGGATAACAGAAAAACGAAACCAAACATAAAATATCGCAGGATCGTTTTTTGTTGCCAATATCTCAGGATTAAGATCCAAGTGTAATTATGATTTTATCACAAATAATTAGTGACTTATATCGACATTTATGGGGTGGATGCTTTGCGGTCAACTTTCAACTGTTTATTCAACAATTAACATCACAGACACCCAAATACGGAACATATAAATTCTTTGGAGTATGACGAGTACACACATATATGATATGTTATTCTAACGCAAATACATTTTGAGCTAGGATTGACTAAAGTGGGATTTATTTTTGGTGTCTTACCTGTCCTTAAGGAAAGAAATGATCAGAAAAGGAACTAAGAAGGACCCACGTGTTTGTAAAATAGAATGTATGATTTCCTGACATACTGATGATATTGTTAATGCCTGTATCTGAGAAATGTGGAGATGATGTAACACTGGACTGATTCGGTGCAGTAAGATATGAATGGAAAATACATACCTACAAACACGCACACACACAGACACACACACACACAATGTAGATCGAAACGAAATAGAAGGGCAACTATATAACATTTATATATGAAATCCAAATGTGAAATGTATTGAAAATTGCTATTCCATTTTTTACAATCAATGTAGGTCGTATTACAGTAATTTATCAGCTGGACATTGCAAAATATTGCAAATCAATTATTGGCCAATCACCTGAATAAAAGAACCTTTGACGTACGGAAAGCATCATTCAGCGATCAGTCAAACGGCAACAACCACAATCGGTTTCAAAGCCTGACCTCATGGAGGCGGCCCTTCGGGTCCCTTGACCTCAAGCCTGGCAATGAAACTTGTGTTGCCTTGCTTCGGTTGGGCGGCCTACGGCCGTCCGTGGACGGGTGGCGGGTTTGGTCTTCCTCCCCCTACCTCTTCATCCCGTTTTTAGGGATAACTTTTTGTTGTATTTATTCCTATCTGTATGCTTTATGTTGTCAGCTTGTTAGACTTGTCAGTACACGTTATTTAGTAAGCTTGTCATTATTTTGTAGTGATTTTTTCAATGAGTTTCATTTCTCTTTCCAACCCGAGTTTTGTATCGCTATTTTGTGTCTTTTTCTTATGTTCACGTTTATTTCCATGATGTGTTCACCTAAGCTACCATGAATATTGAGTTTTTACCCTCATTTCTCTTCTCCCTACCCAAGCCCAAAGCTCTTTGAAGCCAGACGCTGATCACTGCACACACAATCTCAGCCAGTTTGTTTGTCACCTTCTCTCAATATCTTAATTACTAGAACAGCTCTTTGTGTCCAGTTTTCTTTGTCATAATACAGAATGGATGCATTATTTCACTTTTTGTCATCCAGTTTTCATGATGAATGTGTCAATTTAATAAAGCATTTTCTGAAAATTAACATGATTATCACATTTCTGTTTAAATGTGAAAAGAACAGTTACTGGATAACGCTAAGTACAGCCCCCAAAGCACTGACTTCTGCACGTTTTGAACGTTCGGGGGGATTTCTGTGTCACTTCAACTTACAAGGCCTACTTTTGCTTTCGAAACGTTCCTGTTTCTATACATTGTTACGCCTATTTCCTGTTGTACTGACAGGCCTACTTCTTAATTTCCAGAGGTAGCCATGCAATTGGGAAGTGTGCAGTTTCACTGCCAGCAGACTCAGTCGGTGGCCCAAATTTTTCATTGGTTTATAGATCACTATCCAACAGGGGACCACCAGGTGTCACTGTTAATATAATCGATTGTAATTGCTTCATTATTGTAAAGCCACATAAAAGAATTTATATTAAACTTCCGAAATTATTTTAGATATTTTCTTCATCATGTATTCGATGTTTTCCCATAAAGAATACACATAATGGACATAATGGAATCAAAGCGAAACTTGCACGGATTTTCAGGGGGAGGGGAAGATAATGTTACAATGGCGGGGTCCGATTTGGCTACTCGGGCGAGGTAAAATACACCAGGCTGCAACAATGCAAACATGATATATATATATATATATATATATATATATATATATATATATATATATATATATATATATATATATATATATATATATATATATATATATATATATATATATGCGTGTGTGTGTGTGTGTGTGTGTGTGTGTGTGTGTGAAAATACATGTAGGCGTAATTATGGCCATAAATGAAATGACAGGGTATAGTATTCATGGCAGCTTCTTTGGAATCCTGTAAGAGCAATTCAATTTGGCCCCTGTTCGGGTGCTTGTTTTTGTGTGTATACCAAGCAGCCATCAGTTATGGGGTTAGGGCAGTAAATTCAATAGCCTTCAGAACATGGCGATTGTCGTGTTGCCGTGCGGTTGGCTAGCAAGTCAGCAGCATTACCACTCCTCAGGGTAGATTTGGCTGTATACAACATGGTATATAAGTAGTTAAATTGTCTCGGTTGTGCTGGGTGACGGTCACTGAGCCTTATTCTCCCGGAAAATCGCCGGAAGAATGCGGGTCAGTGAACATCACCCAGAACACGGAGGCAACTTAACTACTTAAGGTGGAGGGTCTGAAGCTGCATCTTAAGATAACCTCTAATCACTCTTTCATATTTTTGGATAGTCTGATACTTAAACTACATACTCCCCAAAACTCATATATGTGAACATGAAATTTATATGAGATAATTGGTCTCAAATCTTTTGTTTACAATGAAAAGTTTAAACAGTGCCGGACACATGGCTTTGTTTGCATGGGCATGATAATGAACCATGTCATTGTTTGCACAGTCAGTAGTCAATGACCGCTGGAAACCAATTGAGCTATTGACAAGGGTCACTCACAGGAAACCATTAGCCGTGGAGAGAAGAATGGGCCGTTCAGACTAATCACTGCCATTGTTCTGATCACTTTGAAATTTTTTATTGATGTAAAAACAAATTAGCATAATCCACTAACTGGTCCCCAAATATGGAAAGCCGCAAATGAACCCACACCCAAACAAGCCAAGTGTGGTGTTCCCAAGTTAAAAAAGTCGAGGTTAAAGCCACAAAATATACTTTTGTTTAAAGACAACGTCACAGAGGTAAAGTTTCACGTTTATCCCACACAATAATTAAAACACGGGACAGAAGAAATCAGTATGTTTCATATAACAGCCATAAATGCGTAAGAATTGGCAGCTTTTTCTTTCAATGCAATTTTCTCGGAACTGTTTTTTGCTCAACCTCTGCAATTTGTATCTCGCCTCACAAAGATAAAAATGGCTCTATAACATTAAAATCAACGGACATTAAACGAAACATATCATATCCAGGAACGGTTACCAAGATTTTTTTTTTCTGACAACCCCTTCCGTGATTTTTGGAGCAATTTATAGAAGGAAAATAAACAACCTGTCAGGACTAAATTAAAAAATTTATAACTTTTTATTTATGCTATTTCATGGGTAACCATTGAATTCGATCCTGGACATGGGTATATATTTTAAATTTCTTCTGATTTCAAACGGAAAAAAAAATGTTTGACTTTTGCGCGAAAAATATGAAAATCCTACCAAGTCAGAAAGAATACTACAACATCTCAAAAAATTCCAATCCTGCAAAAAAAAAAAAAAAAAATAATAATAATAATAAAACAAAATTTAAAAAAAATGGATACAAATCTATAGATATGTAGTAATCAGAAAATATATAGGTTAAATGTACTTGTGAAAAGATAAATGGGTAATTGCGATCAAAAGTTGCCAGTCTCACTTCGCACTAGCTTCACAGCTTCCCCTTAAATATATATACGCTTGACATAAACAGTCTCTGCTGCTGTCGAGGTGATGGTGTGGCATATGGTGACTTCTGCCAGAAAGATTTCTTGTTTCTCCAAAGCAGAGTAAAGTAAGAGTAAATTATTTACCTCATCTGTTAGAGAAACGAAAGTATAGAATGTCTCTGATCTGCCGTCCATCTATTCGTATGAATATGAGAATGAATCTCGTGTTGGTCTCTACCAGCATTGTTCTACACGTTATGTGCTAGTGATTTTTGAGATATTTTGAAAAGAAATATATTAAAAACTTCCCCCTTAGCCGCTATGCCGATCGCTTTGAAAGTAGGCTACGTAAGGCGACTTATGCACAACCCTAGGCCTGAATTGTCTGACCAGGTGGCACTTCACATGGTTTATAAGTTTTATGAATTTTACATGTTTTACTTCATCAGATTTTTTGTTTAAATGAGTTTGTAACGTAATTTACCTTCCATTTTTGTCCGTCAGCATTTACATTTTGTCTTCTTCAAAACCGTTGCCCAGATCCTCTTAAAACTACATGGAGATGAGCTATACTCGTCATATGCCAAATTTGTTCAAGTAGTCGGTGTTCAGTGTTTATATGTTTTCATGAATTATTTTATTTGCAGTTTGGCAATTCAACAAGTCTCCAAAACTAGCTAGCCATGTGTTTTGAAGCTGCCCAAAGACCCTTGTCAATAGCCCTAAATCTTTGTTTGTTCAACAGAGGGCCCTGCAATTTGTTGAACAATTTATGAATTGTTGTTTACTTTTACAATATGTGATGGCTTCTTATGAACCGAAACGTAGATTCTTCTTCAAACTTGGCAGATATATGAGTGAGTTTCCAGCATCTTTGTTTATTACATGCGATTACCATCACTCTTTTATTTTCAGGATTTTTTTTTTTTTCTTTTTCCTTTTTTTTTAATTTTTTTTTTTTAACTACGTATTGAAAAAGAAATTCATATTAACATGATCAGTATAGAGATAGCAGCCCAAATATATTAATTTGTGTGTGTTTTTAACTTGTTGATAATGTGCACTTCAAACCAGGTTGGAACGAAAAATGGCTGGGTCTGCTAAGTTGTTTTTAAAAGCCTGCGGTCCATATATGTTTCAATATTTTGTAATTTTCAATTTTACGGGAAAATGTAAAAACACTATCTCGAAAACCACATTTTTTTTAAAAATTATTTACCGGTAGGTGTGTACCTGTGCATCTGAACTTCTTTATGGCAGGCCAACTCTGCATGGCAAGAGTTTCTTTTGTTAATATTGTGTGGCCAGTTATCATTCTTGTTAAATGAACAGCAAAGTCCGTTAAAGTACCCCTAAGATATTGAGATTGTTTATAAACATATCAACTAGACATTTAAACTTTTTATGCCAGCTAGCCTTTGCGAAGTAGTATTGGCAGGGCACTGCTTTTGACTTTTGAATTGTATATCTCTGTGTCCACGCACATACCCGTGTCAACATAAGAAACAAATTGCTGCATTAAGCAAATTGCTGTATGAAACATAATTACAAACATGATTATCCTTTTCAAATACAGATATCTTTACAAAATTTGAAATGCAATTACACTTCCCTATAATGGCAATGGATGGAATTCAGTTAATGAAGGTCAGTCGTCTGTAAATACTAGATTTGTCCAGACACTTGAGTGGTCTTAACGGAGCTACTTGACTGTATGACTCGGTAGCACACGTATTGATTCTACCATATATATGTATATATATATATATATATATATATATATATACATATATATATATATAAAATGATAATTATCTTCACTAGAAAAAGATATTCCCATCTAAATACTTGTGTATCTTTATATCTAATGGCACGTGATTTTTTGAGTTTCCCTGCTTTAGATTGTCATAGAGGCAAGCTATATTTAAGGTAATGAATTGAAAAAAAGCGTCACGGGACAACAAACATCACACAGAAATGAATGTAAAGGTATGGAAATATTCAACAGATGTCAGCTTTACAGTTCTTTATAGATGGGTATCGCACATAGTTGTTAACTATGACAAGGGTTCAATTCTCAACTAGGTTCTGTTTGACACTTCACAAGTTGACAAAGTGAGTGGTTTTATACTTCCCGCCCCTGTTTAAGTTTGCGGGTAGGAATTCATAAATGGCAAAGGGCAAGTTGGCAAGTGTGTTGCAAAGGAGAAAGTACAAAGAATTGTGTTGTGTCTTTTTTACCAGATTTGGTTGGACATTTTGAAAGGTTTTTTTTCAATCGCATGTGATGTATAGATTGAAATATGTGACTGTACAATTGGTGCTACTGAGGACAAACCAACACAAATTGATGCAAGCTTAATGAACAGCAACAGGTCTGTGACCCATATGAAGTGTTAGATGACCTCTAAACGACCTCAAACTGAGTGAATTATTAAACGTTGGTAACCAAAGGCCTTCAGCCAATCAGGGTATAGAAAGGCAGGCATATATGAGATGTCCAACTGAAATTTACGATTGAACAGTCTGTGCCTGCCTGCGGCTTTTGCAGGTGAGAAAATACTGGCACAATAAGTAGAATTGTAAACAAATGATCTCTTATCGCAAAATAGAATCAACTGCACTACTCTTCCAGGAAGGAGTAACTGCAGGCGCATCCACCAACCTCGTATTGCCCTTGACCTCAGTCTAATGGCTTGGGTTAAGGGCAATATTTGATGCATGGATGCGCCTGCAATGACTCATTGGCGAGAAGTGAAGTTTATATCAATTGGTTGGCCAAACATGTCGCTTTATTAACACAGGTCATAGTGCATCATAGTGAAAGCAGGTAAATACAAAGGATGCGTCGGTATGACGGATGTGATGCAATGGGCCATGTATTTCAAGATCTGTTAACCCAAATAATTACAGAAAACATCACAAATATTGCGAAATAATCATGGCAGCATCATGATACAGTACGAACCCTGCACCAAGGCTGAATTTTAATTCCTGTAAGCTTGAATTAGATCCACTTATTGCATGCATCCATTTTACACTGGAATCAGTGATAAAACCCTACCAATATACTTTTAATTGTCATTACATCATTCAAAAAAAAAAAAAAAAAAATCAGTCAATCCACACAAGTGCGGATAGGTTTGAAGCAGATTGCATGAAACTTTCGCCCCTGTAGGTTTGGAGATCATGCTTGCGTGCACAATGCTTGAACATGCTGAAACTCACAAAGCATACATACTGTAGGATACTCTGGTGACATATGCTGCTCAGTTCTAATATTGCACATTTCATGATGGAGGCTGAAGACAGCCTTCATACATGAAGAGGTCGGATTTTATGTACCTTTGTATACATCAAATAATAAGCAAGTGATTGAAGTGCAGGTTCCTTTTTCCTTTACCCAAAGTTGTATAATGGCCAATATTGTTGCCCTTGAATATAAATCTCAGACCTCACAACCTCAATCGTTCCAGCTGTTCACCCTTCCGGGCACGGCCGAAAAGCTATACCAATGGACAGCAATCAAAATCGGTTAAAACTGTTATCCCAAAACGTAAGGTGATACTTGTTCATGAGCAACTCACATTTGATTTCGAGGCAAGATAGAAGGTACACATATGCAACAATAACGACCTTCAATAGAACTCAGTTACTTGAATCTGAATAGCCATTTCACTGTTATGTGCTGAAAAGCACTTTCGGACAAGACAAATATGCCTAGACTTATACAGCCGACAGTGAATGATATTTCCAAATGAAAGGTTGATGAGATATAGATTGTGCATCTAATCGGTAACTGTGGATCAGGAAGTATCCTACATCATGCACCTTGATCCTCTCAAGACCTAAATCTGTCACTTTTACTGTCACATTTTAAAAATAAAATTAGACTAGAAAAAGCTGATTTTCCAACAGAAAATCAAATGTCTCCCCGTGCGCCCTAACGATTGTCACCCTTATTTTTGTATATAGGCATACCGATTCCAATGATCTACAGATATGATGAAGATACACTCTTTATTGACATTTCAAAACGTTGATTTTTCACGAAATGCCCACGTGACCTTGAAAAATAGGTCAAGTTGATACATTTGCAGTAACAAGCAAGGCCTTACAGAAGTCTTACATAGAAACATAATCATACAAAATGTCAACCTCTTTAAGACAAATCTTTCTCGAGTGCATCTGCGATGATTTTTCAAAAGTGCCCATGTGACCTTGAAAACAGGTCAAGGTCATACATCTACAATCCCAACCTAGTTGGTATTATGGAACATAAACAAGCAAAATTCCAACCTCTTACGTCAAATCCTTGCAGCGTTGTTGCATAGATGACATTTCCACGGGACCTTGAAAAACATGTCAAGATCACCCATCTGCAATCCCAAGCAATATATATAGGAACATCTAAACAACACATATTTGAATATCATTTTGCAAATAGGGAATAATGTTGTCTATTTTTAAAGTGGCTGTCAATTTCGGCAAAGGTATCAGTCGATACCCACCTCCTCTGTTTAGTCTTTACATCTTTGTTAGTTTTTAAATTGACATTAAAGTAGTCACATAGTTAGCATAAGAAAAAAAAACACATACACACACAAATAAAAAAAAAGAAAGAAAGAAAAGATAAAAACAAGAATAAAATAGCCCATACACATTTTCAGATACAGGTTTGGTTTCGTCGAAAGGACAAAGCAAATTGTTAGCAACAAAACAGTGTATCGAACTTACAATAAAATGTTTAGTTGAAATTTTAAAGCTTTTTTTACATTTGATTTATTTTTGTTTAATTTATATAAAATTCAATTATCTTAAAAAAAAATACCGAAGCCCTTTTTAAAAAAATCTGAGATACGGTATTTTAAGCACAGGTATAAGCTTTAATATGACATTACAGGCTAACTTGCATATTAACTTTGGCATTTGCTGTTTTTATTTACACGTACATTTTGCAAATTCGAATTAGACTTAAATTCAAATGATGAGAAATGGTTAAATCTTAAATTCAATATTAAATTTCATTTAAAAGAAAAATGTTTTCTTTCAGAAAATATCTGTTTTCGTTAGCGTTGCATGAAAAACGAATGCAATAATTGCACATTTCTACATGAAAGTCACAGAGTATACTAGCCCCTTAACTGGAGCAAAAGGCATAGATTCAAGAATTACGTAAGATCAACATTCATCAATTATATCAATATGAATAGATAAATTACACTCCTGACTGCAGACAGGCGGGCACACATAACACGCAACTGGTATTTTTAAACCGGTTTTAAAGATTTGCCAAATATAGGTTTTGTAGAAAATAAATACCAATACCAATATAATCTATATTTAACCATATCACATCAAAACAGTTTCCATTTTTAGAAATAAAATCTACGTTACATACCTCTGTTTAGTCTAATAGCGATGACATGCTTGATTACCTGTGGAAATAGGTTACACGATTTAGCAAACGCGTGGATTGTGGATAATATCAATTATCAATAATACGACGCGAAAAAGATGAGGTGTGATTTTGGTAGTAAATGAAACAAGGCATATATTCATTCGTGTTTTTTTTTCATGTGGAAACATCAATGTAGCTCTGTAAAGTCTAACTATGATTTCATATGACCTGCAATTTACCCTAAAGGGACACTGAAATGCATAGGGATAAATTAAGTAACCTTTTGCAAAGAGTCCTGGCTTGGAAAATCCTATAGTAAGATATATTTAAGATGTCTTTCCGTCAGAAATACTGTGCATTCTAGGTAAAAAAGGGATAAAATTTGAACTTTTTATGCTGAACATGGAAAAGCTACAATACAAAAATAAATATGTCAACATTTCACGCTCAAATTGCAGGTGCAATTCTGATCATTGTAAAACCCGACCGATGGCTCTGTTAGAGACAGCGATGGTATACTTGTGCGAGCCAAGGTTTCTTCTTGGCTTGGTGGCCATCACCCTACCACTGTATGTACTCTTCTGCCGTAAAAACCGGAAGTGGCCAAAGGGGCCACGGCCCCTTCCAATCTTTGGAAACAAACTTGGTAAGTGTATACACTCTCTTATTGCAGAAGGTCAGAAGGCATGCATTTTCACATGGACTTGATATGGCCTGGTACAAGGAAAACAGTTCTCATTTCTGTGTTAAATGCAAGTGAGGAAGAATAACAAATTATCTATCAAAACATAATAGCTGAGGACTTGGACGGTCTTTCCAGTTTTTAAATGTAATTTATGTAGGGCCAGTATTCACCGGCACTTACGATGAGCAAGCGACGCACGGAGCAAATGTACTCGCCAAAAACGATAAACGTTGGTATTGAAACCAATCCATGTGTCCTTCTTTGTGTCCTTAGAAACAACTGAAGCTTTCAACCCGTGGGCTACCCGTAGACCTTGCCAAGAAATATGGGTGTTGGGTGACACACACACACAAATAACTCGGGCTTGCAACCTATGGGCTATCCCCAACCATTTGTCAGGCCTGTGGGTGATACTGCCTGACCATATACCAATGAGAACTTGCTGATGAAATGTTTAAGCAGAGATGACCAACTGACTAATCATACGTATTGTCAAGATATTGTCAGAAGTTTATCACACTAACCAGGAAAATGTATCATATTGTATGCACATTGGACCATATTTGCTATACACTCTTAAAGTGTGTAACTGCATGTATCCGATTTGTATTATCGGGTTACTTATTTTTTTGCCACAAAGATAAAATTTGATCTGTGAAAGATTCTTTAAACTTGATGGCATTTACCTGAGTGCCATTCAGTATTGTAGCCCCCCCCCCCCCCAAGAAAAAAATTCATGGGGAAAAGCTAATTTTTAAATGAAACAGATCCAATGGGAGCTGATCCATGCCATGATAGAAGCAATGGATGGTTGACTCGTATATTGATTGGGGTGGTGTGAAATACTGTTACAGCGCAATACATGTACATAAATAGCTATTTGCACATGTAACCTGACACATTGTGTACCACTGATAAATCTGATTTTGAGTTGTTAGTAAATTGTTGCTCCATTGCGCATATACAATGGCCTGGTCAATGACATACAATTTATTATAAGAACAATATACATTAATGATATAATGGCTTGTTACACTTTTACATTTTACACAGAAAATACGACTTTTCTCCCAACTGTCATTTTCTCGTACCAGACTTCTTCTAATTTCAGATCATATAAACTAAATATTTACTAAAGGTATACATTCAGATTACACAATTAAAATGGTAAAATAATGGAATTGCTGTAAGTGTCGCAAAATTGAATTTTGATTGCTTAATTTGAAATATCCAATTTTACCTGTTTTTGCGAAAAGCCCCCCCCCCCCCAAAAAAAAAAAAACAAACAAAGAAACAAACAAACAAAGAAACATGAAACATAGACGACATCCCCAAACAAACAAGCGAAGCCAAAGGAAAAAAGGAAAAAAAAAAAAAAAAAGGGGGGGGGGGGGGACACACACACAGCGGAAATTAAAAAACCCTTGGAATAATATTTTATTATAGAAACTGAAAGACTGCACTTCTAGCAGCAAAAGCATGTTATAGATTTTAGACAAGGACTTGGGTTCAAAATTTATAAACTAAGATTTTATATTCACTACCAGAATCAAACTTGATGTTATGTTTTCTGTCAGGAATTACATACTTTTAGGGTATTAGGTGATAAAGATAGACGAAATTTGAACATTTATACATGAAAGTCATAAAGTATATCACACCCTTCTGAGTTATGCAGTTAATCACATGTATTAGTGAATGTAGACAAAGTCCAGATTAGTGTATAAGTGGGCAATATTGAGGTAGAAAAAAATCAAGATTAATGTGTGAGTGGGAGATGCTGCAGTAATTTCTGATCTTCACTTTGACAACTAGATATCGTGTAACACCAAACAGATTTGCCTCTAAGGGTTATATTTTAACATATGCAATTAAGGCCCATATTCTCATACGTCAAACGTAAAAAGAATCTGTTCATATACCTGTCTTTGTGTACATGCATAAATACGTACAGAGAAACGTACACACATATAAGCATTCATACATCTAAACATGCATCCACTCACAAGTACACACAGAGATCAAATGCACATCAAAGTGACGTACAGTATCTAATACCAAACGTAAATGCTCCTGTTCGACCAATTTCCTATACACCTGCTTGTGCAATCTTAACTGCATACATATGTTTGCACAAAAGAACCAGTACATATGCATAGAAGCCTCTATACTCCCAAACCTACATGCGTACATCCATCCATACATACATACATAGATTACATACACATATAATTTCCGTTAATAGAACACTAAAATGCTAATATTTTGTTAGTTTACATGCAGTGGCGTGTTTGACGACTCAGGTTAAATGTAAGTGTAACCCTGCACCATATTACCATGTATATACATATATATATATATATATATATATATATATATATATATATATATATATATATATATATATATATATATATATATATATATATATATATATATATATATATATATATATATATATATATATATATCACATGAACATCAAACCACACCCAGTTCAATACTTTCTTGTATATATTGAATGAATTTTGGAAAAAAAAGTTCTAGCAATTTAAATCATGTTTTTTACATGATTCAAAATTTGAACCTTCGCCCTCGTCAAGGCTATAATACATGGGGCGGTTCTGGCTCTTGTGTTCATGCTATTGGCCATTGCATATCGCAGGAACATTATAGAAAAACGGCATAATTCCAAATTATTGTATTTAGGGACATCCTGAATTTAAATCTTTACTGTGATATTCTACATGTTGGTTGCACTTCTTTAATAATTGTACCAGTCTTAATAGGAGTACATCAGATGCCAATTGGAGTACAGACAAGATCACTGCTCTATTCCCTAAGGTTGACTTATGCTAATTAATCTGATAAGCATGGTCACTAATTTCCCTTGGCAAGGCATCATAGGGGTTGTGCCCCATCTTGAACACAAAATGCCTTGTTCTCACGGACTGAGGTACTTTTTTGCATCGTTAGTTTAACAGTGCGGCAGAAATATGGGAGATATATAATGAATGTATATTGAATGTTTTTTGGCCTTACTTTTAAATGAATGCCACCAAGATGTATGACTGGGGCTAGGTTGGGCGTCAAAGTTTAACATTGGAACGCCACTCTAAAAGACATGAAGACATGCTGCCGCTAAAGGAATTTCTTCATTATAAAAGAATGATAGGTTTATAACTGTCAACTGATTTCTGTATATTGCATTTTGCACTCATAAATATTATTTACACAAAAATCAGTTCTAATTGCTTAACTAAATTATAAACATATCCACCCTTATATAATTCATGATCTTCAAATTTATCAAAATATAGCAAATACAACGATGGTAAGTTTGTTTTATGTTCTTTAAACCATTATCAGCTAAATCAGGCCGAAATCTCTTCCGTTTCTATCCAAAAGACTGGTTTTGGTACAAGAATTTGTACGTCATTATTGTTGTTATTATCACCATCATCATCATTATCATTGTCATTATTATCACTTTTGTTATACTTATCCATGTTATGTTCATTTTAGCCCTCCGTGGAATGCCACCTGCATTTGTGAAGATGGCCGACTGGGCCAAGCAGTATGGAGACGTGATGTGTGTGAAACAGGGTACATATACATTGTTATGTAAAAAAAAAAAAAAATAAAGGTCGAGATCAAAAGTCTAGATAGTTTATAGAAGAAGAAGGGCTATCATGCTATCTATAATCTTTCAATTTGTCAAAACACATACACAAAGCATTATTAGGAAAATAAGCTAATGAAAATAGTCTTACAAGTGAATTTATGTGATCAATTTGATTTTCGTGCCTCCCTCTCTCTTTCTCTATCGTGTTATATATATATATATATATTCGTGCCTCCCTCTCTCTTTCTCTATAGTGTTATATATATATATATATATATATATATATATATATATATATATATATATATATATATATATGGCAAACTGTGCGTTGCAATTTAAGAATTACACGTAAGCAGTAATTTATGGGGTTGTTCAATGTAAAATGTAAGTTCCAAGAAAATACTCAGTGGATCAGGGATAGCTATGGAACTGTTTTAACGCTATATCTTTATTGACTATGTTTTGAAATATTTACCACAGGTTTGACGCCCGTTATAGTTCTCAGCAGTATTGACAGCGTACGTGAGGCATTTATTCACAAGGGAAACGAATTTGCTGGCAGATCAAATTCATTTACCGGTAATTTTTTAAGTGGTTGAGTCACTGAACGAACGATGTAATATGTAAAATCTAGTAAACCTTGCGGCACTCCATGGCATGCCAAAAGAACAACCATAAGCTAGCATACCCCGGGTAAGTGGAGTAAGATAGTTCAATACATGGTCGTAATGTCTTTTCTTGTTACCTGATTAGTTAATTTATGGATTGGAGAGTTAGGTCATGGTGACCTAAATACAACCCCAAAATAGTTCTTATCCAAATTCATAACCCTGCCATATTTCATAAAATGTTGTTAAGGACTCTGTTAGTTAACCCATGGAGACCAATTTCACAAATGTGACCCTGTAACCTTGATAAATATTTTTAACTCGTTGAGTGCCAAATTTTGGACTGAGTCAACAGCTTTTCTCGGTGCGCATTAGTAAAATGCGCCAATGCGCGCCAAAGAAAACTGTTTGTCTGGGATATTCTCTCTGAAACTATAGGCATACTGCTACTCGAATGAAAGGTCGTTTGACGAGGAATACGAGTCTGTGATCCTCACGATAATTTCCACTTGTTTGACGTAGGTTCTGTTTGGCACTGAAAGAGCTAAACCAATCACATATAATCCTGACATGGAATTTATATACGTCATCGTATAGGTTTTCATCAAGTTTTGTCAAGCTCTTCAGGGGTTTTTGCATTGAAACTGATTTCACGAAAGTGGCCTTGTGACCTTAGGAATTAGGCGAAGGTCACTTAGGTAAAATCCTCACCGAGGAACATAAGTGGACAAAGTTCCACGAGGTTTTTTTGAGTTCTGCATGTCTCGTTGCACGGGAACCAAACGCGTTCGACAGCAAAAACAAAAACAAGTAGCACAATAACTTGCCCACGATTGGCATTGTATACATCTAGGATAATAGTGTGAGACGGCTGACTGATATTGTTTAGGACCCTGTGAAAATCTTGCGCATTGTCCACATTTGTGGATCTGTGCAGAACTGTCTCTGTGCATTTTTGAATTTAAAAACTTTTTTTGTTGTCATAAAAGTAACAATGGGCACAATGCGCAATTTTAGAGAAATATGGATGAGCCACGTCGTGACTTTTTGCACCACTTCGGGTCGGGAAGCCACTGCATATGTTTTTGACCATTGCACCCAATTGCAAAATGATGATGGTGACTTTCTGACGTAGCACACCTCAAAGTACATTTAGACTGAGTCTACGAAGTTAAGATTTGTATATGGGAAGTGGAGAAGGTGGGGAGCTTGAGCAGTTGATGCATATAATTCTCTTACCGCCATTGGTCTATTTGTATTTCTGTGTAAAGATAAATGGTTATCACCTGCATTCAAGACTGCGAAAACTGACTGGTAATCATATTTTGTCTGCTTGTATACGTTTACTTAATCTTAACAGTAATGAAACACTACGTTGGTGATGACCGTATATGAAACTTATCGAAATTACATGTCCTAGGTCATTGGCTATCGTAGCCCTCAATTCGCATCAAGGAAACTTGTTGACTCAGTTTTAACTCAGGGGATGAGGGTTCATTATCCTGAGCACACCATATCCGCCCATTATGCCACGGCGATTCCACTTATCTGCCGTTGATAAAATCATCACATCATACCAATATCAACTCCAATAAATTTGTAAATATAAAACTATTGTTCCATTTTATCTACACATTTCTTAACATTTTTCAGCTTTTTTCAATAATTTACTGCTTCCGTATGAAGGATTCTAAAAGGCTCTGCTCCAATCGCGTATTGCAATTTATTCTGTTAATTTGAATGAATTTACAGAAAGTCTCTATACTTTTATCGTGCCATTACATTAAATCTGCAAGTATCATCCAGGGCATGGATTCCATATTAAAGATGGTTAAAAGCGCTAACTGGAGTTTTTTTTACCACAGGAGACTTGTTGAGTGATGATGGCAAAGATATTGCGTTCGGAGACCTTGGACCCACCTGGAAGCTGCAACGAAAAATAATGCATAGTGCATTAAGGTATGTTTATGCAGACTATGTGCATACTGATGCTGATTGTTTATTAAAAAATCCCCAGTTATACAGCACCAGTGACAGTGGGTTGGGCTACCCTGTGCTTTGTTCACACATAAAAAAGTCAAAGTATAGTACACAACGAACATACATATAAATATGTGTAAAACTGAGACACTAAAATATGGTAGAAGTTACCAAGAATGTCACATAATAGATATCAATCATTTAAGAATTTCGTTACTGTATATCCAAGATTCGCTCAGGAACAATCTCCATGCATCACCAGTGATCTTTTCACTTCGGCAAGACATATTTGTAGCAACTTTTGTTAAACGACTGGAGTTGCAAAACAGTTTCATGTGCATCAAATCCTGTAACAAAAGCACCACTTTCAAGTTCCTGAAAGCTAGATTGAAGGTCAATCTGTTTCAGCAAGTTGAACCAAATTAGCCAGTCAGACTTTAACCTGGTATCACAGTTGAGTTACCATGACAACCACATCTGCAGCATCTCTAGCAAGAAACTGCATGTGCAGGCAAAATAGACTAAACCTCTCTTACAACACCTTATTGACTTTGGCAGTGAACTGTCTGCCTTTGGAACAGCTAAAACTGAGAGTATCCCAACAGGAATGAATGAGGAACACGTTGTAAACATGTCCTCCCAATCACCCCAAGTTGGGTCATTTTGAGACAGCTTGGTGAGCTACAAGTCATTAGTTACCTGGTTGCTAAGTAGCTTATCCATGACTAATCATGAAACCGTTTATAGACACAACAATAAAAGAAGGTACTTTTGGCTTGCAGTGTTTTCAAAACATTGTTCTTTGCATAAATCAAAACCAGTTGAGTCGAGTCCATCATACCAATTATATTAATATATTGTACCACTGTGCCAAATTCTTCCTCTCATAGGGCAAATACACACGGCACTCTACATTATCGTCAATAGGTGTAACAACAACTTGAACAACTACATTAAGGGGTCCTCTTTTCACAGACAAACTAAGCAGGCAAATTAACTTTTCTTTGGTATATAAAAAATCTGAGTGCATACAGTTTAAGACAAGAAGACCAACAGTCCTGCACTCGGTTGACCTTCAAAATTAGAGTCTAATCAACTTTTTAAGAGTATCATTATCTGCAAATATATTTGTATAGTTCACTCATAACTGGGTAAAACAATGCTTCAATTATTCTTAAATTACAGCTCGAAACAACAACAACAATAATGATAATAATGATGATAATAAGAATAGTGATAATATATTGTTAGTCATGTGACTTTGTGAATTAGGTCAATATGAACTTTGTGCTGCTCTCCCTATAGGTATAACGCTAGCAATTACATGTTCCTGTCTGAAAATTTTGAACTATATAAATGAATAAATAAATAAATAAATAAATAAATAAATAAATAAATAAATGAATAAATAAATAAATAAATAAATAAATAAATAAATAAATAAATTTAATAAGCAAATGTAATGCAGATCGAAGCAATGTATATTCCTACCAGGCGTAACAAGAATCTTGTGAAAGGCTTGACAGACAGATGACCACAACATAAGCTTTGATTGAAAAGGCAGCTCGGTGCAAACAAAATAATTTGAGACTTGGTAGAGATTCACCAGAAGTATACCGCCTTGGTTTGAAGTGGATCTGTTAGGCGCCATCTGGCAAAAATACAATATGTAAATTTAACAGTCAATGAACGGATGTGTAATGGACGCAGACCCACCATATCAAATTCAAGTGACTGGCAGGTCAACTGTGCTAGAAAAAATAATATCTTTAGTTTTACGTTTATTATTCAAGCTTGAAGTACACAAATGAGACTGTTTTTTTGAGTCACTAGCTCTGTTTTAGATAAGGAAAATATTTTCTGCACAACTCTGCACCTATATGTTATAATCTAATTGCACTTTGTAACCTAAAATAAGGATCCGTATGTTTAGCCTTCATATCTATCATGTAAGCAAAGAATCTATTATTGTTTGCTGAGAATATTTGCTTAGATTTTGATTTCAATTGGAAGAATCAAAATGGGAATGGGAATAATCATCTTTCACAAACCTTTAATTTGAAGCCCTTGGCCTAATTCTGGCATTTATGTTATGATCAGAAAGTACGCATCGGGAACTCACTTGGAGAACTTGATTCACAAATCCTTCGAGGGACTAACCAAACTGCTGCAACAGCAAAAAGAGCCGTTTTATCCCCTGAAGCACCTTACGCTGATGATGTACAACTTTATCTTAATGGTTGGTTGTGGAAGACAGTAAGTATATTGATCATTGAATGCCACAGGCGTTGTCTGGAACTGCCACCCAACGCTACATTTTGCTTCTTACATACATATAGTGGACACGAATTACAACATAGGCTCTGAATCAGAGCCAAATTTTCTCCCGCAATTTCGTCATTTTGTTTCCTATTCAATTGATCAACTGATAAGAAATGAGCTAAAACAACAATGAGATAAAATCACAGCCGCTGGTGTATAGATGCGACAAGCATGGCCTGAGATAACTGCTAAGTATATAAGAATGAACAGGAAGAGACTTCAAAACATGAAGCTCATTTGTACATATATTGTTGAGTTCTTTTTTATGAATCAGTCTTATCTCCATGTTGATTAAGTACAAATGCCTAATTAAATGCAGTGACCAAATATGATCGGAAATTTTTAAACTAAAAAATAAAATCTTACACGGAAATAATCTATGCCGGTGACTGTATCTTCAGTAAATTATATATAATTTGTATATTTATTTTGGTACTTGTTTTACGCGTGTTGGCCATCATGGGAGTAAAAATTACAAAATCTTATCGTATGTGTTTCGTTTGGCGTGGCTAAGACTCTATACGTCTGCAAATGTATCAACATTTGGACACGTTTATTTGTTTGCGGACGCCTTTTAGAGTTTGCAGTGTCCTCTACTACAATAGTCTTCGACATTCTAATTCTTATCACTTAGTTTCTTAGATCTGTGCTGAAAGCTCGACTGCGGGCTCACATATGAAATATGAGGAGGTTCTCAATTTGAGTGAAATGTCAGGGTCATATGTTCATGGTCCCTAAAAACATCTTGTTTGCTTCCTCAGCAATAATGTTCGCATGTGCTCTCAACGACCGCCAGGCCAACCGGCGTCTGTGGTCTTGGCAAAAGTGTGAGGCCACTGCCGGAATGTACTCGGTATTTAGTTTCTGTTCTTGATCTACCTTTCTTTTTCTCGATCAAGACCACATTAGAAGATACGGTGACTGGGGCACGAATTTCTATAATTTCCATATGCCCTAAAATTAAAGGTCAAGGTCATTTGGTTCTCGGAAACAGATGTGGTTTTGCTGATGCTGTGTTTTTGATTTACCGATCATGCACTCTCATTGGCGCAAATATTGCAAGTTGCCAGCTGCCAGGTCGCTTCATCTTTCAAAATATTATTACATTACGTCTGGGTCCTGAATGTGAAGTAAATATATGTCATCCACATCCTTGACCTACCTATCTCTGTTAATGACCCATGAATGAGAAACTTATTTCTCGAAAAAGTTATAGACTGACAGTAAGTGACGTCTTCCTTACACTGTAAATAAAGCTTATACAGTTTAAAAATATATGTGATCACTTTAGTAGGAAGAAAATGTCCTTTCATGTACAAGTATATCACGAGGAAAAAGCGTCGCACAGAGATTTTGGAAGCCCTGTTTAAAGATATCCGCAACATGGCGAACTTAATGAAAGCTAACTCTTGATCTGAATTAGCCTTTGATGTGTTCATAGGAAGAGCTGGTTGTACTGTAAGGGAGTCTCATCACCATGTGTGTTCCCCTTAGGGCCTGCCTCCGTGTGCATCTTTAGTTTAATAATACCATATAATGATGCAAAGGCTTGTGTTAAAAGAAAGAGTAAGATATTTGTGTGAGTCGAGGTTGTAAAAATTGAAATGGAACGATGTACGAGCGGGACGGAGTGGCGGGGGGTTTTCTCCCAGTGTTCACTGCCGATCGAAAAATCCCGCTTATTGTTGGTTTTTAAACAATCTTAAGATCTGATAATTGTATCTTTTCAGCTTCGAACAGGATGATGCAGAATTCCAACACTTATATCACGCTGTGGAGAAGTTAATTGGAACATTTGGGACAGGACTACCACACGATTATTTTCCTGCACTTCAATATCTCCCCGAAAGTTTGTTTCCGACTCTCAAGGAAACTAGGGAATCTTTGTCGATAGCAGACGATTATTTTGGAAGAATTCTGACAGAAAAACGCAAGCATTATAACCCAGGTGAAAACTGACAAGTTTTGTTTCATTATCACCAAATATTGTCTCGCACCACCCGCTCGACAACACGAATCATTTTAAATGTCGTATGCTTTGCTGTAAAATGTAATTTTATAATGTTGCACTTCCGTCAAATATGCTAAATGGAAGTATGAGATAAGAAAACGCGATGTTTAATGGCTAAATTTCGTTTTCATTTTTTCTCTCCTGAAGATACTTTCTTCTTTCTTTCTTTTCTACGTTGGTGCTTCCTTTTCTTTCCTCTCTTGTTCCCCTTTCGCCGTTTCCTTGGATCCACCTTTTTCCCGGTCTTTAAAACACAACTTTAGAATCGCTTAATTTGCAGATAACGAACAAGATTTCGTGGATTTCGTCATAAAATATGAGCGCGAGGCTGAAAAAGAGAATGCTGGAATACTTTGTCAGTTGACACCACTACATTACAAACAAATGCTGTATGATTTGTTCTTTGGTAAGTTTAAAAATGCTTTTTGTTTTGTATAGGCTCTAAACTCTAGATTGTCCTAGCCACTATCTTTTCTGTCATTAAATCCATGATGATAACTGCATCAGTTGGGTTGCAAAGTCACACACACACACACACACACACACACACACAGACACACACACACACACACAGACACACACACACACACACACAGGCAAGTATATAAATAAATATATATATATATATATATATATATAGTCAGGCCGCCTTTAACCGTCACTTGATAATTCGGCACCCTTGAAATTCGGCAGCAATGAGCTGTGAACGGATTTCCCCCATTGATTTACTACATGATAATCCGGCACCCTTGAATTTCGTCACCGGCATGTTAATTGCAGAACAAAAGGGCTTTTTTCAATGTCATTTGCCTCTTTAATCCGTCACTTGATATTCAATGGACCATATACCTTGCAATAATATACCTGATTGCGCCGTACCGCAAAATCAACAATCACCTGATTGTCATTCAGTCCTGAAAAGTACAGATCGTGTAAGACATGTGGAGAGGGGAGGGATAAGTGAACGTTCGTTAGTTTATAGGGGAAGTGTGTAAATTGTGTGGTTTACACTTTCTGTGTTCATTTTCATAATAACGACACGAGATACATGAAAAATATTTGCGACTTTAGTCACTTATATCACCAAAAGTATATTTCTGCACTACACCCAAACCGTGTATATGTGTATTCCTCTTGATCCAAAGATGATGAATGCATTATAATCGGTGTTTTATATCTCTAATTGTTATATAAACATTGACTGGTATGTCGGCAATGGACAATGCTAAAAACAGCGAAATAAGGCATTGCATGTTTGACATCAGTTGACAAAATATTGTGCATTCTGCAGCTTACATATTTACCGAAAAATGGTATTATTCGATTTTTTGTATCCCGGGTACATTTTTTTTTCTTTTTGTATCCCGAGTCTTGTGGTGGCCAATAGTACTGTTAGTTCTTTTTGTCACCACAAGACCCTAAAGTTTGACATGTCATTTGTTTCCTTTGATCTTTGACCTGTTCAGTGTTTTTGGTACATAGTAAAATGGGACAACCAAATAAAAAATCTCTTTTTATTTGTTTAGTTAAGACCTTTACAAAAGTAATTATTTTGAATTATTCCTCTTCGCTGAGCCGTTCTCCCAGAATAACTGTGTAAAGTTATTTCTCTCGTCCGTATCACCAAAGGGAGAAATCGAGCTTTAAAAGGTTTTGAAGAGAATAAATTGATTGTGGAACTTTACATTTGGCCGAAAAAGGTTAAGTCTTATTGTACTCGAAGGATTACATGAGTCTTGGCATTCTCGAAGGTTGTCACCCAAACAATCATATTGAGATAATTTTAATGGCCTATGAAGAAGCAATATCATGGGACTATGAGGCAACAGAATCCACTTGGACTATCGGCTTCGCCCTCTTACGTCAGTTGGGGGTGGAGCTTTCGCCCCACCTTAGCCGTCGGTACACGTGTGCACAAAATCGGAAGCACAAACTGCCCCAGTAGTGAATAATCAACTGGAGTGCACAATCAGCAAAATTGAAAACTTTGCAGGATTTCGTGAGTTGTGGAACTTGGCCATGTTCACCTCAATGGAAATGTCCAGATTTCGTGACCACAGACAGGTTCGCAGAATGTTTTCGAAAGTAACCATACCCGAATCCACTTTTTAAAATAAAGTATTCTCATAAAGCGTAGAAAACAAGCCAGCAAAACATCAATTTACACAAGACATTACAATGTGTGCGTGATCCGGGTTGTGAATAAATAACCATAGTCAACAAACATGCGCGAGACCACGTGCCAAGCATTTTGAGATTTAGTATCGTCGTCAGCAAACCTTGGTACATTATGTTCAGCTCACATCCTAATTTGTATCCATGCACATTTACAGTGCTGAAGCTATGTGGCCGCGATTAACTTTGATATCAAAATGAAATGTTACTTTGGCTTTGTGCAACTGCCTCACAACGCATTGCGTCATTTTCAAAATGGCGCTCACCAACACAGCTGGAATATCATATCACATTTCGGACTTGTAACTGATGATGATAACTGCTTCAGACAGAACCAACCGGGCAGATCAAAGTTATGATAGTAAGTCTCGTTTTCAAAATACATTTTACCTGGAATCAAGCGAAATATTACGAAAATGATAACAGAACAAGCGAACAATGCTGTCATGGTCACACATTCATGTAGCCTTCTTTGCCAGACCAAGGGATATTCTACCAAAAACACAATCCAGTACGCCCTGTATTAGTGATCCGACAAAGCTTGAAGAATTAGCGACCGTTCGTTAACAGCCATCACGTAATGCAAAGCATGTATGATTGACAGGCGCTGTTGTCTTCTTGTATGAATAAGGAACTAAAAAGACCCATGTGGCATTCAATATTCATTTTTTTTCATTATTTTCTCATATTTAAGTTTTGGGTTCCGAATTGAAATTTTGAGAGACGATAGATAGTATGGACATCGGTCAAGTATGGACATCGGTCAAAATCAGCTAAAAAATTGAAATTGAATGACAAAAATGTTTTTGATGTATCTCGTGTCATTAAAACAGTCAAATATTTTATTGATGACGTTCAATATAAACCACACCAGCCTTTAAATTGATGCCCAACAAACGATAAAAGAAACGAGTCCGATGGGTATTGATGGAAGATAAGACATGCAAGTGACGGAGTGAAGTAGTACCTACACATGCAAACTCGAATAATTTTCACTGGGATAAAGGCATCAACTGTAAATAAAACGCAAAAGCAAAAGTGGGAATAAAGTGAACTACCGCCCCTCGCTACTGTTTGTATACACACACAGACACTCGTCACACACACGCACACAAACAAACATGTATGTAACTACACACACACACCAACACACACACACACATACACACACACATATATATATATATATATACATATATATATATATATACATATATATATATATATATATATATATATATATATATATATATATATATATATATGTATATTCACAAGCACCACGATGTCTGTGTATATGTCACAGAGAGACAGCGCAAAAATGTTACTGTGTGACACAGTTTACCTTTTTTTAACATGTGTTTTTACATACCAAAGTCTTTATGTACGCAATCATAATTATCTTATGTTTTTGTTTCTATCTCATGGGCCAGGTGAAGGATAACAGCAACTTAATTGCAGTATCGTTTATTAAATATTATTTCATTATTAAATCATTCATATACGTTATAGCAATATTTTTAACAGGATATTTGAACATCCTGAGAGTGACGGCTGTTTGCTTACAAGACTGGTATTAAAGAATATTTTACAACATCGCATTTCATGATCTTAATCATATATTAAGAGGAGCGACCATATTTCCTTTTAACCCTGTTATTCAAAGTGTGTTACGAAAAAAAAAAGGGATAAAGCAATTGTTTAATTCTAAGTGTACTGATGGCACAAAAAGAATGAGCCCACATGAGAAAGTTGTTTATAAGGTCTTACTTTCAGGAACAAAGGCCATTCAAATCTCTTACCCGCAGTAGCAGACAACAGTATGAGGCACATATTATAGCTGCAGTAGAAACAGGGCATAAAAGAAAGAAAAGCAATTTTGGTACCAGATACACACAGTTACTCATAAAAAGATATGTATTCAGGACTTAGATGAGCTCTCTTCCGTAGGGTGGATCTCTTATTATTTACCGCGTATAATGGAAGCATGGACAATTCAATGTCAAAATAATGTTTACGGATAGAATTAAGAGTATGTTTCAGCAACGTACACGCAAATTCAAGTCATGTCCTGCAAAGGTTATTGGACAAACCGGGCTATTAAAGATAGCTAATGCTGCACTGTCGGGAAAGCAGCATAGGACAGAAGCCATACAATGAATTATTTAAACATATACTTCTGACCAGAAATAAAACCGAAAATATGGACACATTCTTTACTTTTTTCCATTCACAAGAAGTGATCAAAAGGCTTGCCTGCGAATTGCATGTATTTCATTACCAAAATATTGATTAAAATGTTCGCTTCCCTGAACAAAATGTACATGTACGTATATTTAGTTCAAAACTCATACTCTTATTGATGGAAGGGAGATAATAGACAATTACTTACATTGACGAATGGCAGACACAAACATCTTGCCTGCTTTAGTGCCAACTGCGACTAAATTCGTACCACTTACAGAATTGAAGAAAAAAAATATAAACATAAGATACCAGGTTAAGGGGCCGGCCATAATAGTCAACATTTTCATCTATGTCTAAACTGGCCATAGAGGGGACGCTTGTCAGAGACAGATGACCATAACTTTCAACTTTCAACCCATTTTCAGTACCCCTGTAAATTTTTAACCTTTCTTTGCTACTATTTATACAAGATTAAATTCATTTTATTAAGCTTAGACAAAGAAAATTGTATGCACTCCTTTTCTGAGCACTTTGGTCATATAAAATGAGGTTAAGTGTCTGTGTTTGCAATATGTCTGAAAAATATGTTAACGGTAGCCATCAAAGGGGGGGAGGGGGTAAAAAAAATATGGTCATTATTTACATTGATGAAGGTGTTAACAATTATGGACGGCCTCTAATATTTTTTGTAAAAAGACCTTATATTCAAGAACTACTATGCAAATGGATCGCTGTTGACTGAGTTTGAAACGTGAAATTGAAAAAGTAATCAGAAAGAGAATAGTGTTCTGTACTTTAATATTGATTTTAGGAGGACATCTGACACTATCCTCAGGAAAAAATGTATTACAAGCTATAGAAAGTAGGCATAAGTATTGACATACCGCTTATATAAATATTTCTTCAACAGTATTTGGACAATTTTCAGCTGGTGAAACCAACGCC
This sequence comes from Hermodice carunculata, assembly GCA_964020975.1. NCBI lineage: Eukaryota > Metazoa > Annelida > Polychaeta > Eunicida > Amphinomidae > Hermodice > Hermodice carunculata. Next base: position 71,803,022 of record OZ026623.1, read on the forward strand.
TTCTCCAGCACTGTTATCCCTAAACAAAGTAGTCCATCAAACCTTTTGTCTTATACACACACACCCCCACACACCCACACACACACACACATGTATATATATATATATATATATATATATATATATATATATATATATATATATATATATATATATATATATGTATATATATATGTATGTATAGATAGATAGATAGATGGATGGATAGATGGATCGATGGACGGACAGGCAGACAGACAGGCAGACAGACAGGCAGACAGACAGACAGACAGACAGACAGACAGACAGACATATAGACAGACAGACAGACAGACAGACAGACAGACAGACAGACAGACAGACAGATAGATAGATAGATAGATAGATAGATACGTTCTTAAATGAAAACGCATGGGGCAAATATACAGGTGGCACACGCCTCAGTGCATTACTTTTCGTGGGCCACTTAGTCTTGACGTTCGACACCACAGTTGAACTGGGGGCATTGCTGGATTGTTAATGCAAATATTTCTGTACATGGGTAATTCATATTAGCTCCGAAAAATTGTAAATATGAGATTACACAAAATCAATTTTGAAGAACAATTAAAAATCAGTTATTTGGACAAAAGGTTTGGCACATGTCACAGAAGCCAAATACTTTACTGTGGTATTGTGCTAACGTGAAGTGGCGTATTTTCATGTGCAGCTAAGCATCCGCGAGATCAATCTTTCCAGGCCACATTTGTGTTAGAACAGGGTATATCTACGGACCGTGATAGCCTGATCTCTCCTGGGGCAATCCTCTCCTTATTTGCTTTTTATGTTATACCTATTAAAAATTATGGTTCTGAAGTTTAGGAACATGTAAGAATTTACAACCGGATTTTCACTTCCTTGACCCCCATTCAAAAAACATTGTGAACACAACTACAATAAAAAGGTAGATTCTGATTTTTGCCAATTTATTTTGAGGGTTTTCTAGCAATGACACAGACTCGCGAATTCGCTGGCTGAGTGAGGTACACAGCCAATTTATATAGATATTGAAGTACAAAATTTTGACAAATTGCCTTCAACTTGTTCAGTTAGATGGGTAATACTCTGCAAATGTCAATCTCTGAGAGTATACATTCTGACCATCGTGGCACAAATTCTTTGGAATTGGTGATCAGAATCTACTGGAAAATGAAGAGTTAACAGCAAATGCAATCTCTTAATTCTGGTTTACGTAGAGAGGTTCCTATTCAAGAAACGTTCTGCAATTACGTACATACAGGTAATTTAAATGCAACCTATAAAATACAAAATTATCTGAAGGATATTATACATTTGAAGTTCGAAATTTTTTTTATCCAATTTAAGACTTAATCATCATTGCCTTAGAATGAAAACAGGCCGATGTAAGAACCAAGTGGTACAAGGTAGTATTTCACATTTTGTGTGTCATAGTTGTGCAATGTAAACTGAAAGACATTTGTTTCTAATTTGAGGTATTCGTAGGAAGGAGCAATTATGGCTGACAAATAGTTTACACTCTTAACAAAAGACTCTTTCTCTGTTGTAACGTTTGCTCCTGACCAGGATGTGGCAGTGCCTGTACGCAGATGTGTCTATGAAATGTTTAAAAAATGTAAAACTACTCACAAGTTGTAAATACCTATGTATATCCTCTACTAGATTGTATGGATCAATGTATGTTTGAAGCAGGATATGATGGTTGTAAAGTGGTGTTGTCAGGTCACAATCGCTTTCAGTAATTGGCCGGTCCAATAACGGTGGGGATGTATGCCATTGATAGGGGTCATCGTGGTATAAAAACTTTTAGGCATATTAATTTTTAGATGGGACAAGCAAATGTAGTTAACTAAACTAGCTAAATGCCAAGGAAGACATTAATGTATGGTTTGACATGTACATGTGTACGAGAGATACAGACTTTATTGATGTACATTCCAAGAAACTGTGGAAAAACGGAGCATGAGAACTGCCAAAGAGACGGGCGGTGGGAACACAATAAGGTGAGGATGGATCCGGGCCGGATATTTACTCTGCCTGTGGCCTACTCAGCGCCACCAGTCAACACCGGTGCAAATTCACACCTCCACCAAGGTTCCAATTATCCATTAGTCGATTCCCGAACGGGAATCTTATACCTGATACTAGAGGTATAGGATGGGGGAACTCCCTCACGCTGCCCGATATTCTGTGGGAACAAATATCTTGATTTCTTTCCCAGCTGGCACGGATACGTCAAGGATTGTACTCATCTGGACCGTTTCGCTTCTGGCAGCACATCCAGATGTCCAGAAAAAAATGCAAGAAGAAATAGACGCTGAGATAGGTAAGACATATTAGATTTTTTTTCTTTATCTCCGTGTCTCAGTATTATAAAATGCTGTTTTATGTAACAGATATTTACATTCACCCATTTTAGAAGAGATATATGCAAAGCATATGGAATAATTAGTGGAAAGACTTCTGGCAAAGAATGAGTGTAATGTGAAAAACCTCTCAATATAATAATTAATAACGATAATTCCGACAATTGATCAGTCATGCATTGACCCTATCTTAGCCTGCTTGGGGTGCACTATGATTATCAAGAATAAATTTTACTTCATGATACGGACAAATACTTTAATGGCAAATTAAGATTACATTCAAGGGGATACGTTGCACAACGTATGATGATGTCACAGAGTGGTTTTACTCGTGACAGGTCCACACCGCCTCGTGTATCTGAGTGATAAAGACAGACTGCCTTACACCAATGCTGTCTTTCATGAGGTCTTACGGTTTCGGCCTCCAGCTGCCGTAGCAATCCCGCATAAAACGTTGAGTGACACCACTGTTGGTGAGTAGATTAATGGAGTAAACTGATATGCAAGCAATTTATTTTAGCTTTATCTTACCATACTAGGAGTTTCCTTTCCTGTTTTGGGGTGGTCAACTTCCTCGAGATGTCTCAAACATGTTGAATGTTGCCATTGTCCTGTTGATTATATCAATGAAAATGACAATCATGTGATGTTTTAACATGTCAAAAGGGTTGTGCAGAGCAACCTCAAATTTTGAGAGGAAAAGATCAGTAGAAACATTTCCTTTTTTATGGTTCATTCATTCATAGTTTCATCATATTCACCCCTTCTGTGTTAATTCCTTCAAGGGAGGTCTGTAGTAAAAACGATCAATGGTTAAAGTACATTTCCGAGTATGTGGAATTCTGTAACTTCTGTCCTCATCGTTTGTCATGTAGCTTCTGGTGATGTTTTCACTGAATCTCATGACATTGATCACACTAAGAAAGTAATCATTGATGGTAGTGCTGTATTCTATATATACTTTTGACACTTTCGGCCTCATAAACAGTGTATCTCATACCAACACAGGAAGTACAGACTGCTTATGCTTGCTTAAGGCGCTTAAGGGCTCTGTTTCTGAGGTAGAAAATGTGCGTAAACACCTCTTCATCACACTGCTTCTACTCAGAGTAGCTCAGAGCATAAATGGTCCAGGTATATTTATTTAGGAAATGAGGGTCGATTTTGTGTGTCTTATGGCATACTGACATCGTTCGTCTAGGTTTGCCCTAAGAGGTTTTTCACGTTCCAAAAAACTTCTAAAAACTGTATCTGCATTATAGCCAAATGTAGGGCTAAGACACAATTATTATATCCTTCGGTCTTTTTTATTGTTTTCTTTTTTTCAATGATCAATTTTTTGAGCTTAGGCCTATTTGGAAGCTTGTAATTACAGCGATGGAATCTCCACACCAACGGCCCCCCAAATATGGTCCCGCTCATCTCCAAAACGTTAAATTTTGCAGTGGAGGGAGTATGCAAGCATACGGGAACGGCATAAACAAAAGCGATAATAACATGTGAGAATAGGCCTGTTACTCCCAGTGTTGCCAATATATCACTCGAGAGGTGGCAAGACTCCGTCAGGTCGCTCGCCTATCTGTGGCGATCTGACTTTGATCTCACCACATCCTTCGTGATATATTGGCAACAATGAATGCCACGCCATACTTAATTCCTTAAACAATTGACAAGTAAAGAGAGGAAAATATATTTTTTTCAGGGTGACATACGTTACGATGTTTCACAAACGACTGTTATCAGCTGCATTCTACCATGACTAATTACACTCACTACGCTAACAAAAAAAGTCATTTTGGAACTCGTGAAAATATTGCATTAAAGATAAAGCTATTTTGAATGTTGCAGAACATTTTGTAATTCTCAATAAAATATTCCGCTGCATAGGTCAAAAAAGCCCAAATAACTATTGGAATGTAGCTCCTGTGTGACAGTCCAGGTGTTGCATTTAATACAAGAATAATTTCGTGCCTTAAGCATTCTCGTGCAAACCCAGGTTTGCAACTGCTACTGTTTGCAAAACCCCTTTTCTTCGGGTGCTGTGTTCATGTACAGGGTCGGGTGGGCGTCGTGATTGGAACATGATAAAAGTAAGCAGTAAAGTTTATATATATATATATATATATATATATATATGTATGTATGTATGTATGTATGTATGTATGTATGTATGTATGTATGTATGTATAGATAGATAGATAGATAGATAGATAGATAGATAGATAGATAGATAGATAGATAGATAGATAGATAGATAGATAGATAGATAGATAGATAGATAGATAGATAGATAGATAGATTTAAAATAAGTGTGAAATGTACATTACTATGATTACCGATGCAAACAATTTTCTTTGCTACAGTAGTTCAAAAGTATATCACTTAATATTTTACCAATGATGCTACTAATTTTCCCTAAAAGTATTGGAACATTTGACTCAAATTTCCAAATTCGAAAACAAAACATATACATAGGAGGAATATGTTTTACTGCTTTAAGGTGTCCGGGTTTCCTTAGACTTGCAAACCAGTGAAATTGAGCTTTGGTACTTTCGGTATGACGGAGTGCTACTCATTATCAGTGCCACATAGTTTTACTCAAACATGTTTGCTTCTATGCAAAGTTTTAAGATGAAATACTGTTCCTGTTGCCACTACAAGCTTTATGGAGTCAGTCATATCATTGGCTGTAAGAAATGGTCACTTATGGTGATATAGCCATTCACAGCCAAAACCTCACGCGATGTGTTTTAAAAGGTGAGCGGATTATTTCACAGATGACTGCTTGGAACCACTATTTTGTTTGCAGGTGTGTAGGTGAAAGTAAGGACAGAGTTTCGTGAATTTACATTTAGTCATCCTTCGAAATG